>CM062295.1:103607718-104207437 GCA_031216915.1 Pictodentalium vernedei | reverse complement strand
TGAGCAAGAACAATGTTGGGCTTTTGCTCTGGTACCCTGATTTGTTTGAAAGCCCTGATAGTGGTTACTAGCACTCAACCAGTTAACGGGTCCTATTCTAGAAATAAATGTTAAATGTGTTTAACGCAATAATTGCCCCCCCCCCCCCCCCCCGCCCCCGCTCTCTGAGGATTCTCATGAAAAAGCCTGCATCTGCTATCTACAGACTAGCGAAATCATAGATTAATGTTGCCATTACTATGCCTACAATCTTCATGTAGGATTCGAGGGTTTCTAGTAAAGACCTGAATCCGTATGTGTATCCGTATGTACTTTTTGCAAATATAATTAAAAGCGCCAACTGGAAATGATCACACAACCCTGCAACTTGTTTTCGAAATCTAATCTATCCTTCTATCGTGTTTTATCCCCCAGTTTATTTATTTATTTATTTATTTATTTATTTATTTATTTATTTATTTACTTAGTTATTGTGTTTTAACGACACTTTCGACAGGGTAACCTCGTGTCGGTTTTACGGGTGAAGGAAGCCAGAGTACCCGGAGAGAACCACCAAGCAATAACAAGCAACTGCCAGACTCTCGAGCATACCAACTCCACACAAGTACGCTTAGCATTGGTTGAAGACAAGTGCACCATCGACGCGCAGTACGCCTTAGTACACAGCGCCACCGTGCCCCCACATGGGCAGTCGAAGTGCCTTGCACATGGACACAACGTAGTGACCTACTGTCATTAGACTCTCATATTTGGACACGCTACCATTTCTCGACATCTAATTTTTTTTTAGATCAAATCCTTCCAGAAAATGCCCGTGCCTCATAAAAATTCACCTATAAAAAGTACACGGGTAAGTAAATACAATTTTATCTCTAATGATGGAGATAGGGGCGCACATTGACACCTGGGCCGAGTGTGAATAATGGAAGTGGGTCGTTAGAATCGATGGGCGTGGGGGGGGGGGGGTGTGAACACGTTTTCCCATTAATCGGTGATATTGCAAACACCATACTCAATCCCGCATCCACTTCAAAGAATCCTTACCCGAGTGTTATCGATCACAGAATGAACACTCCTCAGACAAATCTTTTCCATCCATCATCCACCATCCACAATCACCAGACGAACCACCACATGAACCTCCATATCTACAACCATCACCACATGATTGTCATGAACCACCACAGGAACCTCCATATACACTACATTCAACCATATTCCACCACATTCTACCACATCCTATCGAATTCTGCTAATTCCACCACACCACATTACATTCCTTCACATCCTATCACATTCAACCACATCCCACCACCTTTCATTGCACCCCAAAATCATTGGGGTTAAACTTTATGCCAAATCAACTGGGTTGAGTGAATATGAACCCAACTGGGTACATATTCATCGACCCAGTTGATTAGGTTAATTTTTAACCCAACTGTTTTAGAGTGAACAGTCCACAACAGCACACTACATTCCACCACATTCAACCACATGTCGACACATTCCGGCCATAGAAGGACACTTACACACTGTATATATCAGTGATGGCGCATGTTTAGGGGTTAATATATTCCCGCTTTTCGATAGTAACAGGAACGGAATGAAATTACACTCAGAACCGGGAACCGGGAAATGTCCCGGATAATATAACTAACTTACGAAGGTGACAAGAAGCATTTATTTTCATGAAAATGAACATATTTTATTGCAAAAGTTCTTTTCCTCAAAAAAGTGTGAAAATCCAACCCGCTTCCAACTCCTGTTCCTTTTCAGAATCGTTAGTTTTCTCACCACTTCCTCTGGGCTTCAGCTCCCTCTTTCTTGCCGTCAACAGCCTCCTCTGCTACATGCAGAGTAGACTGTTGACGGCAGTGAAGAAAGAGATGATGTTGAAGGAGGGAGTGATTAGTGAGTGACTTGTTATTCTGGAAATGAAGACGAGTTTGAACTTTGAGGCAAGTGAACATCTTGCCGTTGAAAAAGGAGTCCTCCGGAACCGATTGAGAGCTACAGTGATTTGGAGAAAACGGTTCTTCAGGAAGCAGGATTGATAAAAACTCAGGCGTGGAAGCGCTGACGAAATCTTACAAACTTACGTTTGGTCAATTTTTCAATTTTGGAAACTTCAGTTCAACACAAACAGTGCCATACGTGATTCCCGGTTCTGTGGTATAGATTTCCCGGGTATCGTGAACGGCTTTCGGAACCGGGAACCCGGGTATTCCGCCCCGTGATTAGACACTAAATGTGTGTCTAAGTGGCATGGTATGAATACAATACAAAAAACATGTTTGCGTGTAATGCACAACTGCAGTGAGAAATGTTCACATTTTCCTCCAAATTTATCAATTTTGTTTAATATGGAGCCAAAAATGTACATTCTTTTCTCGACTTAAAGCAGTGGAAGAAACAAATCATATGGCCACATCTTTAGATTAAAGAGTCAGGTCACGCCCTTCCTGCTAGTTTTCAATAATATTGTAATAGCGGGAACCCAAAATAGAAACAGAAGTTTCAGTTGACTGTATTTTGAGTCGTGAGGTTAAAGATAATGGTAACTGGGGAAGTGAGGGGGGGGGGGGGGGGAGGGTAACGACACTTTTTACTTTTCGACCGCCAGGATCACCTCGCGTCGGACCGTTTTTTCGAGTGCAGGAAGGCGGAGCGGAGTACCCGGAGAGAACCACCAAGTAGCGGCGAGCAACTCTCAGACTCCTCAACGTACTAACTCCACACACGCACGGTTAGCATTGGTTTAAGACAAGTGCACCATCGACATGCAGTACGCCTTAGTACACAGCGCCACCGTGCCACACGTGGACAATCGGGATCAAGTGCCTTACCCAAGCCATGGACTCAACGCAGTTACCCCTGGCGGGATCGAACCGTGAACCTCTCGACTCGAAGTCTAACGCCGTAACCACTGAGCTACCATGCTCCCAAATTTGTTTGTGGATAATGTTTCGCTCTACAATTTCGCTCTATTGCACAGAGGTGAAATCTAAACATAGGGCATATGTTGAAACTAATGCCATGTAAATTGGAGATATATTTTTAAATGATTACATTAGACTATTTGGTGGACAAGAGAATTTGAAGTTTTGGTCCTAAAGTTGGAGTCTGATGCATTGAGGTAAATTACCAGATGAATTATGAGAAACAATGGCTTCGAAAAATCGGTAATTTTTAAAAATATTATTTTTACACGGGCTTGTTACTGGGCACGTAACTGAAAAATGAGACGAAAACCGGGGGGGTGGGGTGGGGGGGGGGGGGGCACCAAAATATGCAAGACGTGACGTGGGGGTGGGAGGGTCTCTTGAGTGAGCCAAAAATGTGCATTTCCAACTTGTGCAATTTTTTGAATGTTTTAAAAATATATCAATATATCAGCTAATATATACCATCATTTGTGTTTCAAACCTTAAAGATGATGTTGTACATTACACTCTTAACCCTTTACCCAACGCAGACGATATCAAAATTTATTATTTTAAATATCATTTTTTCAAATTTTTCAAAAAATTTCAACAAAACCATATCATGTGACCCCTCGTTGGAACGAGCTCGACGAGCTCGTTCCAACGAGGGGTCACATGATATGGTTTTGTTGAATTTTTTTGAAAAATAATATTTTTTCAACTGCTGAATTTGCATATTACGCGGGCGGATGCGGCCGATTCGTTGGGTAAAGGGTTAACATAAATACAACATCAAGAGGCTTTATATGTGAGAATATTGGATTTAATCTTGGAAAATGTCACACGTTAGTAGAGGGTGGGTGTCTTGTTCGAAATGTAGAAAATGTGCAGACAATATTTTGGGAACAATTCAAATGAAAATTTGTTCCCGTATATGTACACCTGGCTCTGGCCAAGCCTGATAATGAACAGCTTGTCATTTGTAGATTGGGGCCCACGGCAGCCCACAAAGGTTTAAATTGGTGGTACCAGTTTAAGAACATTATGAAAACCCCCTAAAGACAGCTGTGCCTACTAAGTTAGGTTTAAATTGGTGGTACCAGTTTAAGAACATTATGAAAACCCCCTAAAGACAGCTGTGCCTACTAAGTTAGGTTTAAATTGGTGGTACCAGTTTAAGAACATTATGAAAAACCCCTAAAGACAGCTGCGCCTACTAAGTTTATAAGTTTATTTTGAATTTTAATGGTAGAGTGGGGGGTGGGTGTCTGAGAACGGTAGTAGAATATTTGCACATGGTGGGAGGGTGTAAAAAGGAGCCTGCTAGGGGGGTGGAGGCACTAAAAATTTGCAAGACATGCTCCAGGGTTAGGTGAATGGGGAGAGTGAGAAAATTTTCCTTTTGAGGCTGATGGGTGGCTAAAATGACTGCTATCGGCATTTTTTCATGCAATTTTGCAGGCTGAAGTCTTGTTTGTGACAATGAATTATTTCACCCACATTCAGTTTATTTATTTCTACTTAGTCAGGTAGTGTAAGATGTTTTAGTGGATTTGTGAAATGTTATGGGTTGGATAACTAAGTTACAGAATATTGGCATTTGAAGAGTGTATCATTTTAGGAAATGCCTGGAAGATTGTGGAGAGAAATCTAAATACATTCATAGTAGTAACCGGGGCCCCCTGGCCCTCACAGTCTTTGAGCAACCCGTTCAAATTTCATCTGACAAAACTGAAAGTAACTGGCCGCATTTGGGTCGACTCAGTTCACGCTTCATATCGAAGACAAAAATCACATAATCAACATTCTACTTGTCGTATTCAGCCCAAATATAATAAAATATCCGACTTCACAAGGTTAAAAAACATCATGTTTCAAAGATAAACAAATTGTACTACGCATGCGCACAGATACTGTGCGCATGTGTACTACAATTTGTTTATCTTTGAAATCAATGTTTTTTAACGTGGTGAAGTCGGATATTTTTCAACATTTCTTGAATTTGATGCTGTGTTTGCGTTAAAAAATGATGCAGACACGTAAATAAATTATATTTGGGCTGAGTACGACAAGTAGAATGTTGAATATGTGATTTTTGTCTTCGATATGAAACGTGAACTGAGTCGACCCAAATGCGGCCAGTTTCTTTCAGTTTTAGTCAGATGAAAATTGAACGGGTTGCTCAAAGACTGTGAGGGCCAGTAGGGCCCCGGGGCCCGGGTCACAGTCTTACAAAGACTACACACAGGCTTCCCAGTGTCTCATTCAGTCGGTATATACCGCACTCCAAAGGGGCATGCTTTGACCCCAACGGCCGAATCGTGTGCCACATACCTCCATTTGTGGGTTGTTTAACCCTTTGACCAAAGGGGCCGCTTTTTCCGGCCCAGGAACATGATGCGTCATAATGTCATTAAGAGGGGTGGCTGTTAAGTGAACGTGTGAGTTGACCAATTAATATTTTCTTCTCGTTATTTTGTTATTTCATTTCACTCGTTTTGATGCCATGTGACGTACTACCGTTATAATAGATGCTAGTTTGTCTATTGGGCACTCAAAACCCTTATCGTCATTATGGAAGGATTCCACGTTGAATTGTTTTATTTTATTCTGAACATCATTGCTTTTAATTCCAGTTGTCGCCTTAACCCTTTACCCAAAGCAGACGATTTCAAAATTTATTATTTTAAATATCATTTTTCAATTTTTTTCAAAAAATTTCAGCAAAACCATATCATGTGACCCTTCTTTGGAACGAGCTCGACGAGCTCGTTCCAAAGAGGGGTCACATGATATGGTTTTGTTGAAATTTTTCGAAAAATAATATTTTTTCAGCTGCTGAATTTGCATATTACGCGGGCGGGTGCGGGCGATTCGTTTGGTAAAGGTTTAACAAAGCTTTCGGCTGTCCATTTTAGTGTATATAGCGGTTTGTGATATTTGTATTCTGTTTTGTTAATAGAAACTTCCGGTGATATGTATTCTAAGTGTAGTGCTAACTGACAATGGTCTGAGAACTCATTTGGCGACTTTACACAGAAATATGTAATATCTGATATATTTTTCCGTTTGATATGATAATGTAGCCAACAACGCTATTACCATGAAACTGATGACTAGTAAAATTTCCCAACCTAGCTCCGGTTGTTCTACCGTTAACTGTACAGAATGACATTGTTCTGCACATAGAAATCAATTGCCTACCAAACGAATTCACTTGAACATCCAGACTCGCACGGGGCGTTACATCGTCAGATTTATAAATTTGTGGTAACGGAGAATGACCATCACCGTCATCTACAACAAAATTAACTAATTCTCCAGTTCTTGCATTGAAATCACCACAAAGTATAATCATTATATTGTTTTCTAGTGGAGATACCAACAATTCTATGTCAGTAAAAATATTTTCTTTTCTGTCATCATCTCTCCAATACATTGAATTCGTCGGGTTATTGTGCACGAAGATGAAAATGACATGTTCTTTCAAATTAAAGATTTCACCTTTAAATTCAATCCCTAAGGCAAAATCATTAATATTATGGATCTAATGTAACCATTTAGAGTACTTCGAACAATAATGAAAGGCCACTCCCACTTCGAATTTCCAACGAGGCTACGACTCAATCCAACATTCCGATAACCAGGAATCTGGATGTCTGATTCCTTGTTATGCCATGTTTCTGTTATCGTTATGAAATCGCCGGGTCGATATGTTTCAAACATTCCAAATTGCTAACCTTATTAACGAATCCTTGCGCATTCCACGATACGTATGCATGTTTCTGTTATCGTTATGAAATCGTCGGGTCGATATGTTTCAAACATTCCAAATTGCTAACCTTATTAACGAATCCTTGCGTATTCCACGATACGTATGTGACCTTCGTCTCGCGAGCGCGCTCGCGTGTATTGCTTATTGTTCTATTTATTTTTGGTGTTTAAGGTAACTTTTTTCTGCACAATGGCTAACCATGACCGTGACAGTTTTACGGGTGGAGGAAGCCGGAGTACCCGGAGAGAACCATCGAGCAACGGCAAGCAACTGTCAGCTCCCCAACATACCAACTCCACACAAGCAGGGTTAGCATTGGTTGAAGACAGGTGCAACATCGACGTGCAATACGCCTTAGTACACAACGTCACCGTGCCCCCACGTGGGCAATGGGGGTAAAGTGTCTTGCCCAAGGACACAACGCGGTTGCCAGTACTTGCCACAGGTGGGATTCGAACCGAGGACCTCTCGGCTTGCGGCCTGCGCCTCTACCAACTGAGCCACCGCGCCCCCTGCGTATTGTTGAAACAAGATTGTTTTCGTTTATATCCAATAAAAATTGGACAATCGGGTAAACAAAGAAATTCAATTGAGACAAAATGCAGCTATCCATAGGATACTGTGTCAAACACCTGTACTCGTCAACACTTATGTCGTCATATTCTAAATATTTTACATAATTGATACCATATTAAAAGCTATATATTATTAAATGAGAAAACATTTTCAATTAACGCACATGTAAATATTCAATTTCCCACACATATCATATCCACCGTTGTATAGAACAATTAAGAATAGATGAAATCGTAGATTCCGATCTCTCATAGGTCATTAATAATTCCATTCGTGTTTCCGATTATAGAATTGTAATTTTATTCGATTCGTGTCTCTGTGACACTAAAAGTAAATAAGACAGGGAAACAAGGGCAAAAAAGTTCCATAGATTCAGTTAAAAAAACTTCGTCTTGTCGCGAGAGTGTAACTCCAAACCGTTCGAACTATATTCCATACAGACATCCTGGAGTCTGAAAATTCCTTCTTCCCGAGGACGTCCGGGAGTGGAACATTTAACCCTTTAACCAACGTAACTGGTGTAAGGTAAAGGGTTAAGAGGGAGACACCGTGACCAAACTATCCTATCTGTGCTGGACTCAAATTTCGTCTTGGCTCAAGCATTCGCCTAAATCCCATCAACCAGCTCTTACACGTCAGAAAGGATCCTGTTATCATACAAATACTACTAATACATTTGATTCTAACAGTACGAGATACAAATAAATTACCTGGTCAGGCTTGGCAATTTCAGGAGAGCGATTTTTTAGCTCTCCTAACTGCCCTCCCGAAAGAATTAAGGAGAGCGAAAAATTGCCCTCCTAAATATTTTGGTCTGGGATGATTGAGATTACATGTATTATGCTCACATTAAATTTTTATTGTAAAGCAAAAATTTAATTTAACTTCGAAGTCACATAACATCACGTAATTTCATTTTGAAAGTGGTTTTGTGGTAAAAGGTAATGGCTGCAACCCAAACACAGTTGCAATCATTTGAAGCAAAATGGGTCACAACAATATTTTTTTTTCTGTCAGTTTCAAGTTCAACAACTGACATCACAGTTTGAGGGGTAATTATTCAAGTAATAGTGACACTATAATATACTACCATTACTACTATCCTGTCACTTGAAGCACTTGCACCAGGATGTGGCTGTAGATTCAAGCAGACCTGTTGTCCAAGAAAGTCATACGCCTACCACTACCACCTTCAACCCCCTACCACTACCACCTTCAACCCCCCTGGGGGGGGGGGGGGGGGTGAAGGTGGTAGTGGTAGGCGTATGACTTTCTAGGACAACAGGTCTGGGTACACACACAGGTCTTGTCAAGTGTGTGTTCGGTTGTTGAGTGAGACATCTAGATGTCTAAGAGTTTTCGCTTTTCCTTAGTAAAGTTAATAAAATCACTGATGTAGTCTGTTGGTTTCAGTTTCAATGAGTTTGTTCAACTGGATACTTAAAATGCTATGTAAAGCTAATTGATCTCCTAAGCTGATTGAGGAGAGCGATTTTTTGCCCTCCTGCATTTTTCAGAATGCCAGGCCTGCCTGGTGTTAGTAGGACATTGATTTCAATCAATGGGTTATACAAACGGGAGAATCTCCACCGAAGATCAATTCAAAAACTTGTATTTTTTGCGGATTTTCTACACGTTTTATTTTTCTCTGTTTTACTCGCAAAGTAGAACCCTGACACTATTGCCTGGAGTGGAAGTCCTCTAAAATGGGCATCATGGTTATGAGCAATAGGCTGTTCTTGGCTTTATCTCCATGTTACAGTCACGATTAGGCATTGTACAGAAGTGTGTGACCTTACACGCAAATAAATAAATAAATAAATAAATAAATAAATAAATAAATAAATAAATAAATAATTTCTACCTGTACGAGCCCACATAATATGATGAAATATGTTGTTTTACAATTTACCCACAAATCCTACCCAGCGGTAACTGTATTGTGCCCTTAGACAAGACACTTAACCTCGATTGCCTGTGTAGGGGTATGGGTGTGGGGCACGATGGCGATTTCTGCTCAGGCGTATTGCAAAATATGTTTGTGCAGACTTAGTAATTTTGGAAAATGTGGCAGTTGCTCGTCGCTGCACGTGGTTCTCTCCTGGTATTCTGTCTTCTTCAACCTGTATAACTGGTCATCCTTATTTATAAAAATAGCAATTCAATTTTCATTATTTGTGTTTCATTTTTTGTCGCCAAAACATAGCTTATGGTCCTTCTTGGAAATGAGCTCAATGGGCTCGTTCCAATGAGGGGTTCATAACCTATGCTTTTGAAACAAATAAATGAAAAAAAATTAGTCAGTCAAGATTTTTGTTTGCAAGTGTCGTCTTCCTTTCGTGTAAGGTAAAGGGTTAAGAGGGGGACACCATGGCCAAACTATCCTATCTGTGCTGGACTCAACTTCCGCCTTGGCTCAAGCATTCGCCTAAATCCCATCAACCGGCTCTTACACGTCCGAAAGGGTCCTATTATCATACAAATACTACTGATACATTTGATTCTAACAGTACGGGATAAAAATAAATAACCCGCTGCAAGTAGGGCATATATTTCAATCAATGAGTTATGCTCACACAGAAGAATCTGCAGCGAAGGTCAATTTAGAAACTTGTATTATATACGGATTTTCTACACGTGTTTTATTTTCCAATTTTATCTTCCTGGAGGAAGTAAGAATATTATATTTGCAGGACGTGCACAAGTTGTCGAAGTGCATTAGTTTTCAGGACTACATTTGTATCGGTAAGTCCTCCCATTTCAGTTATTATTCATTTCATTGTGTATTTTGTCTAAAACACACAAAATAGTGCCCGGACATATGAATAGGAATGGAAGGAAGAATTACAAAAATATGAAAAGAAGGAAGGGGATGGGTGTCAGTGGGTGACTTTTGCACTTAAGCGGTGAGAACGTGACAGGGTAAGATTATGCATATTCGACAAATACCTTACAGAAATAGCTCCTACATGTACTGGCCTGCAACGATAAAAGAGGTTTTCTTCCGATGCAACTGCATTACAGTCGCCGTGTACTGGTCGTAATCCACACGTGGGCAGTGATGTCCACACATGAGTCTACCAGGTAATAAAAACCATCATCAGCAAAATTTTAATTAATGAAGCACCTGTTTGTACCCGGTGCTTTATTAATTACATTTTTGATGATTATTCCTATAATTAGTGTTTGGAATCTAATATTACTGCGTACGTGGAAATATTGCCCACCCGTGGAAAATGACCAATCCATGGCGGTCGTACTGTATACCAGTGGGGGCACGTTGGCGTTGTATACGAATCAAGACCGCATAACCCCCCCACCCCCCCCCCAAAAAAAAACAACAAAAAACCCAAAACAAAACAAATGAAAATTATGTCTCAGATCCAATATGTACTCATATAGCATCCATCCATCCCCCCACTATCGTCAAAACAACATTGTGCGGTGTTCTGCGGCTACTGCAGTTACACCACAGGGGCTCGTTACAAACAATGATCATATTATAAAATAAGCATAACTGGATACCCCCCCCCCCCTAGTATACATGTATAGTATAATTATAATGTTATTATATTATATACTGCGGGGGGGGGGGGGGGGGGGGTATCCAGTTATGCTTATTTTATAATATTATTTAATTCCTCAATCATTGTTTGTAACGAACCCCTGTGGTTACACTGATGTGCATTTTTGATTTTGTGACACTCCACAATTAATTATATGATTTTAATGTGGCAAACAAGCTCTGTTTTACTCGCAAAGTAGAACCCGGTCACCATTGCCTGGGGAGGAAGTCCTCAAATATGTGCATCATGGGTATGAGCAATTGGCTGTTCTTGGCTTTATCTCCATGTTGCAGTCACGATTAGCCATTGTACAGAAGTATGTGACCTTGTAAATAAATAAATAAATAAATAAAATAAATAAATAAATAAATAAATAAATTCTACCTGTATGAGCCCACATAATATGATGGAATATGCTGTTTTACAATTTACCCAGAAATCTTCCCCAGCGGTAACTGTATTGTGCCCTTGGTCAAGACACGTTATTCCGATTGTCCGTGTAGGGGTGTGGGGGTGGGGCACGGTGGAGGTTTCTACTCAGGCGTACTGCTAAATATGTTTGTGCAGACTTAGTAACTTGGAAAGTGTGGCAGTTGCTCGTCGCTGCTCGTTGTTCTCTCTGGGTATTCAGGCTTCTTCAACCTGTACAACTGACCGATACAATGTGACCCTCGGTGTTGGAAGTGCCATTAACTGGTTGAGGGCTAGATTATTTTTGGAGGTCTGAATTTGTTATTCAAAACTTGTTGTATTACAAATTATTGGAGAGTGCCCACAGGAACTCTCCAATAATTTGTAATAAAACAAATTTATATAAAAATATTATTTGTGTTTGACTGAATATGAAATATAAGCAAGGAAAGTGTTGGCTTTTGCTCTGGTCTACTCATTTTTTGAAAGCCCTGATAGTGGCTTCTAGCACTCAACCAGTTAATTAATTAAACCCCAATAAACAAACTCAACCACGAAAGTTTTTGTTTGAATGAACTGCACTGTTGCACGACAGAAAAGACCACAGTGTATCATTGTATATTTACACATAAAAAAAACTCACAGGGATATATAGCTCTTACACCAAAAATAATTACACAATGCAATGAGCCGAAATGTGTAGAAATTCAAGTCTAAATGGTTTATTTTACAGAACTTAAATGATAGGTGAACATTATTAGGGACAGCATGGCAAGATTGACAGTCGCCCTCCATCACTTTTGACTTACATGTCTGCATAGCTGACCTCAGAGTCACACAATGCAATGCTGTTTGTTTTCTCTCACACAAAACTGTCTATGGCGTCTGTCTATGGCGAAATGTGCGCATTCATTCTGCACTTGTCGGAGAGTGTGACAACAATTTGACGCTGGGGTGTACGGTGGCTTTGTATACTAAAGCGTACTGCGCGTCGATGGTGCACTTGTCTCTAACCAATGCTAACCCTACTTGTGTGGTGTTAGTATGTTGGTGAGCTGACAGTTGTTCGCCGTTGCTCGGTGGTTCTCTCTGGGTACTCCGGCTAACTCCACCCGTAAAACTGTCGTGGTCATGATTAGCCATTGTGCAGAAATATGTGAACCTAAAATACCAATAAATTAATAAATATCCTTTGACCTGACGCGAAAGGCAGACGACACTTGCAAATAAAATTTTTGAATAACTCTATTTTTTCATTTTTTGCGTCAAAAACATAACTTGTCGGACCCTTTATTGGAACGAGCTCAACGAGCTCTTCCAATGAGGGTCATAAGCTATGTTTTGGAGACAAAAAAATGAAAAACAATAATGAAAATGGAATGATGATTTTTGTAAACAGCGCTTCCGGTCTTGACGGTTTCGTTGAGTAAACAGTTAAAAGTTGTCGGCGTTAAATTTTTCGCCTCTTTTGGGTGAGAATAATAATATGAAATTTAGGCATACCTAAAAGCGAGCGAAAGTGCTGTAGGCCAACATTGACTGGCAAAGAATAGGGGACAACCAAATTTCGAGATAACTATTTTTATCTGCGTTTTGATTGGAAGATATTATTTTCCAGTGCTCTGATTGAAAGATAATTTTATCATTGCTTTGATTGGAAGATATATTTATGGCGTCGTTGTTTTCCGGAATTTATCCGAGGAGTTACGGAAATTGCTGCGTTCATTTTAATTTTTTCACAAATAGCGTGTAGCATTTATTGTTACTATTACCGACTGTGTCAGTAGCCACAACAAGAAAATACAGCAGTGCTGTGCAAAAAAAAGGACAATGATAATATGCCAATGCAGGTTTACTGAAAAGACCATCTTTAAAATAATAAGACTGAGTATCACAAATGTAGTTTCATGATTCGGACCAGATTTTTATTAAGGTCGTTTCGGCCCAGATCTATGGACGATTCGGACCATATTACTGGCCGATTCGGACCAGATTATTGGACGATTCAGATCATGTTTGTGGACGATTCGGACCAGGTTTCTGGGCGATTTGCCCAACAGACAAACAAACTACACAAGGCAGCACAGACATACACACTTCACAAGACAGCACAGACTTGTCTTTTGAATTAAGTAGGCCTAGAGCTTTATGTGCCAATTTCTGTGAGCCATTTTCATTAATTTCACTGAAAAAATACCAACGTACCTGCATTGTTTGTAGTTATCACAACAGATAATTCTGCGAGTAATTATGAAACAGCTAATCCTGTGCGTCTGGGTCATGTCAGGGAAGAGGAAAATACGTGACGTCAACTTTGACATGCCTGTTTTTATTTGCAATGCATTTTGGGTCCGTAAACCGAATTTGGTCAAAATCGGCCCAGTAGTTAGCACGTTTATAAGGGGCGCTCTCGTTGCTAGGGAGGTCACGTGACATCAACACTGACCTATCTGTTTCATTTGTAATGCATTTTGGGTCTGTACACAGAATTTGGTCAAAATCGGCCCAGAAATTAGCCCGTTGTTAAGGGGAAGCTCTGGTTGCTAGGGAAGTCACATTGACCTGTCTGTTTTTATTTGCAATGCATTTTGGGTCCGTATACCGAATTTGGTAAAAAAAAGGCTCAGTAGTTCGCCTCGTTGCTAAGGGGACGCTCTGGTTGCTAGGGACGTCAACATTGGTCTGTCTGTTTTCATTTGCAATGCATTTTGGGCCCGTATGCCGAATTTGGTCAAAATCGTCCCAGTAGTTAGCCCGTTGCTAAGGGGGCCCTCTGGTTGCTAGGGACGTCACGTGGCGTCAACATTGATCTGTCTGTTTTCATTTGCAATGCATTTTGGGTCCGTATACCGAATTTGGTCAAAATCGGCCCATCAGTTAGCCCGTTGCTAAGGGGCGCTCTGGTTGTTAGGGAAGTCACGAGACGTAAACTTTGATCTGTCTCCTTTCATTTGCAATGCATTTTGGGTCCGTATACCGAATTTGGTCAAAATCGGCTCAGTAGTTAGCCCGTTGTTAAGGGGGCGCTCTGGTTGCTAGAGAAGTCACGTGACGTCAGTCAGTTTTCATTTGCAATGCATTTTGGGTCCGTATACCGAATTTGGTCAAAATCGGCCCAGTAGTTAGCCCGTTGCTAAGGGGGCGCACTGGTAGCTAGGGAAGTCACGTGACGTCATCATTGATCTCTCTGTTTTCATTTGCAATGCATTCTGGGTCCGTATACCGAATTTGGTCAAAATCGGCCCAGTAGTTAGCCCGTTGCTAAGGCCGCGCTCTGGTTGCTAGGGAAGTCACGCGACGTCAACATTGATCTGCCTGTTTTTATTTGCAATGCATTTTGGGTCCGTATACCGAATTTGGTCAAAATCGGCCCAGTAGTTAGCCCGTTGCTAAGGAGGTTCTCTGGTTGCTAGGGAAGTCACGTGGCGACACCATCGACCTGTCTGTTTTCGTTTGCAATGTATGTTGGGTCCACGTATCAAAATTGGTCCAAATTTACCCAGTAGTTTGCCTGTTCTAGGGGCGTGCTTTACTTGTATGGACGTCATGTGACATAATCAATGCCCCATAGCCCCCCCCCCCCACACCTCACCCAATGTATTAAGGGTCCCTTGACCCAATGAGGGTGAAAGCAATGATGGAGAGCCATCACTTGTTCTAGCGTCCGGATATCCTTGAAAAAATGTAACCTCATTTGTCCTCGGTTCCTTTGGGAACAATCCCTAAAAGTTTCTTCAATTGCGAATGTCAATTTCCGCCATGCGCAAACATGTCAGCGTCCTTGTGTACCACTTCTGTTGAAAAATTTTGAAGTTGATGCCTTTGAGATGAGCTTGGCTTTGAGTTCATACAAACGGTACATGCGTGCTGCCTGATAGCTTGCGAAGCAAGCGGTCCTTCGGATCGCTTGCACGCGACCTTGCGGGTCGCTTTCGCTCGCTATTACTCTCGAGTGGTAACGGTTGGAGGGGAAAATCTCACTCAAGTGGAAGGATATTTGACTCAGACAGGAGAGTAAGATTTCCCCACCCCCACACCACTTGAGGGTGAATTTCTCCCACCACACCCCATATGACGTCATCGAAGTGAAATACTGCTCGTGCGATGAAAATTTACTGTTCTTCCATTGACCATAGAGAAAAGTGTTCCCTATAGGTATGTACAACGAAAAGGAGCGGTAGCTCAGGTTCCACTCCACACACAGGGACTCGTTACAAACAGTGAGTTAACAATAAATAATAGCGCGCGCAAAAGCAGCCCGAAGAGCTGCTTTGAAGCAAGCCTAATAGACAACGTGTACGTGGAATTGGAAAAACCAAGGAATGCTATGCCATCCAATCTAAACCGGAAACCGGAAGTAAAAACATGGGGAACCCCAGCTCTCGTTTTCAGAAGCGAACAAATCGAATGACGCCCCCTAAAAAGCGAACGGTGTAATGCGAGATTTCTCCTTAGATCATTCCATGCAGACTGTGAATAATTTATTGAACATGCTTTTCCAAATTAAAGTTTTTCCAAACAAACTCAACTGTCGTTTGCTTTGCTGACTAAATGACAGAAATTGTCGAAAAGCTAAATGTTCCCATATATGCACATTGGATTTCATCGTCTGCTGGCTGGCTGTTGGGATCCCGCTGTTGTTCGATTCTGCGGAGTATTCTGTCACGTGATTTATCTGTTTTGCATTTGCAAGTGCAAAACGCTGTTCACTTCAAACCAACAATGCGTGTTATTGGAACAAAGTTACCAAATGAAAAGCATCAACAACACGTCCGTTTGTTGTAACTTAAAAGTACGCACAGGTCGGATTGTGGCAAAGGTCGTTTTCATTCAGTTATTACGAACCTAAGATGTCGAAGTGACATACTGTCTGACAAACGTCCACGAATTACCATTTCCAAAACAGAAGTTCCGTTCCACAATGTATGCACCCCAGCGAAACAAAAACAATAAATTTTCGACAATACGTTTCGAGGCCAATTTTTATATTGTAGGTCTGATATGTTTTTAGGGGGAAATAAATCTACAAGACAACATGTACATGCATTAGTTCACAACGCAAAATGTTTTGTTGGACGACCCCTTAAACACTGTTTTAAATTTTGTTAAGTTTATGTCATTATAATTTGAAAAACACTGTGAGTTGCGCGCGCTTCGTGGTTTTACCAAAGTTCATATTATTGGACAAACAAAACTGGATACACCCATCGTAAATAGTTACTATCGGGGTATCCACTTATGCTTGTTTAATATTATTTTATTATGAAACCACTGTTTGCAACAAGCTCCTGTGCTCCAAAGTTTTCCAGGCATTTCTCAAAATGATGTGCCATGTACTCTCTTCAAAATGCGAATATTCTTTAACTTGGTCATCTTACCCATAACATGCATTACATTTTCCAAATCCATTTAAACATATAACACTAGACTATATAAGCAGAAATAAACAGGCTGAATGTTGGTGAAATAATGTATTGTCAAATGCATAGCTTTAGCCTGGAAAATTGCATGAAAAAATGACAAAACCAGTCATTTTCAGCCACCCAACAGCCCCAAAGCAAAATTTTCCCACTACCCCCACTTTCATATCCCTGAAGCCTATCACTCTTGTTTCGAAAATGTGAAAAACGTTATATGTTTCCGTCTCATTTTTAATTACATGCCGGTGTGACAGGAATGGAAGTCCGTAGGAACGTTAGTCCCTCTGGACTATTATTCCGCGGAATTATAGTTCTAGGTCTAACATTTCTAGGAATAGTAGTCCGGCGGACTACTATTCCTAGAAATGTTAGACCTAGGACTATAATTCCGCGGAATAATAGTCCAGAGGGACTAATTTTCCTACGGACTTCCATTCCTGTCACAGGGTCACAATTCCGAGTAAAAATAGTCAATTCTTCGAAGCCACTGTTTTCTATAATTCCTCTTGTAATTTACCTCTGTGCATCAGACTCCAATTCTGTGAGCAAAATATCAAATTTTCTTGTCCGGCAAATAACCTGAGGTAATCATATATCTGATACTAAACATATATCTCCAATGTACATGGCTTTAGTTTCAACAAAACGAAACTGGAGAGCGGAACCTCAAGACTGTGAGAGTTGTTAACATTCCGGTGACGTTATTTGAAATTATTGGTTTTTGATTTTTTATGACGTCAAGTGGCGTTTGATGAGAGAAAAATCACCCTCGAGTGGTGTTGGGGTTGATTGTCTAACTATGACAGTAGTGTATATATATAATATACCCATAGTAACTTGGTGTACCAAATGTTCGCCACGAGTGGTAAAGTGGGTTGTGTTAACCTCGAGCCTTTGGCGAGCGATTAATAACACTTCACCACGAGTGGTGAACATTTGGTACACCAAGCTACTTTTGGTATATTTTATTTATGCTATGATCATCAGGTTATTAAGAGTTGCTATTATTTTTTCACAATTTGCTGAGCAGCAGACGTATAAACGTGAGAATCTGTTTTTGTTTGCATGAGCACCGGTGGGCGGTACTTCCGCTATCAATTTTATCGCCGAATCGAAATGTTGGCCTAAAACGAAACGCGCAAATCACGGGTCCTTTTTCGTTTTAATAACATATTAACATACTATTTCGAGTTATGGATGCTTTAGCATGAGACAGCGCATGTTTGTTAATTTTTGGTAACCTCTGAGGTAAACTCATTTAAAACGTAATAAATAATTACCGCTTTCCTTTCACTCTTCGCGAGGCGACTAGCGATAAACTTAGACAAGTTTCAATTCAGGTAGAGATCACCAAAGGTCAGCTTGGATGTAATTCCACTGTAGGTGTAAATTGTAACTACTAAAATCCTATTGCTAAACGTGTTCACCACCATTGGTTTTTAAAGCTAAAATTTATGTCATAGGCTTTTTTTTATAGTAGAATAGGTAATCGTGGTATAAAAAGGGGCATTCGGATACACCGTCCTCACAGTGCCCGAATAGCTTTGCTCGAAATCAGTCGTGATGCTACGAGTTTTGCATAGCAATATCTGCGTACCTCGAAAATTCTTCAAGAATTTAAATACTTCATAATAAAATGCACAAAATGCCAAGACGTTACTATGTCAAAAAATTTAGGAAAATTAAAAAAAAGATCTCTCAATAAATTGCACTAAAATGCCGAGACATTTATGGTAGAGCCGTTTCTACGTATAAATACTCTGAAGATACCTTTTGGGGAAATTAGCGGTTTATTTACAATTTTGACAACAAAATGAACATTCTGGTATATTTGAAATGAACTGTGAACAATCATGCCTCTGACTGGATCATTGAACACTGACTTTCGCGGAGATTCCCAAAACAAAGTAACTAAAGATGGAAGAGGGACAAATTGTCGTTTCTTTCAGTGTGTACCTGAAAAAAAAAGATTTTAGTAAATAATTGAGAAGAAAAAAAAGACTTTAACCCTTTACCTAACATGAAAAGCAGACGACACTTGCAAAAATAATTCTTGAATAACTAATTTTTTTCATTTTTTGTCTCAAAAACATAGGTTATGACCCCTCATTGGAACGAGCTCGACGAGCTCGTTCCAACGAGGGGTCATAACCTATGTTTTTGAGACAAAAAATGAAAAAAATAATGAAAATTAATAGGCGATTTTTGAGAAAAGCGCTGGCCGGTTTTGAACGTTACGTTAGGTAAAGGGTTAAAAAGGTATATATATATCCGATATAATAAAAACAAGAAGAAAAAAAGAAGAAAAAGGCTTCGAATTAATTAAGCAAAAATCTTTTGCAACTGAAAAAAATAAAGAAAACAAAGAGAAAAAGAAAAAAATATTTTAATAAATATTGCTTGCAAAGCATAACAAGCACCGGAGGTACACTGGCTGAAAGCAAATTGAAACCCTTTAGAGAAAGCAGGACTTCCGCTCGTCCGACTCTTGGTAACAAACCTTATGATACACCATCGTATCCCTCACCCTCCTCAGTTCAGTTACAATCCTCTCCAGTGCTCTAACACCAACGAGTTCTCTCGAGAAAGAAGGAAACCGAGACCTATATGGAATCGACGGTCGGGGGATGTAACAGAAGAATAATAATCAACCAGTAGTGTAATATTAACCAGTAGTGTAATAAAAATTAACCAGTAGTGTAATAATCAAACAGTAGTGTAATACAAATCAACCAGTAGTGTAATAACCAGTAGTGTAATAAACTTAACCAGTAGTGTAATAAACATCCACGAAAACCAACAATTTTCCAACAGAATTTGAAACATTTTTGGGGTGGCTCAAATCATAGTTTGGGTACATCTTATCGATTTTAATCATTTTATCGTACGTTTAAAGGCGTTTTGCAGGTCAAACATCATTTCATGTCTTCAATACGGCGAGGTAAGGTATTTTTATGATTGTTATGTGATGTGCGTATTTTCTGGTGTTTAATATCAATTTCTGAATTTGTAGCTTTATGTAAATTCAAAGTTGGCCAATTATCTATGATAGTGCTGTTCTTTTAAGAGACTTCTTACCCCCAGGCATAAGTTGTCAGGTTCCACGATAACAGAATAAATTGTCAAGGTAACTTACAGGTGCTGAAGTACGATATTCAAGGACGTGTCTCCTGTGCGTTGTCTTCAATTATAGTATTTAATACGGCCCTGACGAATCACTAAAGGTCTCCCACTCCCATCTCCTGCTTTACGCGTCTACCTTTACGGGTGGGGGGGGAGGGGGGTGGGGGGGGGTGGCTTATTGTTGACATTATACGATTTTAGTTAACTTTTACACAGTGTAAAGGAACATCGATCTCATTGGCTCAAAAGAAGTGTTAATTCTATTAGCTCTGGGTAAAACATTGTTTTTAACTTTGTATGTGGCAAATCTCAATCCAGTGATAGTTATTTATTGCACTAGTACTGGTAGTGGTAGTTGAACTAGTAGTAGTAGTAGTAGTGGTGGGTGTACTAAGACTAGTAGTAGTAGTGGCAGTTGTAGCAGTAGTAGTACTACAGCTACTGGAAGTAGTTGTACTAGTGCCGTTAATGATACTTGTATGAGTAGTGCAAATGTAATAGTACTGGTAGTTGTACTAGTACTAGTACCGGCAGTGGTGTTAGTGCTACCATTGGTAGTCGTAGTGGTACTAGTACTAGTATTGATAGGTGTACTAGTAGTAGTACTACTGTTAGTGGTACTAGTATTTGTTTATTTATTGGTGTTTAAGGTCACATATTTCTGCATAATGGCTAACCATGACCGTGACAGTTTTACGGGTGGAGGAAGCCGGAGTACCCGGAGAGAACCACCGAGCAACGGCGAGTAACTGTCAGCTCCCCAACATACCAACTCCACACAAGCAGGATTAGCATTAGTTGAAGACAGGTGCACCATCGACGAGCAGTACGCCTTAGTACACAACGTCACCGTGCCCCCACGTGACCAATGGGGGTGAAGTGTCTTGCCCAAGGACACAATGCGGTTGCCGCAGGTGGGATTCGAACCGAGGACTTCTCGGCTTGCAGCCTGCATCTCTACCAACTGAGCCACCGCGCCCCCAGTGGTACTAGTACTAGTACTGTTAGTGGTACTAGTACGAGTAGTGATAGGTGTACTAGTACTACTGTTAGTGACACTAGTACTAGTACTGTTAGTGGTACTAGTTCTAGTAATGATAGGTGTACTAGTACAACTGTTAGTGGCACTAGTACTAGTAATGATAGGTGTTCTAGTACTACTGTAAGTGGCACTAGTAGTAGTACTGTTAGTGGTACGAGTACTAGTAGTGATAGGTGTACTAGTACTAGTACTACTGTTAGTGGTACTGGTACTGTTAGTGGTGCTAGTACTAGTCATGATAGGTGTACTAGTACTACTGTTAGTGGCACTAGTACTGTTAGGAGTGCCTGTTCTAGTAGTGATAGGTGTACTAGTACTACTGTTAGTGGCACTAGTACTGGTAATAGTACTAGCACTACTACAAGCACGAATAGTGTAACTAGTACTACTGATATTAGTAGTAGTTGTGATAGAACTACTATTGGTAGTGGTAGTTGTACTAGTACTAGTTACAGTGGTGGTAGTAGTTGCACGTAGTAGTAATACCAGTAGTTGCACATAGTACCAGTAGACAGTACCAGAGGGTAGTACTAGGGGATAGTACTGGGTGGATAGTACTCGTGAATAGTAGTAATGTATAATACTAGTGAATAGTACTTGTAGATAGTATTAATAATAGTATTAGTAGTAGTAGTAGCAAAAGATGTAGTAGTAGTAGTAGTAGTAGTAGTAGTAGTAGTAGTAGTAGTAGTAGTAGTAAGTAGTAGTAGTATTAGTAGATACTAGTAGCAAGAGATGTAGAAGTAGTAGTAGAAGTAGTGGTTAGCAGTAGTTGTAGTAGTAGTAGTAGTAGTAGTAGTAGTAGTAGTAGTAGTAGTAGTAGTTAATAGTGTTGGTAATAGTAGTAGTGGTAGTAGTATGGTAGTAGTAGTAGTAGTAGTAGTAGTAGTAGTAGTAGTAGTAGTTTAGTAGTAGTAGTAATAATAGTAGTTAGTAGTAGTAGTAGTAGTAGTAGTAGTAGTAGTAGTAGTAGTAGGTAATTGGTAGGTAGGTAGGTAGGTAGGTAGGTAGGTAGGTAGTAGTAGTAGTAGTAGTAGTAGTAGTAGTAGTAGTAGTACATATTGGTAGTAGTCCCCGATGACTGGCCTCCACTAGTTCCCAACGACTTGTCTCCAGTGGTCCTTACCAACCCCATAGCCTGGTTCTGGTTATCCCCAAATACCGAGATGAGGATATGATGAATGGCAGATTGTGCCTTAATAAGGATTTTCCTCATGATCCTCGTGGCCTCGTGCGATGAAAAAGGGTGCCAAATGTCAGTCGGGAGGGTGTCACACCTAGCTAGAACTACAGCTAATGATAAGAACATAGCCAGGAACCTAAATAGATTAAGAATGGACAGTAGATGGTCTAAGCAGTCAAAAGGGAGGTTTCTATTCACAATTCAAGCCACATAAAGACGAGGATTCTGGAAGTATCCGTACCTAATAAAATCCTGTAACAGAGTGGAAACGAGGATTTGCCTGCAAGGCCACTCTTAGTAAAATACTCTAGTACAATCGAACACCGCATTTTTAAAGTCATATAGCACTACGTGGTACTCTGGGCAGATGCGTGCCCGGTAGAAACGAGGATTATGGGAGAACTCGGGCCAGGGAAAGGCCAAAAACATAGAAAACGAGCTTTCTTTGCGAAACCGAGCCAGATAAATAGTTGTCTATCTCATTTGGGTATGCATTATACTCCCAGTCAATCGAACTTACCCTCAAAACATATCCTCGTTCTAGTAGAGGTCATTGGGTCCATATAGCAACCACGTGCTACCATAAAAACCAAGATGTCGGTCTCCAGGAAACAGAAGAGACGGCGGAAACACGTGTCACCTAATTACATGCGCTTCGCACGCGCACTTATATCTCATATCCCTATGGGAGTGACGTCATAACATGGCCGCTCACGCGGGCTACCATAACAACACAACATTGGTCCCATTGGTCATATTGGTCCCGTGACCCCATTCTCTCCCCAAATGAGAGTCATTTATCCACGACACACTTCTAATGTAGTATAAGAGTAGTGTTAACCCATCAAGGAATCCTGCTGAAACAATATTTTCTGCATGTTGAATGAGTTCAAGCTTTTTTACCTTAAATGTAAATCATCACATGATCTAAATAGCTGTCTACGATTGGTAATCGAGAACAACCACTTGACATGGCAGACGGAAATGGCAGTGGACATCCTAAGCACCCACGAGCACCCACCCTATTCACCTCGCCTTAGATACCCTCTGCTCTCTTACCGACCTCCTCCTACAAGATTGAAAAAAATAACTGACCGCGGATTTTAGGTAACACCTCCCCCCCCCCACACACACACATACACACACCGCACCATAGTAAAATATGGTAGAGTGTCTATGCTCAAGAAATATGATGAGAACAACTCCCAGAAGAAAAACGAATTTTAGAATTCAAAACGGTCAACTAGACTGAAAAAGCCACGTATAATGATACAGCGACAGAAATGGGTGGATGTGAGAGAGACCTTCAGGGGTTCGCCGGGGCAGTATTAAATGTTATATTTGTAGACAACGCAGATCACCCAATTCTAGCCCTTGAATACCACACTTTATCACCCATAAGTTTTCTGGTATGATAGAACCTGACAACTTATGCTTGGGGTAAGCAGTCTCTCAAAAGCACAGCATAACTATAAATAATTGGCCAACTTTGAATTTACATAAAGCCACAAATGCAGAAAGTGACATCAAAGACCAGAAAATGCCGATAGGATCACCAATCCAATGTCGAGTTGTGACAGCACAAAAGTGGGTTTAATCCTTATCAACTTGTCGTCTGGAAACCAATTGTTTACAAATTACTATGCGAAGGGTCACTGTGACCTTGACCTTTGACCTAGTGATTTCGAAATAAATAAAGCTCTTTCCTGTATCAATGCCAACCTACCTATGAAGTTTCATGAACGTAGTTGGAACCATTGTTAGATTATCATCTGGAAACCAATTGTTTACGATTTATTATGTTCAAGGTCACTGTGACCTTGGCCTTTGACCTAGTGAGTCCAAAATAAATAGTGGTTTTCCACTCACCTAGGCCAACCTACCTATGAAGTTTCATGAATGTGGGTCCAACCATTATCAAGTAACCGTCCGGAAACCAATTGTTTACGATTTACTATGTTGAAGGTCACTGTGACCTTGACCTTTCATCTTGCAAGTACAAAATAAATAGGGTTCTTTCTCTCACTGATGACAACCTACCTATGAAGTTTCATGAACGTGGGTCGAAACATTATTAAGTTATCATCCGGAAACCAATTGTTTACGATTTACTATGTTGAAGGTCACTGTGACCTTGACCTTTCACCTAGCGAGTCTAAAATGAATAGAGTTCTTCCTCTCGCTGATGCCAACATAACCATGGAGTTTCATGAACATGGGTCGAACTATTATCAAATTATCATCCGGAAACCAATTGTTTTGATTTACAATGTTCAGGGTCACTGTGACCTTGACCTTTGACCTAGTGTGTCCAAAATAAATAGGATTCTTTCTCTCACGAAGGCCAACCTACAAATGAAGTTTCATGAATGTGAGTTGAACCGTAGTCAAGTTATCATCCAGAAACCAATTGTTTACAATTTACCATGTTCAAGGTCACTGTGACCTAGTCCTTTGACCAAGCAAGTCCAAAATTAATAGGTTCTTCTTCTCACCGATACCAACCTACCTATGAAGTTTCATGAACATGGGGTGAACCGTTATCAATTTGTCATCCGAAAACCATTTGTTTAAACCCGGAGCCCGCCCAACCACCCGCCAAACTATAAGTCGAGTTTGACTTCGTCACAACTCGACTAAAAATACGCACATCACATAAAAATACCTTTCCTCGTCGTATTGAACCCACTTGCAAAACGCCTTTAAGTGCACGACAAAATGATTAAAAATCGATAAGATGTACCCAAACTATGATTTGAGCCACCCCAAAATTTTTTCAGATTTTGTCGAAAAATTGTTGGTTTTCATGAATGTTTATTACAATACTGGTTAAGTTTATTACGCTACTGGTTATTACACTACTGGTTGATTTGTATTACACATCTGATTGATTATTACACTACGGGTTAATTTTTATTACACCACTGGCTAATATTACACTACTGGTTGATTATTACACTACTGGTTGTTACGGGATCGCGCCGACGAGCATAGATTCGACAGATTTTGGAGACCCGAGTAAACCTTCCATGGATAAATATAATACAGTTACTTCGGATGCCGACTGGACTTACGGTATTCGAAAAGAATCTGATGAAAATCTGAAAGGCGATATTTTGATCGTGGACGGTGATCGCGTAGCACTCGAGAACTGTGGCATCTGCTCAGGTTGGCCAGACCGAAACCCGATAATTACAGTGAAGGGTATCTCAACACTTACGCTGAGATCTTGACCCACACGAATGCCATAAAAATGAATAACGATCCTAACTTTAAAAGAACGAAAGCGAGTGAAGGTTTCAAATAGACACAAGTTGTGAAACCTATAAGGGACGAACAAAAAGCATTCGTCAGATCGGTCTTTGGAACAGAAATGGTTGTCGATGGTGGGATGGCGATGTTTCCATTCGATTCTAATGCATCAGTAGAGAGATTGGAGCTCTTGATGGCCAGTAGAGCAGTCGGTAATACGGAGTGATAAACGAGACAGTGAGTATATGCGACGAATTGTTGAGGAGAAATATCAATAAAAACTAGTATAAAACCACCATGAAGGCTTTATTTTAAAAAAAATAGTAAGTGTGAAAAGAAAAAAAAAAAAAAAAAAAATTAAAAGAAGAAAAAAATGTTAGTCAAAAAGAAGAATAGAGGAATTATAAATATTACGTATCCGGTGAACGTGGCATAATATGATGCAATTCTTTTCGCGTTTCTTCGCCGGCAATGTGACAAAACTGATGACTTTGGCAGTTGCGAGTGTAAAAACAATTCCGCAAAAAAAAAACGGCAGTATGAAAGCCGCGATGAAAGATAACAACAAGATCGCAACAGGAAGCGGAAAGAGAACTGCCTATTCAATTCATAAATTGATAGCGCCGTCCAAACAAGCGAAACTGACTCTGAGATCGGAAGAGATTTTATCGAAGATGAAGGATTCCTATGGGGCTGATGTTGTGAAAATACAAGAACTCGCAAAGAAATAAAATAGATCGGGATTGTAAAAATTAATTTTAAAAAACTTTTAAAAAGTGTAAAAAATATATGTATAAAACACTAAGTGCAAAATATATAAAAAAAACATGTATAAAACACAAAGTGCAAAATATATAAAAAAAACAAGTCCAAAATATAATAATAAAAAAAAAACTAAGCGCAAAATATAAAAAAAAATAAGGGAAAAATATAAAAAATACTATGTCCAAAATATAAAAATATAAGTCCAAAATATAAAAAAAATAAGTTTAAAATATAAAAAGGCAAAGTTCAAAATATAAAATAGCTAAGTACAAAATATAAAAAGAAAAAATATCACTTAAAATAAATTTCAAAGAAATGGAAATCAAAGATTTATCGAGGAGTGAAATGAAGATCAAGTGTTCGAATCATTTATTGTTCCCGAGAAGCATAAGAGGATTGATCATGGGAAAATCCAATTGCGGGGAAACCAATCTGTTGTTGAATCTTTCTTGTGACCCGAGTGGTTGGATTACGATAGATTATTCGTGTTTGGAAAGCGTCTCGTTCAACCCGAAAATAAATTATTGCGAGAAATTATCAAAGGACTTGATAAAGAGAGTGTTCGATTATTAAGACGATATAGACAAATGCGAGATGTCGCCCGGGGGATGTGGGGGATGGGTGGGGGGGGGGGGGGTGTGGGGCGGAAAAAATGCGTTAAGATAGGTGGAAATTTTTATTTGCAGATTTTTTTACCCACCCACCCTGTCCTGCATATTTTTTCCATGACATTTTGGAGACACACCCGCTTCTCATACATTTTATATACAAAACGTTGGCACTCAAAACGCGAGTAGTATGTCATGCACGTTTCACCTCTTATTTGGATGACCCCGGTGGATGACCCAGGAAGTGACGTCATGTCATGTGACCTAGTGGCGCCATGTTGTGTTGTCATGGTAACCCGCGTGGACGGTCATGTTGTGACGTCATTCCCATAGTGATACGTGGTGTTAGTGCGCATGCGCAGCTCGTGTTGTTAGGGTGATACGTGTTTCCTTCGTCCATTTTGTATACTGGAGGCCGCCATCTTGGTTTCTATGGTAGCACGTGTTTGCTATGTTACCCAATTTTTCTGCAATGGGACGGGGTATGTTCGGAGGGTATGTTAGATTGAATCGGAGTAAATCTAATTACCACAAACAACCCGACAAATTGTATTATTTCGAATTCTTTCAGAATCTTATTTAGGATCGCGAAACTTTTGGCCTATAATAGTAGCACGTAGTGCTATAGTACCAAGGGGTCCCCCGGGGGTGTATTCGATTGAACTAGAGTATATCTAATTACCCAAATACACCCGACCACCCTTACAGACCACCAAAATCTCCACCAAACCACCCAAACGGACATGTGAAGCCCCATTTTGGGCATATAAAAATAACACGTTATGCTATAGTACCAAGGGGTACAGGGGGTATGTTCTATTGAATAGGTATACAGGGCCTGATTTTCCCAGAATCCCATTTTTAATGCCTATTGCATATGTTTCTCTATCACTAACTGTCTATCCAGTCCAAACTATCTCTGGTTCTCTCGTCCAAGTCTTATAATTACCAATGCCTGATTTCCCATAATGCAGTTATCTCCCTTGTGTATATCAAAAACATTCCCAAACCCAATAAGCAATCGAGCAGTTACTGATAAACCATTGCTCGAATGACTCGAATCCCATCGAGCAAATGAGCTTTAGAGTAATTGCTCGATCGAGTGACTCGGTATATTGCTCTAACGACTCGAATACCATCGAGCAAATGAGCCAACGAGCAATTGCTCGATCGAGTGACTCCTCGAACGACTCGACGACTCACTTCAGAAAAAAGGAATTCCATAGCCACAGACGTTTTCGAAAAGGGATTCCACAAATGGGATTCCAAAAAGGGATTCCAAAAGTGGAATTCCGTCTTATGTCGAGCGACTCGCAACTATTGCTCGAATGACTCGAATCCCATCGAGCAAATGAGCCAACGAGCAATTGCTCGTTTGAGTGACTCCTCGAACGACTCTTCGACTCATTTCAGTATTTGAGGATACCTATGGCCCGATATTGTATTATCTGAGGATACCTATCGAGGATACCTTTTATAGGATACTTATCTGAGGATACTATTACCTATATCACAAGGCATACCTATCCCAAATATCCCTTACACGCTATAGTGCAGTTACTGAAAAATCATTGCTCGAACGACTCGAATCCCATCGAGCAAATGAGCCATAGAGCAATTGCTCGTTCGAGTGACTCGCACATATTGCCCGTCGACTCATTTCAGTATTTGAGGATACCTATGGCCCGGTATTGTATTATTTGAGGATACCTATCGAGGATACCTTTTATAGGGTACTTATCTGAGGATACTATTACCGGTATCACAAGGTATACCTATCCCAAATATCCCTTGTAAGCTATCGAGCAGTTACGGAAAAGTCATTGCTCGAATGACTCGAAGCTCATCGAGCAAATGAGCCTTAGAGCAAATATTCGATCGAGTGACTCGCACATACTGCTCGAACGACTCGAAGCCCATCGAGCAAATGAGCTATGGAGCAATTGCTCGATCGAGTGATTCGATCGAATATTTGCTCTGAGGCTCATTTGCTCGATGAGCTTCGAGTCATTCGAGCAATGACTTTTCAGTAACTGTTCGATGCTCCCAACCCCCATTCCTGTAAGCACATAAGACTTAACCACTGGCGGAGAATTCGAAAAATACATTTCAGGAAGAACTTAAGATTCCAAGAAGCACATAAGAATCAACAACTGGCGGAAAATTCGAAAACCGTCATATACCAAAATGGCGAAAATGGGCGACCTCATCGAAGAGAGACTTGCAGAAATGCCAGACCATTTGGAGCATAATACCAAAGTGGTGACAATGGACGACCATATCGGAGAGATACTTGCAGAAATGCCAGACCACGTAGAACATAATCAGCATTTTATCGATCTGCATACCAGGCCCCTCCTATGGTCCAAACCCCAGATCACCCGTGGGTTAAAATCTTGAACGATGCCAAAGGCGAGTTTGAAGTCGACGAAACATCGCGGTCTTCTTTACATGATGGGCGTGGATGGGGGGGGGGGGGGGGGGGTAGAAGCAGGCATTGGTGACATACAGGCTGTTGATGGTATTGTGTGGCCCGGGTCAGGCGCGTGACCCTCGATGCTCGTATGACGAACGCTATAGCGGAACAGCTTGGAGGAGAACTAATAGAGGGTGAATTCGTCTCAGAAATCAAGAAAAATGAAGGTGGCTGGGTGATAGAATACAAGTTGAGGGTTGAGAAAAAGAAGGGTCAACACATTTGTGAGGTCACAAGGAAGACCTACCTGACCGGTATCGATCAGTTCCAGGACACTTACCATGTCTCCTCAGTCGCGTTTGGTCTCTATCACCTCAGAGATCCAGTTTCTGCAAACCCAAGCCCCGCTGAGAGACGGAAATCTCAACTGCCTTGCCCAGAGAGTGCCGGAGAACTTCGAAGGCGCCTTTAGAGGACAGGGACTCACCCCTGCTAGGAGACAGAAACTTCAGGAGTGGAAGGGCGAGTCCACGAGATTGGTGATATGGTTGGCAGAGCTCGAGAAGGTCATTAAGCAAGCAATCATCTTTAAGAACATCGCCAGAGAGGACACCTACAACAGTGGCAAATACCAGTCTGGTGGGGCTGATATAAAGATCATCGTCCACAACGCCCACTCCTGGCCCAAAGGCCTGCGTTCTCCTTGGTCCAGACGGGTCCAGATATATGAAAGCGATGTCTTCTGAAGCCATCAGGGACGCCACCTAAAATGGGCCTTTCACAATGTGGCTCCTTGGCGGCCAGGATAGACAGCTCAGCGTCTACCAGTTAGTCCTACAAGACGGCCGTGCCTTTAGGACCCAAGAGGCCCACCATATCCTCGAGGAGGTTTGTAGCAGGTTGGGAGCTGAGATCCGGGCAAAGATGGCCTTCGGAGTGTACCACGCGGGCAGCACCATGGCCCGAGAGCGCATGGGTGTGATACCCACGCCTGCCTCGATGCTAGATGACGTCCAGTTGCCTGTGTGGAGCACGCCCACAGCCAGGGCGGCCTCTGGAGCTCTATGGCCTACGATACAAGAGATGCCGTTAGCATCGACATGAAAGCATGCTATCAAGCCAGTTTCTGGGATCAAGGCGAAGTCCAGCCCTATTTCAGGACATCTACAACAGTGGCCGTCCGTCCGTCCGTCCGTCCGTCCGTCCGTCCGTCCCGAAATTCAATCATGAATAACTTGTAAAGTACTTGGTTGAGTGACTTGATATTTGGTATGCAAGTTTATCCTATTGCTGTATACCCATAGTGAAATGCAGGTGCCGTTCGAGATTTTATTTCCAGAGTCATTGCCCTTTATGAACTAAGAATTTGTATATACCCAAAAATTGTATCACTTATAGTCTGGCTTGCATTGTTAAATAAGCAGGGGTATCTTTTTGTGTCACCGTATGGTGACACTTTATTTTCCTTTCCTTTTCTGAGTATCAAAATGAAGCACCTATACAATGTGCTAACATATTTTTAAAAATCGACTTGTTTTGATTGAGAGGTGAATGTGGGAGACCACGTGTCATTTTCATTACCTTTAATAAACTTTTTACTTTTTTAGATAGTATCACGCTCTAACCCTTTACCTAACGAATCGCACTCATCCTACCGCGTAATATGCAAATTGAGCAGTTGAAAAAATTAAATTTTTCAAAATATTTCAACAAAACCATATGATGTGACCCCTCATTGGAACGAGCTCAATGAGCTCGTTCCAATGAGGGGTCATATGCAATGGTTTTGTTGACATGTTTTGAAAATTTAAAAAAATGATATTTAAAATAATAAATTTTGATATCATCTGCGTTGTTTAAAGGGTTAAGAGGAAATGATATTTTAACACTTTCAGGTAACCGTTCACCAGCCATGAATGATCACAACATCACAGTGGCACATGCACAGATGCAGATTGAATACATATACTGTTTTGTAACAAATGCTTGAATAAGTTTTCTCTTCTAAACTACACATCAATTATCTGCATTTCCCGTGCAGTGTAACTAAAGGAAGTCTGCCCTAGATTGACAAAGAGCAGCAAAGACCGACACGTTTAAGAAGAAACTAAAAAACAAATTAATTTAAAAACGACACTCTGTTACCTTGTATTACAGTACGTGGAGAGTGTATTATCACTAAATCACCCGCAGGGTGGAGATTCCACCCAAGCAATAATTGCAAATTTGTTGCAAAGCATAACCAGAACCAGCAAAGTTTCAGCCAATGGACCTCCGGGTCTTCTGTTTTTGTCGATATGTACAAAATTTGAAAGTTATAGCTTGGGTGATAACTCCACTCCGCGGGTGATTTAGTTACAATCCACTCTCCACGTACTGTATAATACGAACTGTGTGTAAATTTGGTTAAGATAAACGTTCACTTAATCTAAATTGAGTTTTAAGACCAAGTTTTCTTTTGCTTTAGCTCGAACCCCACCCCAAACCGCCCGGGAATAACTTCTGATGATTACTTTCTGCCGCCTCCGAGCTAGGCATGGCATACAGTACCCGTGTGCCTAGCATCTTATCAAAAGAATGGTGCTAAACTTATTTTGGGCCTCGCAGTTTCTGAAGGATTGGTGCAAGAGTTGGTTGGTAATGCAAAACACTTGTGTATTTGTCTGAGAGCCATGTTCATAAAAATGAGATGCACGTAGACTAAAAAAATGTATTAATTGTTTGTCATTAATTTTGTTCAGAACGGAACAAACATGTCCCAGCTGTTGTGTTTTTTCATTTTATTTTTTACATTATTTAAAATTGCCAGAGCATTGTCACAACACTAACCCCCAAATTTCAAAAGAATTCAAAATAATCTCGATGCGTGTGTTTTGTTATTTCTTGAATGTAAAGCGTATGTCCCACCATAAGAACGACCTCGGCTGACTATTTCTACCGACGAATAACCACGCGTTGTTTAAAGAATGAACATAAAAGAATTGTGCGTATTTGTCAGTCATGGTGGGGTCAATATCAACGAATATTATTTCTCTGCGTGAAATTAAAAAAAATTGTTTGTGAGCCAACACAACGTTTAGCCCTTTACCAAACACGTCCAGAACACGAATCAGGAAAATTATTTCTGAAATAACTCAGAAAATCATGCTTTGGCTTCATTTATTCATTGATTGGGGCTTGACGACACTTTCGACCACGTGTCGGACATTTGCATGGGTGGAGGAATCAGGAGCGCCCGGAGTGAACCACCAGGCAGTGTCAGACCCCCAATGTACTAACTCCACCCACAGCAGGGTTAGCCTTGGTATTACGCCTTAGTAGACAGCACCCACGTGGGCAATCTGGATTAAGTGCCTTGCCGAAGGACACAACGCAATTACCGCTGATAGGTATCGAATCGTGAATATTTCGATTTAAGGTTACGTCCTCTAACCACAAAGCTACAGCGCTCCTTTTGGATTCAAAAGCAAAGATTATTATCACACAGTGAATGAGCTCGACGAGCGCGTTTCCAAAACATCCGTCCACGTAATATGCAAACTGTGTAGTTGAAAAAAAATCAGTCTTAAAAAATGTCTTGAAAGCCATAAAATTCGACCCCCTCGTTGGAACTACCTCACAGAGGTCGTTCCAATAAGGGGTAACATGATATGTTTTTTTTCACATTTTTGAAACATTTGAAAAAAATAATTAAAATAAGGCCCCACAAAGTAGATCTTTTTCGCAGGCCATTTTTTTGTAAAATTGCACGTGGACGGCATTTTTTTTTATTATTTTTTTTATTTTTTAATTAATTCTTTGCCATCGAAAGTTCATGTTCTTGGTTTGTTTTGGGTTTTAGGCATCATAATCTACAGAATAGCATGGGTGGTGGTATAGTTCGTCCCTTGAGTGCAAGAAGGCTTTGCAATGCTAAAGCAAAATGTCAGATATAAACTATTCTACTTTTACTTGTAGCTCAACTTGACGAAGTCAAGCTGAGCTATTTCTCTCACTTCTCGTCCGTTGGCGTACGTACATACGTACGCACGTCCACAATTTCCTTTGACACACCGAGGCAGGACACATTTATGATCGGATTGTTTTGAAACTTGGTATGCTTGTTTGGGATGGCCACTAGATGGGAGCTATCGATTTTCGTCCATTTCCGTCGAAAAATGTTGCCGCCGGCAACGAGCTTCGATGAACATAGTGCAGTTATGCATCAAAATTTCCCTTTGGCCCACCCTGCAGGGCACATTTATGATCGGATCACTTTAATACTTGGTGTGCCTATTTGAGGTGGCCTCTTGATGGGAGCTATCAATTTTATTCCTTTTCCGTCAAAAAATGTTGCCGTTGGCAACAACCTTTGAACTTACTTTAGTTAGGCATCGATATTTTCCTTTGGCACACCCTACAGGGCACACTTATGCTTGGATCGATTTGAAACTTGGTATTCTTGTTTGGGGTGATCTGTAGATGGAGGTTATCAATTATTTTTTTCCATTTCCTAAAAAAGCCGTTGGTAACGAACTTTGGACTTAGTTTAGTTAAGCATCAATATTTCCGTTTGGCACACCCTACGGGGCACATTTATGGTCTGATTGCTTTGAAACAACCAAAACCTTCTTGCAGTCAAGGGACAAATTTATCAATTTGATTAACTTGGGGAAAATGTCAGATGTAAACCATTTAATTTTTATTTTTAGCTCAACTTGAAAAAATCAAGCTGGGCTATTTCCTTTGGCACAACATAGGTCGCATTTATGATCGGATCGCTTTGAAACTTGGTATGCTTGTTCAGTGTGACCTCTAAATGGGAGCTGTCGATTTTCTTCCTTTCCCGTCAAAAAAAGTGCCGTTGGCATTAACTTGGAAACAGCCTTCGAACTTTATTTAGTCAGGTATCAATATATTCCTCTGGCATGCCCTACAGGGCACATTTATGATCGGATCACTTTGAAACTTAGTATGCGTGTTCGGGATGACCTCTAGATGGGAGCTATTGATTTCAGTTCATTTCCATAAAAAAGTATTGTCGTTAGAACCAGCCTTTGAACGCAGTGCATTTGTGCAGCAACTTATCCATTTTGCACTGTCTGCGAGGCATATTAGTAGTATAGCATGTACCCGAACGTCCCTTATTGGGGGACCCCGGAAGTGACGACATGCCACGTGACACAGTGGCGCCATGTTTGGGTGCCATGGTAACCCGCGTGGGCGGCCATCTTGTGACGTCATCCCCATAGTGATACGGGATGTGAGTGCGCATGCGCAGCGCGTGTTGTTAGGGTGATACGTGTTTCCGTCGTCCATTTTGTATACTGGAGGCCACCATCTTGGTTTCTATGGTAGCACGTGGTTGCTATGTTACCCAAAACCTCCTTATGGGACAGGGGTATGTTCAGAGGGTATGTTCGATTGAATCGGAGTATCACGAATTACCCAAATAAACCCGACAATCCCTCCAAATCACCGAAATTGACTTTATTTACTACGGATTCCCCAATTTATCGGCTTAGCACGTAGTGCTATAGTACCCAATGGCACGGGGGGGGGGGGGGGGGGGGGTGTTCGATTGAATAGGAGTATTTTTCTAGCTTACAATTCTTCCAGAATCCTCGTTTAACTACCCAAATAAACCCGACAAGTTGTATTATTTCGAATTCTTTCAGAATTCTCTGCTTCTATCTATATATGTAATGGTTTTCCTCTACCTGACCATGTTCCTTTGTTCCGGAGTATACTCCAGTAGCGTAGAAGAGCCTATCAGTTGGAACAGCTTTGCTTATAAAAACTATATATAGCTATTCTGGTCTGTTCTTAATAGTTCTGATCCTATTCCAAGTACTCTTGTTGTTTCATTTATCTAGATCATTTATATAGATTATAACTAACCAATCAGTTTGCTTGATTTCCCGTAATCTGTATGCAGAGTTATCTTCCTTGTGTATAACAAAAACATTCCCAAACCCAATAAACAATCGAGCAGTTACTGAAAAGTCATTGCTCGAATGACTCGAAGCCTATCGAGCAAATGGGTTTTAGAGTAATTGCTCGACCGAGTGACTCGGCATATTGCTCGAACGACTCGAAGTCCATCGAGCAAATGAGCTATCGAGCAATTGCTCGTTCGAGTGACTCCTCGAACGACTCTTCGGCTCATTTCAGTATTTGAGGATACCTGTGGCCCGGTATTGTATTATTTGAGGTTACCTATCGACGATACCTTTTATATGATACTTATCTAAGGATACTATTACCTATATCACTAGGCGTATCTATCCCGGATTCCCCTTATAAACTATCGAGCAGTTACTGAAAAGTCATTGCTCGAATGACTCGAAGCCCATCGAGCAAATGAGCTTTAGAGTTATTGCTCAATCGAGTGAATCGGAATATTGCTCGAACGACTCGAAGTCCGTCGAGCAAATGAGCTATCGAGTAATTGCTCGTTCGAGTGACTCCTCGAACGACTCTTCGACTCATTTCAGTATTTGAGGATACCTACGGCCCGGTATTGTATTATTTGAGGTTACCTATCGAGGATGCCTTTTATAGGATACTTATCTAAGGATACTATTACCTATATCTCAAGGCATACCTATCCGGAATTCCTCTTATAAACTATCGAGCAATTACTGACAAGTCATTGCTCGAACGACTCGAAGCTCATCGAGCAAAAGAGCTATCGAGTAATTGCTCGATCGAGTGACTCGACATACTGCTCGAACGACTCGAAGCTCATCGAGCAAATGAGCTAACGAGCAATTGCTCGTTCGAGTGGCTCCTCGAACAACTCTCAGACTCATTTCAGAAAAAGGGATTCCATAGCCACCAATTTTCCAAAAAGGGATTCTTAAAAAGGGATTCCGTAATTGAGATTCCAAGCCGAGTCCGTAAAATTTGGATTCCGTGATTTGACATATACAGTCGAGGGTATAGAAAGGGATAACACCCAATTCAGCAACCACTACAAGATCCTGAACAGATACAGCCAGCCATTACAAAACAACGAAGGTACAGAACGAAGATCCAACATAACCAAGATTGAAGTGAACATAACAATGTGAAAGAAGGTCAAACTAGTCAGATTGATCGAACTAGTTTGACAGACTGAACAGAACCAACACAACTACAGTTGAACTGTTGAAGTCGCAGTGAACGAAGATCCAACAAAACCAAGATCGAATTGAACATAACAAAGTGAACAAAAATCTAACACAACTAAGATCGAAGTGAACAAATCAAAGCGACGAAAATCGAACCGATCTGATTGGACATAAACTTTATCACCGTGTTTGAAATGAACTACAACCCCCATATGTAACACAGTGTTAACCCTCTTGAACTGTTTGAATGAACTCTGTTTTTCAACCATAACCTTAATGAAGGTATATATAATTAACACCCTTGAACTGAACAAAGTTTACAGCCTTAATAAAAATATAACGAAGGTGATATGAATTAAAGTTTTAAACTACAACCCATTGAACTGAATTCTTCCAATAGGGAAAGGGAATACCCTCGACTGTATATGTCATATATATGTACCCCCCCCCCCCCCCCGTGCCCTTTTGGTACTATAGCACTACGTGCTAAGCCGATAAATTGGGGAATCCGTAGTAAATAAAGTCAATTTCGGTGATTTGGAGGGATTGTCGGGTTTATTTGGGTAATTCGTGATACTCCGATTCAATCGAACATACCCTCTGAACATACCCCTGTCCTATAAGAAGGTTTTGGGTAACATAACATCCACGTGCTACCATAGAAACCAAGATGGTGGTCTCAGTATACAAATTGGACGACGGAAACACGTATCACCCTAACAACACGCGCTGTGCATGCTCACTCACATCACTATGGGGATGACGTCACAAGATGGCCGTCCGCGCGGGTTACTATGCCAACCAAACATGGCGCCACTGTGTCACGTGACATGCCGTCACTTCAGGGGTCCCCGCCGGGGTCCCCCCAATATGGGACGTTCGGGTACATGCTATACTACTCATATTTATGATTTTCCAGAAAAAAAACAACATTGCCACTAGCATTGACCTTAAAACTGAGTGAATTTGTGCATTAACCTTCCTTTGACACATCTCAGAGGGCGCATTCATTATCGGGTTGTTTTGAAACTTGGTATGCTTATTCAGGGTGACCAAGATATGAGCTATCGATTTTCTTTTCATTTCCATCAAACACAGTCGTTGTTAGCAACAACCTTTGAATTTATTGCATTTATGCATCAGCATTCTTCTTTGACATGGCCTACAGGGCACATTTATCACAGGATTGTTTTTGAACTTGGTGTGCTAATTAGGCGAGACCTCAAGATAAAAGCTATCAATAAGCATTCATTTCTGTCGTTTACAATGACCTTTAAACTTACTGCATTTGTGCATCAACATTCTTCCTTTAGCCAGCCTTACAGTGTACATTCAAAAATGCTTGGATTGCTCTGACGTTGTGCACACACAATGCTGTAATGTTGAAGTTTCACCAAAGGACATTGAAACCAATGATCTTCAATTTTGCCATTTCACTTATAGTTTACCAAGTTCAAGTTTGTCATTCACACTTTCATTTAAGTTTACTTTGGTTAAAGAGAGAGAACATGCGGCAGCCTAAAGGACCACGCATGAGGGCTGAGAAACAGATTTTTAATTTTTTTAAGTCTAACGAATTTTGATATCGTGTGCGTTGGGTTCAGAGTTAAGAAAAAGGTGTCAGTATTTATAAATGTTCAAAACAGACTGTAACATCAGAGCAACTGGCGAAAGGTTGGAGAAACCGCAAAAATATTGAGCTTTTTGCGAATTGTTACCTCATCGACGGTTGTTCATAGTCGTTCTTTGAAATAACGGCAGTAGAACCAGTGGTGGTGTGGGCAGGCCGAAGAAACACAAGGAAAAACGTGTCCTTCCCGGCGCACACTTCCTCCACAATGGGTTCAAAAGTTTGAGCGTACGTGTGCAAATTTTCATATATCAAATCAGACATTCTAATAATATAATGTTTGAAAATGCAAACTGTATATACATAGTTGCAATGATTTCCTTCACCGTCCGGTTCGGACTCTTTCTACTTCAATCTTCTAACTGTCCGAAGAAGAAGTATAAACACTTGATCGAACCACTTCGTGATGGCGACACTGACACTGACACAAAAAACACATACTAATAATGTTTATTATTACAAGTGCTGGTCAATACTATTATTAAGATTAAAATACACGCGAAAAGAAATAACATAATAAGTAATTTCAAAGGTAAACTAGATTTATTGCTTTACCCTTTTCTGCAATTGTCGTGCGCTAAAGTTTTATATAAAACGTAAACGAAAGTTTTCGTCCTGAAATTTACTTCTGCCGTTTTCTCTTACTTCACGGTTAATTGAGGATGCGGGCTCCTTGACAAGACCGCTTGATCAGTAACACATCAGGTGCTATCAGTGCTGCGCAGTGGCGGCGCCAGAAAATTTTTTGTGGGGAGGGGGGCAACTAGGGTGATAGACACCCATGAAGGGGGGCAAATACGTAAAGGATCATATGATTCATATCATTACTTTGTTATGAGGTAGTCGAAACTTGGACCCAAAGTCCGTAATATACTTTTTTGGTTTGGTACGTCCTGTGGACGTACCAAACCAAAAAAGTATATTACGGACTTTGGGTCCAAGTTTCGACTAAATGTAATGGTAATTAGCGGTCCTCCTTTCAAAAAATCCTGGATCCGCGTCTGGTGGGTCTGTGCGTGAGAGAGAGAGAGAGAGAGAGAGAGAGAGAGAGAGAGAGAGAGAGAGAGAGAGAAATAATTGAACAGTGCAAGGGAGATAATGCCCGTCTGTCATAATGCGAAATCCATGAATTTGTTTAGACAAGGGATATGGATAGACATGCCTTTGTTGGCTCATAACTTAATTATAACTTATAAGTATCTGCATCCGAGTCTTTAAATCTCTACTGCCTTGATGTGTTCATCAGCTAGCCTGAGGCTTTGGGCTAAGTGTGTATGGGAATAAAAAAAGAGAGGGGTGTGTGTCTGTGTGTATGAGAGAGAGTGGCTGAATGTGTTTGTGTGTGAGGGTGGATGGAAATGCATGCGAGATGGTTGGGGGGGGGGGGGGGGGCAACTGGGGTGGGGGGCATAGCCTTCGTTTGGGGGGGGGGAAGGCAAATGCCCCCCCCCCCCCCCCGTAGCGCCGCCACTGGTGCTGCGTGCAAAAATGATACCATCATTGTTAGTCTACAGTTTTCGATGCCAGTGTGTCCAGTTTTTTAGCATAATGTGTGAATTCTGGGATGCCACTTTTTTTTTAACATAATGTGTGAAGTCTGGGATGCCAGTGTGACCAGTTTTTTTTTAACATAATGTGTGAAGTCTGGGATGCTGATTTTATGGTATCAAAAATAGGTCTTTGCACCCTTTAAAATGGATATGATTATCGGAAGCAGGGCCCAAGCAAGGACGCCCGACATGAAGGGGGGAAGTGTGTGGTGAGTTTTCGACGTCCCTTTGTGGAAAGCGGGTTTAACTCTTAACATACTGAGTACTGTCAGAATATTTTTTATCAAATCTAGTCATGGCTGCTGTAAAGCAGCCATGAATAGATTTGATGAAAAAGTCATCTACATTTCACTCAAGAAATCATTTGTGAAGAAATCCATTCAGTCCACAAGAATAAAATTTTATTAAATATGCCAAAATTATACTTATTTCAGTGGCAAGAAAAATGCTGTCCTGGGCGGGAATATCCTCCAGCAGAATGCAAGGAGTTAAATAAATCCGGAAGTATCATGTGCATCTGAAGTTGTGTGGATATGGGGTGGGTGGGAGCAGGGTGGGGTAGGGGTATGAGGAAAGCTAGGGCTCCTTCCAGAAATTTTGTCAGGACATTTTGTTAGTTGGGTAAATATTGACGTTTTTTGTTAAGGAGATTTTGTAAAATGGAAGGGATATTATTGATAGTTTGGCTGAAACTTATGTTTTTGGAGTGAATTTTCGAAAACTAAGCCGTTTATTTTCGCCCCCAAACACCACCGATAACACGAAGAATACGTCATGGATATTGAGAGTTGAGATTAGCAACCTCTTTGGTAGATCCTGTAGTATATTACATATAGTGCTAGTAGAGAGTTTCTGATATTACCATTGTTTAGTTTACGTATATCTTCAAGCATGATTATATTTTTTGGTTAGCCGCTGGATATCAACCTGTAGGCACATCTCAACTAGCTAGTCTGAAACAAACTTGAGGATCTACGAGCAAATACACCGTGGTCCACGAACAAAAAATTTTCTTGTTGGGTCCTCAAGATTCCCCTCTTCAGAACACGCGAGCAGTAGGAGTTGTGATAAACGTTCCATACTGAGGGACCTAGTGTATGTATGTGGGGCTGTGACGGGGGTGGGGGTGGGGGGTGGGGGGCGCGCTTAGGGGTGGAAGGCGTACCTGGTGGGTAATGTCACAGACACTTGATCAAGTGACGATATGGTAGCCAACGTGAGCGGCTATGTCATGATGTCATCACCTTGGTGTGACAATATGGGCTCTACGAGCTCTGCGGAGCTCGGATTCAGCCCCAACATATAGAGTATACTTGGCAGAATAAATTCTGACAAGGAAATTAACAGAGCACCGTGTATACTGTTCCAATGAGATATTCCAAAGAAACGCGGTCATCTACAGCAATGATACTGTGTGCACTAAGTCCAACTAGAGATTTGTTTACATAAAATCGCTTAAATTGTCAATCACTCCAGTCTATTATTTGAGAGAGGAATGATAGCATTTCACGTAGTTAACTTTAACTGACTTTGTGCTGCAGATAAAATATAAATATGTCATCCAGTAATTGTTGTTGGATCGCCGATTTTAGTTATTAATTTTTGCAAAATGGACGGGATATTATTGATAGTTTGGCTGAAACTTATGTTTTTGGGGTGAATTTTCGAAAACTAAGCCGTTTATTTTGTGTGCCAGAACGGTAAAACACCCTAATTGCCCAAACTGAAATGTGTAGCCCAGAGCAATTATGTGCAAGAATTATCAACAGGGATAATTTTTCCAGGGATCTAATATTTTCTTTTTATCATACATAAATTGGTGCTGTAATTTGTTCCACTATTCTCAGGATCATAACCATAATCGGATCATAACCAGATCCAGCGAAATGTCCAGAAGCAGCTTAATTACAATGATTTATACATATATATTCATTGTTATATTAAACTGTGGCATAGGTATGGATCCCGAAAGACAGGAAGATTAATCCCTTCTGCAATTTTGTTCGTAAGGAGGTAGTCTTTACAATCCCCTCCATCACCCCAGCGCCTAGATCGTATATTGGCCAACTCTTCAAAAATGTCAAAAGGTCATGACGAGTTATCCAGTGAATGTGTTTATTTTATTTTATGTCTATTATGTAAATGGGAAGTCTGTGATTCCGTGGTCCCGTCCAACTAGACATTTTCCGTCACGTCCATAATTACATGTTTGCCTTAATCCTTTAACCCTTTACCTAACCTGAAAAGCAGACGACACTTGCAAAAATAATTCTTGAATAACTAATTTTTTTTCATTTTTTGTCTCAAAAGCATAGGTTATGACCCCTCGTTGGAACGAGCTCGACGAGCTCGTTCCAACAAGGGGTCATAACCTATGTTTTTGAGACAAAAAATGAAAAAAATAATGAAAATTAATTGGTAATTTTTGAGAATAGCGCTGGCCGGTTTTAGCCGTTACGTTAGGTAAAGGGTTAATCCTATCTTAATATATGAATACGAGTGTATCTGCCTTTATTAGTCATGCATTCCGACAATATTCAATGCATGAAGCCCAAAATTAGCACTTGAGAGTAATTGTGCCCAAGGAGTAAGATGAGATGTTGCTCAGGCATTTCCGATCATGTCATATTATAGGTAAGTGCAATTTGAATTGTTCTTTTTTATCGTACGGAAAAAGTGACGATTTTAGTTTAGTTTATATCCTATCCGTTCAACAACACAAACATGTAGAGTATACTTGGTAGAGTAAATGCATAAATAGCATTTCACAAAGTTAACTTTAACCCTTTACCCAAAGCAGACGATATCAAAATTTATTATTTTAAATGTCATTTTTTTTAATTTTTCAAAAAATGTCAACAAAACTATATCATGTGACCCCTCGTTGGAACGAGCTCGACGAGCTCGTTCCAACGAGGGGTCACATGATATGGTTTTGTTGAAATTTTTTGAAAAATAATATTTTTTCAAATGCTGAATTTGCATATTACGCGGGCGGAAGCGGGCGATTCGTTGGGTAAAGGGTTAACTGACTTTGTGCTGCAGATAAAATATAAATATTTCATCCAGTAACTGTTGTTGGATCGCCGCTTCGGGACAGCCAGGATCCCAGTGAGAGATTCCCTCTCATTGGTGCTTTTTTGTCTCCAGTGTGTATATAAGCAGGTATCCTCGAACTAAGTCCTGTAATCCCTTTTAAGAGCTTGAGACATAAAAATTTACAAGGTGGGTAATGGCTTTAAGCCATGTAACTTCGTTTAGGCTGCTAGTTCATTTAGAGCTGTAATGCTGGCTTAAGAGCTTTGGCTCAATTTTCATAAGCCCTTGTTAAGAGCTTCAGTCCACGTAGGGGCTATGACCGTAACTGAATAAGAAATTAGGTTCCATTTCATAAATTGAACTATTTTTTGCATTATTTTATGATATGAGTTTTAAAATAAAGGTTTTAACATTGACACTTTTCTAAGTTAAAAATTTATTCCACCAAAATTAATTCTGAGTTTTGTTAAATTATTTCTGCATGAAATTCCACCCCAGAAGTATCCTTAACCCAAGTCGACCAAGAACCTGGGACGCCCAAAAATTAACTACTAGACCAACAAATTAAGCGCCGGTCCTAAAACAAAAAAGTACACAACGTCGGTCCCGCCTCGCAAACAGTCTTCAATTAACCTCTGGCATATCCGGGATTGATTGGCTTTGGGACACTTGGCGATATATGGTGTGAGCGTGCATGCGCAGCGCGTGTTGTTAGGTGACACGTGTTTCCGTCATCCATTTCGTTTACTGGAGGCTGCCATCTCGGTTTCTATGGTGGCATGTGGTTGCTATGTAACTGAAAGTTCACTAATATGATGAGAGTGTCTTCGGATGGTGCGTTCGATTGAACTGGATAAAATGTATTTACACAACTTGACCCGAAAATAACCCCAAACTACCCCAAACCATCGAAACGGAATTTAGTTTAGCTCGAATACTTCCAGTAGCCTGCCAGTATGAGTAGAACGTTGTGCTATATGATCATACAGAGTGTGGGAATTCTGTTCGATTGACCTTGAGTAAACCAGTCACAACAAACAGCTAGACAACTCCCAGTAAACTTCCAGGTTCGCTTTCTCTGCCTATCCTGTCCACCATCTCGGTTACGTCTTATGAGTCTAGAAGGCTTCCACCAGTGCAACAGAAGTATATCGAATTATCGAATTTACTCCAGGTCAATCAAACAGACCCCCCACCCATACCATGTAGATCCTATAGCACTACGTGCTATTCACACTGACAGGATACAGGGAGCATTCGGATTAAAATAAAGTCTCAGTGAATTGGGGTCATTTTCGAGTCTATTTCCATAATTAAATTTACAACATTTCAATCCGAAAACACACCCCACCTATTATAGAACTTTCAGTTACATAGCAACCACGTGGGTTAGAATACAGAGAGATATCCATGAGGTGGGCGTTGTGTACTCAGTGTATACCCATTTTATTTATTCATTCATTCATTCATTCATTCACTCATTCGTTCGTTCTTAGTGCTACTAGTCTCATTCATTCATTCATTCATTCATTCATTCATTCATTCATTCATTCATTCATTCATTCATTCATTCATTCTGGGTGGACGGACGGATAGATGGATTGATGTGTGGGTGCTTGACTGATCGAGTGTGTGGATATGTGACTGACTTGCTGTTTAGGCTAACAAATTAAAGTACCTGCACCTCGTTTATTTTTTATCAACCCGCTATTTGCCGTTCATGATTTCCTTACTTTTGCGTCGGAAGTGTGGCTTATGCCCCCTCAGTGGAACGAGCGCGTGCCGGTGGGGGTTGTGAGCTGAACTTCTGACGCAAGGGATGGAAGACAAATTTGCCTCTCAAGAACTTTTCTTATTAGAGTCGTCTGTTCTTCGTGCTCGAATAAGGGCTGCTATGTGCGTTAATTATCAGTTATTAAAGTGGACATTCCATGATGTAATTAAGTAATACTATTCATTAACAAATCAACTTTTAATCAGTGAAATATACCTTGAAGTATAGCCAACGCTAGTTTGTCAATGTAGTACTAGTGAAATAACTGAGACAGTTATTTCGCTGGTACTGCATTGACGAGCTGCGCAAGTTCGTTAAGTTAGTTCGAGCAAGATACCTTTAGCCCACAATAGTTTTTACTTGGGTATTCACCAACCGTCTGCAAATGGTCGTCATCACCACACGCAGTGCTTTCCGCCCTAGTTCGTCAAGCTAGTTCGAGCAAGATAACTTTAGCCCACAATAGTTTTCACTCGGCTATTCACCCTTTGCTCTGCGTAGCGTCCAAAACCGACCAACGCTTTTTGCAAATAACCACCGAATCTTCGTGATTTTTTTCTTGTTGTTGCCTTGGAGATGTGGCTATGTGGCTTATGACCCATTATTGGAACGAGCAGGTGTGGCTATGTGGCTTATGATCCCTTATTGGAACGAGCAATTTTTTTTTTCTCGAGAAAATGAGGCTTATGATCCCTCATCAAAGTGAGCCTGTTCCTATGGGGGGCGTGGACGGTGTATCTCGACATAACGGATGGAAGAAATAGCATAGAACTTGTTTACTATTTACTAGTGTCATATAACATCCATGCCGGATGAAGGGTTATTCGTTCATTCATTCATTCACTCATTCGTTCGTTCTTAGTGTTACTAGTGTCATTCATTCATTCATTCATTCATTCATTCATTCATTCATTCATTCATTCATTCATTCATTCGTACATAGTGTTACTAGTGTCATTCATTCAATCGTTCAATCATTCATTCACTCATTCACTCGTTCGTTTGTTCGTTCTGGGTGGACGATCGGATGGATGGATGTGTGTGTGCTTGACTGATCGAGTGCGTGGATGTGTGACTGACTTACTGTTTAGGGTAAACAATTAAAGTACCTCCACCTCGTTTAATTTTGATCGAGAGCACTTCAACAATTCATCAGATAATTTATACCCTGTAGTGCCCTCTTGCGCTAGTTCGTCAATTTAGCATCATTAAGATAATTTCAGATCCACTCCTCTTTATTCCTTTTTAGGTTAGTCACTAATTCTTTACCATATGTAGTGCCAGAACGGGAAGCCCTGTTCATCAACCCGCTATTTGCAATTCATGATTTCTTTACTTCTTGTGTCGGAAATATGGCTTGTGAGCCCTCATTGGAACGAGCGCGTGCCGGTGGGGTCGTGAGCTGTGCTCTCGACGCAAGGAATGGAAGACAAATTAGTCTCTCAATAATACTTCTTATGAATGTCGTCTGTTGTTCGTTTTAAGGGCTGTTATGTTTATTAATTGTTAGTTATTAAAGTGTACATTCCATGATGTAATTATGCAATATTATTCATTAACAAATCAACTTTTAATTAGTGAAACTATACCTTGAAATACAGCCAACGCTAGTTCGTCAATTTAGTATCAGTGAAATAACTTTAATCCCAAATTCTCACCCGGTTGATCATTGACCGTCTGCCAAGTGTAACGTCAAAATTGCCAGCGCCATTGACAACTATCCAATTTTCAAGATTTGTACACTTTTGTTTGTTTTTCTGGATTTTGCTTTTTTGCTTTGTTTTTTTTGTTTGTTTTTTTTTTTATTTTTGTTTTTGTTGTCTCTGAAATAAGGCTTATGACCCTCTCGATGATGATAATTCATTCATTCATTCATTCATTCATTCATTCATTCATTCATTCATTCATTCATTCATTCATTCATTCATTCATATTGATTATTACTCCACCTCGTCTTTTACAAATTCACTCACTCATTCTCTATCCTCATTGAATCCATTGTTTTACTGTAAAGTCCTTTAATTATAAATTTATTTGTTCAGCCATTCATCCAAGATACCATATCACTTTGATGTGATGTTAGGAAGGGTGATGTTACACCCGACGTACTTGTATATAAACTACAGTGTTTTTATCCTGTTTGTACAGAATAATTTCGTTTCTAAACAAACTCCCAATTACATGCCATTACCGCAACAGACTGTGACTAGAAATGAATAAGAAATATCGTCTCAACCCGTCCAACAGTGCAACTATATCTGGGACTTAACCTCCTTTTATCTTCATCTTGGAACAATATATTGTATTTATGTCTTGTATATTTGTCCAGCGAGAAAGGATGGTAGTATGTTGGTGAATTATGGCGGGTAACATTACACTCGACGAGGTGCAGGTAGACGCAGAGTACGACTTTATACAGCTCTATAATGAGAAAATATGTTCCTTGGCAGAAAATGATGAATCCCCATATAAAAACCACGCAACTGACTGAAACTACTTTTCGCCTAGAGACTTTCAGTCAATGGCTTGTAAAATAGACGCAGGATTCTCAATATTCCATCTCAATTGCCAAAGCCTGAAGGCCCATTGGGATTCCATCCAAAACATGCTATATAACCTACAAACAGGAAAGAACTTCTTCGACATAATAGGACTTACCGAAATTTTCCAAATTCCTCCAGAGATGTCGTTCAGTCTGGATGGCTGTGCCCCGATTATTAAACGTATGAGACACGAGAATGATGATGGTCGAGGAGGGGTTGGTCTATATATTAAAGAAGGAATACCCTACAGAATTCGTAATGATATTTCGTTCTTTATTCCCCATGTTTTCGAATCTTTGTTTATTGAAATTAAAGATAAATACCAACCCAGAATTATTGGCGTTATTTATAGACCCAACACTCCTCCTAAAGCCGACATCAACCTCTTCTTATCAAAATTAAATGAAATAACGAATGTTTTAAATGCCGAAAATAAAAAAGTTTATATTATGGGGGATCTTAACCTAGACCTTCTAAAAGCAACTACACACTCAAAAAACGGAAGAATTTGTTAATTTCATGTTCAGTCAAGGCTTTCTGCCGTATATCACCAAGCCAACGAGAGTAACCTGTCGTTCTGCTAGTCTGATAGATCATATCTTCTCTAATAATGTTTCACAAGCAGCATTACCTGGAATAGTCATATCTGACGTGTGAGATCATTTTGGTGTTTTTTATATTGAGGAAAAACCCAAACCAAAAGATACACCACACTAAAAAAAATAATAAATGCAGAAAGAATTGTTGAATTCAAAACACTTATCCGCAAAGTGATTTTAAAGTGATTTGTCCCAATGAGTCATATGAAACCTTTCTAAACATCTATATGAAAGCCTAGGAAAGAGCATTCCCTCTCAAACGTGTTCGCCAGAACAAAAAAAAAAAATATTAAAAAACAGCCATGGCTGACAAGAGGGTTTGGAATATCCTCCAACAACAAATAAAAATTCTACAAGAAAAAACTCCAAGCTCCCACCGAAAGGAACTCAGAAAACTATAAAAACTACTGTAGAATCTTCAACAAGGTAAAAAAAACAATGTAAAGCTACCTATTATAGAAATATCCTAAACGAAAACAAAAACAATATGCGAAGAACGTGGCAGATTTTAAACGAAGCCATCAATAAAGGAAAACGTGAAGCCAGATTACCCTCGTTCTTCATCCAGGACAACATCGAGTTAAGCGAGCCCCATGCCATCGCAGAAGAATTCAACAATTTCTTTATCAACATTGGAAAAAACACATCCGAACAGATTCAGAAAACTAATAAGTCCCATACAGATTACATGGACAACAATGTCTCCAATAATCTTTATTTAATACCCACAAATCCCACAGAAGTCAACCGAGTAGTAAATAAAATGAAGCCAAAATTATCTAAAGACCGCGATGACATCACAACCTGTCTTCTTAAGCATACGATAACCGAAGTATTGGACCCTCTAACACATGTAATTAACAACTCTTTCCTAAACGGCAAAGTACCAGACAGGATGAAGATCGCGAAGGTTATACCCATATTTTAAGCGGGTGACGAGCACAGCTTTACAAATTACAGACCTATCAGTATACTTTCGGTATTCTCAAAAGTAATGGAAAAACTCATGGAAGTGAGGCTAGCTAGTTTCCTCAATAGGTTTAATATTTTATACCCTCACCAATATGGGTTCCAAAAGCGACATCGTACTATTCATCCAGTTCTTCAGCTCCTTAAAAGCATCGCAATAGAAAATAATAAACAAGAAAAAAAACAGCACCTTAGCACTGTTCCGGGATTTGTCAAAGGCCTTTGACACCATAAATCACGAAATACTATTAGGTAAACTGGAAAAATATGGCATCAGAGGTGTCACCAACAATTGGTTTAGAAGTTACTTGTCCAACAGGTCTCAATATGTCACGTACGGAGAACACAAATCGAACTTAGCCAAACAGAGTTGCGGTGTACCACAGGGCTCGATTTTAGGCCCTGTTCTTTTTCTTTTATATATAAATGATATAAATAACTCAACATCACTCAATCTTTTATCATTTGCCGCTAACACCACTGCACACTGCCCGGGCTCCGATAATAATCCCATTACACCGTATTTCAGTGACGAGCTCCAGAAACTATTCGAATGGTGCTCTGTGAACCAGTTAATGCTGAATGCTAAGAAAACCTCGTACATCATACTTAATTCAAATAAAGGTAGGAACAACAATCTTCGTCAAGAGGTAAAAATAAATAACCAAAACATTAACAAGGTTGGGGCCATCGAAACAGAAAAAATCTGTGAAATTCTTGGGAATTAGCATTGATGAACATTTATCCTACTAGGCTCACATATCCCGATTATGCTCGAAAATAGCACGCGCAAACTATAGTCTAAACAAAGTTAAAAATATCCTCCCCCACGATTCTCTGAAAACATCAAGAGCTATCAAAAAAACTAGCTGTCCTGCAAAAACGTTCAATACGAATAATTAAATTAATAACGAAAAGTACAATTCTCATACAGATCCCCTGTTTAAATAAAACCAAATATTCAAGGTTGATGATTTGTTTAGGCTACATGCACTACTGTTCGTGTTTGACTGGCAGAACGGCAGATTACCGTTGTCTTTCAATGATATATTTAAAATTACTGACAATCCATCTGGTAGGAGAACTAGACAGTCGGGCCTCCTATACATGGAAAAAACACGGACCCAAACTCTGGATAAATTTCCTTTATACTCCTTCCCGAAACTATTGAATGCTGTGGACGACACAACTCGTAATATTGGCGACAGAAGCATGCTTAAGAACAAGTTAACTTCCACATTCATTTCCTCATATTCCAGTTATGTCAGCTGCAACAATCCCTACTGCCCTGATTGCACTTCGTAAACTTCGTAAATTGTCAAAGTCGTGGTCCGCGTCTAAATCTGGAATGCTCGTCTTGTGTAACCTGTCGCGCTTCCTCCTTACAGTGGTGCTATGTAAAATACTATATGAATACAATTAAGAACTTGCAAATAAAAGTCTAAACAAATAAATCATAACATTCGTCATCCTACGATGATGATGCAGCTAACGTAGACACCACGCCCAAACATCATAACCAACCTCTTTGTCGCAGTCTAAACGATACGAACTTTATGATGGGACTTGTTGCCGCCCTCGGGTGTTATGATAAGTAGTGGAGGGAGTCCTATAGGCAGGTTGCTTCTTGCCTACCTTGAATCACCGTCTTTCCGCTGGCGAAAATGAAACACTAATACTCTAATCTCAGAAAAGTAATTATTCGATCGTCATTCTCCATCATGTGCCACATAATTGGCTCTCAGTTCATTCTTTCAGTCACAGTCTGTTTGCAATCACCCCATCTTCTTCCAGAGGGTGGCAGGTAGACAGTCAATCTGGCTATGCCACTTCCCACGGTATACTTCTCATTGCATGTGTGCACTACGTTTATTTGTAACCATTTTACATGTATGTGTACCGTGAATAAAGAATCTGAATCTCAATCTGAATCTCATTACAGCGAACAGAAAATGCGTCGTGATATGCATATTTCTCCCGTGCGACACTGTCAAACACGGCCTGGGGCACGGAATATTTTTAAATCTCGGGATCTGAAAAGAACTCCGGTTAACTGACGAATCTGCGCCAGTGGGACCAAAATTATTCGATGTGGATCATGCAGATCTATTCATTTATTTACTGGTGTTTAAGGTCACATACTTATGCATAATGGAAAATCGTGACCGTGAAAGTTTTACGGGTGGAGGAAGCCGCAGTATCCGGAGAGAACCACTGAGCATCGACGAGCAACTGCCAGCTTCTCAACACTCTAACACTGTTCAAGCTCCCTTCAAGCAGGGCTACATCGATTGAAGACATGTGCACCATCTATCATGCATATCTCAAGCACCATATGACATATGGACCTGGGGCCACATCAAATGTGAGAAGAACTCAATGAATGTTCAGATTATGTGTTAAGGTCACTGATGTCACCCAGAAGACAGTCAGTGCAATTTTAGAATTGTTGAAAATTGCTTTTTAAGACCCAATAATGCATTCCCAAAGTCAATACATGTATTTTTACACACCAAAAAGTGGGCTAGGCAAGAATTTTGAAAATGAGCCACGCTCATATCTCAAGCATGGTACGACCTATGGACCTGGGACCAACACCAAATAAGTGGAAACTCATTAGAGGTTGAAAATATAGGTAAAGGTCTCTGAGGTCATCCAGGGGCCATTGAGTGCATTTTCCAGAATTGCTGTAAATCTCAGTTTATTACTCCCTAATGCATTGCTGAAGGTTATACATGTATTTTTATAGTCAAAACGTGGATAGGGCCAATAATTTTGAAAGTGGGTCATGATCATATCTCAAGCATGACTTGACCTATGGACTGAGTCTAACAGCAAATGGTTAGAATCTAAATCAAAAAGGTTAAAAATATGGGCAAACCTTACTGAGGTGACCGAAGGGGTCATTGAGTGCAGTTTGTAGAGTTTCTTGAAATCACATTTTATGATCGCCTAATGTACTGCTGAAGTTCATAGATGTATTTTTATACTCAAAACGTGGGTGGGACGAAAATTATGAAAGTGGGTCTAGCTTATATCTCAAGCATGGTATGACGTCTGAACATGGGACCAATACCAAATGAGTGCAAACTCACTGAAGGATCAATGTGTCAATGTCACTGATGTCACCTAGGGGTCATTGCATTTTTCAGAATTGGTGGAATTCAAAAAAAGTGAAAATGGGTCACACTCGTATCTCAAGCATCGTATTACCTAGGGACCTGGAACCAACAACAAATGAGTCAAGGACTGTGGAATTTAATAATATGGGTTCAGGTTACCAGGGCCATCCAAGTCTCATTAAGTGCAGTTTTCAGAATTATTGAAAATGCATTATATAACTCCAATGCATTTCTGAAGTTCATACACGTATTTCTTCACTTAAAAAGTGGGCAGAATAAAAAATGGCCATTTCTTATTGCTTTATAGAACACGTTGAATGCTGTGCAAAGATGTAATTTTCGGGTTCTTGAAAATTTTTATTTGAATCATGAATGAATCTTTAAACGATGTTTACGAAAACCTAATTCTGATTCGTTTGAAGATAGTTTACTTCCCGAAATACGTCTACATCAATTCCTTTCTTATATAACTTAATTCTAAAGCTTTTACCATTTTCACACAGATTCGAGTTTACTGGTTACAGTAAATTTTGTTTCTCAAATTGTCCTCAGTGTTCCTAAGAAATATAGAAAATGTGTTGGCCGTCAGTTTAAATGTCCATGAGTTTTGACAAACAGAATATTTAGAAGTAACGTCTTCACACAGAGGCAGTGAATTATATTTTTTATCCCCCAGGTCTGGTAATATTTTTTCCCCTCAAGTATCATTAAAGACGACATACAAGCTCAGATTGCAGAGTATAGAACAGAATACTGAGAACTGTTTCAAGTTTTGTTAAGGAGAATGTTGGCTGGGGGCTCAACGTCTATCAGTGATAATAAACCCAGCATTTTGAAACACAATTTACTAACACTGAAAGAATTAACCATTTCTGTACATATGTTGATTGTTGTTTTATACGTAGTTACTGAAAATACATTTTTGGATGAAAATATTCACATTAAACTGATAGTTGCCGATTGGAAGCTATTAAAGGGCCTTACGAAGATTCGAGATTCGATTCGATTTCGAATCTTAAGTAAATATTCGGTTCGATTTGAAATTGACTGCCCGATTCGTTTCCTCTCGAATCTTTTTCATAGGAATATAGCTTGGTGTCAGTCATCTTTATCGTTTCACAACACGTATAGGTCAGATTGAACTCGTACATACAGTACGTGGAGAGTGGATTGTAACTAAGTCACCCACGGAGTGGAGTTACCACCCAAGCTATAACTTTCAAACTTTGTATATATCGAAAATAAACACAAGCAATGTTTCAGCCAATGGACCTCCGGGTTTAACCCGGAGGTCCATTGGCTGAAACTTTGCTGGTTCTGGTTATACTTTGCAACAAATTTGCAATATTGCTCGGGTGGAATCTCCACTCTGCGGGTGATTTAGTGATAATACACTCTCCACGTACTGTAAATAATGTTGAAATAAAGGACTGAGTGTAACGTTCGCTACATTAGCATGAATAACATCTGTACTTACGCCACCAATCATGTTCATCCCAAAATCACAAGACCCTGTCACTGTTAAAAGTAAATTTAAGGTTTCTGGGGAATGTCGACGTTGAACTATAATCCTTACAGGGTAATATTCCAACTACATCATCAAGGCATGCCTTCGACGAAGGCATGCCTTGATGATGTAGTTGGGTTATTTTGTCAGTCGGTCATCTTCAAGATGCCACTGATTCGATTCGAGGTTCGATTCAATTTCGAATAATACACACGATTCGATTTGAGATTCGTTTCGAAATCGAAAATGAGTGATTCGCATGACCCTGTGCTATCAATATGGTCGGTATTTCATTTCAAAACAAACCACACATAATTAGTCACTAAACAAGAGAGAAAAGTCATGTTTGTTGTATATGTATAAAGAAAGCAATGGAGAAAACGCATTAGGGGTTAAATGAACATGCTACAAAAATTGATTGAAAAGGAGGATATTGAAACGGATAATAAAACCTGCTAGAATCATTAATGATATCAATTTTCATAAATGCGATTTCAAGTGTTCTATGTGTTCAACAAAGGATGTTGTTTTACTCAAATAGTGAGCATATTTGAAATAAAAGTAAAGAATTTAAGAATCAAAATAAGGCAGGGGATTTTATTTATTATCACATAAATGAATCAACGCCGTTTTCTAGACACCAGCTAAAATTGTATTTCTCACAAAACACTCTATTGTCCGTGGCAGATCAAGAAGGGGCAACCTTGCACTGCCTTGCACTATTGGATCAACAAATTGAAAATTTCAAGGCACTATTCGACCAGATTTGGCCGTAATTCAAATCTGCTGACATATTGGCTAAGACATCATAATGACAGAAATTATTTGAGTGCTATATGGAACAAGTTAGAAAACAAGATCCCGATTATATGTACGTTTAACACTTCAGCAAGAAACATTTACAGGACCAAAAATGAAGACTAGTAAAAAAAAAGAGTGACCTCAGCACGTTGGGATTTTCAATATAATACTACATGTTATAATAAAATACCTATTTCCAACTTCAAAAAGTTGGATTTAACAGCACTATGTCCGTTAATGCTTCTTTATTGTTTATGTTTATGGAGTTTTAAGGTCATATTTATCGTCAGTGGCTATTTCGCACCCACAGCATTATGACCCCATAAAGACAAATTTGGGCAACCATGACAAACCGAGAGGTCCTCGGTTCGAATCCCACCTGCGGCAACCGCATTTTGTCCTTGGGCAAGACACTTCACCCCCATTGCCCACGTGCGTTGTGTACTAAGGCGTACTGCACCTCGATGGCGCTCTTGTCTTCAACCAATGCTAACCCTGCTTGTGTGAAGTTAGTGTGATGGGGCGCTGGCAGTTGTTCGCCGTTGCTGGGTGGTTCTCTCCTTGTACTCCGGCTTCCTACACCCGTAAAACTGTCGGGGCTATGGTTTGCCATTGTGCAGAAATATGTAACCTTAAACACCAGTAAATAAATAAATAAATAAATATTGGGCAACCATGCATAGCTATGTCACCCATTTTAACCCTTTGAACCCTAGTGGTATCTTCCATGTCAGTTCACCAACAGCAATTGGAAGACACCATATTTATTATTTTGGGGTAGACCCATTAATATTTCAACGTGCAGCCCTTAGGCTGCACTTTGAAAATATTGATTGGTCTACCGCAAAATTCATTTAGAGGTCATCCTGCTTAATGAAATTATGACGTATAATGTTCGTGGATCGGCCAAACGGCCGCTCATGTTCGAAGGGTTAAACGGCCTGCATCCCAGGGATTAGTTACTTTGTAGAGCAGGACCTGTCTACCACAGTAAAAGTGCACTGCTCTACTTCATGTGGTTGAGGAAAAGCAGAGAAATAGTACATTACATTCAACACTTCCCTCAGAATTCACCTGGTGGAATTGATGTGATAAACTTCAAGAGCCTGATATGACAAAAGGGGATAACCATTCAGATGAAAGCTAAATAGACAGAAAGCGATGTGTGTTTGAATCGGTGGGTGTTTTACATAACGAGTTGGAATGGCGTCGTCATATTTCGCGAGAGCCTTAGGCTACGCCATTTCAAAACCCACCGATTCAGACACACATCGCGTTCTGTGTTTAATTATTTATTTATTGGTGTTTAAGGTCACATATTTCTGCACAATGGCTAATCATGACCATGACAGTTTTATGGGTGGAGGAAGCCGATGTATCCGATGAAAACTACCGAGCAACGACGAGCAATTGTCAGCTCCCAGGGTTAACATTGGTAGAAGACAGGTGCACCATTGACGTGCAGTACGCCTTAGTACGCAAGGTCACAGTGCCCATACGTAGGCAATGGGGGTGAAGTGTCTTGCTTAAGGATACAACGCGGTTGCCGCAAGTGGGATTCGAACCGAGGGCCTCTCGGCGTGCATCCGGCATCTCTACCATCGCCACATGTTCTGTGTTTTTAGCTTAACTTAACATAGTCAAGATAAGCTATTGCCATCACGCGTGCGGAAGTCTGTTAGTCTGTGAGTCTGTGAGTCTGTGACGTCTGTTCACATTTCCTTTAGCACGGGCTACACCTCGCAGTTCTTGTCTGATCGTCACGAAATTGCATATGCAGGTTTGGGGTCATGTCTAGATGAGAAGGTCCCCTTTTGGTCGCGATCGGGCAACCGGTATGGCTGCCCGAGCCCAAAACCCGAAAACCATTAGCACAGTCTGCAGGTCGTATTTATGAAGGGATTTCATTGTAACTTGGTAGGATGCCTCTGTATAATGCCTAGATGAGAACGTCCCCTTTTGGGCATGATCTATCAACTGTGATGGCTGCCCAAGCCCGAAACCCAAAAACTTTTAGCACAGTCTGCAGGTCATGTTTAATGTGGAGGGATTTCATTGTAACTCGGTAGGATGACTTCTTATGATGTCTAGATGAGCATTTCCCCATTTGGGCATGATCTGCCAACCGTGACGACTGCCCGAGCCCAAAACCCGAAAACCTTTAGCACAGTCTACAGGTCATATTTATTGAGGAATTTCATTGTACCTTGGTGGGTTGACTTCATACAATGTCTAGATGAGAAAGTCCCCTTTTGGACGTGATTGGGCAACTGTGACGGCTGCAGGGGCCCGAAGACCGAAAACCTCTAGCACAGTCTAGAGGTCATATTTATGAAGGGATTTCATTGTAACTTGGTAGGATGACTCCAAATAATGTCTAGATGAGAACGTCCCATTTTGTTCGCGATCATGCAGCCTTGATGGGTGCCCGAGCCCAAAAACCTTTAGCATAGGCAAAAGGTCATATTTATGGAAGGATTTCATTGTAACCTGTTAGGTTGACTCCATATAATGCCTAGATGATGACATCCCCTTTTGGTCATGATTGGTCAGTTGTGATGGCTACAAGTGCCCGAAGCCCGAAAACCTTGTGCACAGTCTACAGGTCATATTTATGAAGGCATTTCATTGTAACTGCTTAGGATCACTCCAGATGATGCCCAGATGAGATTGTCGCCTATGGTTGCGATCATTCAGCCATGATGGCTGCACGAGCCCGAAAAACCTTTAGCACAGTCTACAGGTCATATTTATGAAGGGATGTCATTGTAACTTGGTAGATTAACTTCATATAATGTCTAGATGAGAACGTCCCCTTTTGGACATGATTGGGCAACTGTAACGGCTAAAGGTGCCAGAAGCCCGAAAACCTTTAGCACAGTCTACAGGTCATATTTAAGAGGGGATTTCAATGTAACTTGGTAGGATAACTCCAAATAATATCTAGATGAGAACGTCCCATTTTGATCGCGATCCTTCAACCTTGATGGGTGCCCAAGCCCAAAAACCTTTAGCATAGGTAAAAGGTCATATTTATGGAAGGATTTCATTGTAACCTGTTAGGTTGACTCCATATAATGCCTAGATGATGACATCCCCTTTTGGTCACATGATTGGTCAGTTGTGATGGCTACAAGTGCCCGAAGCCCGAAAACCGTGAGCACAGTCTACAGGTCATATTTATGAAGGGATTTCATTGTAACTTCGTAGGATCACTCCAGATGATGCCCAGATGAGATTGTCCCCTTTGGTTGCGATCATTCAACCATGATGGCTGCCCGAGCCCGAAGCCCGAAAACCTTAAGCACAGTGTACAGGTCATATTTATGAAGAGATTTCATTGTAACTTGGGAGGATGACTCCAAATAATGTCTAGATGAGAACGTCCCATTTTGGTTGTGATCATTCAGCCTTGATGGGTGCCCGAGCCCAAATACCTTTAGCACAGGCAAAAGGTTATATTGAAAGAAGGATTTCATTGTAGCCTGTTAGGTTGACTCCATATAATGCCTAGATGATGACATCCCCTTTTGGTCGTGATTGGTCAACTGTTATGGCTACAGGTGCCCGAAGCCCGAAAACCTTGAGCACAGTCTACAGGTCATATTTATAAAGGGATTTCATTGTAACTTGATAGGTTGACTTCATATAATGTCTAGATGAGAACGTCCCCTTTTGGACATGATTGGGCAACTTTGACAGCTAAAGGTGCCCGAAGCCCGAAAACCTTTAGCGCAGTCTACAGGTCATATTTATGAAGGGATTTCATTGTAACTTGGTAGGATGACTCCAAATAATGTCTCGATGAGAACGTCCCATTGTGGTCGTGATCATTCAGCCTTGATGGGTGCCCGAGCCCAAAAACCTTTAGCATAGACAAAAGGTTATATTTATAGAAGGATTTCATTGTAACCTGTTAGGTTGACTCCATATAATGCCTAGATGATGACATCCCCTTTTGGTCGTGATTGGTCAACTGTGATGGCTACAGGTGCCCGAAGCCCGAAAACCTTGACACAGTCTACAGGTCATATTTATGAAGGGATTTCATTGTAACTTCTTAGGATCACTCCAGATGTTGCCCAGATGAGACTGTCCCCTTTGGTTGCGATCATTCAACCATGATGGCTGCCCGAGCCCGAAGCCCGAAAACCTTTAGCACAGTCTACAGGTCATATTTATGAAGGGATTTCATTGTAACTTAGTAGGTTGACTTCATATAATGTCTAGATGAGAACGTCCCCTTTTGGACACAAATGGGCAACTGTGACGGCTTCAGCGGCCCAAAGCCCGAAAACCTTTAGAACTGTCTACAGGTCATAATTATGAAGGGATTTCATTGCAGCTTGGTGGGATGACTCCAAATAGTGTCCAGATGAGAACGTCCCCTTTTGGTCACGATCATTCAGCCTTGATGTCTGCCCGAGCCCAAAAACCCTTAGCATTTCTGTAGGTCGTATTTATGGAAGAATTTCATTGTATCTTGTTAGGTTGACTCCATATAATGCCTAGATGATGACACTCCCTTTTGGTCATGGTTGGTCAACTGTGATAGCTACAGGTGCCTGAAGCCCGAAAATCTTGAGCACAGTCTACAGGTGATATTTATGAAGGGATTTCATTGTAACTTTGTAGGATCACTCCAGATGATGCCCAGATGAGAATGTCCCCTTTTGGTTGCGATTATTCAACCATGATGGCTGCCAGAGCCCAAAGCCCAAAAACCTTTAGCACAGTCTTCAGGTCATATTTATTAAGGGATATCATTGTAACTTGGTAGGTTGACTTCATATAATGTCTAGATGAGAATGTCCCCTTTGGACGCAATTGGGAAACTGACGGCTACAGGGGCCCGAAGCCCAAAACCTTTAGCACAGTCTACAGGTCATATTTATGAAGGGATTTTAATGTAACTTGATAGGATGACTCGTTTTGGAATAATTTCACTGTAACTTGGTAACTTTTGTTGATATACGTTAACTGTGAGGGCCACATACATTAACTGTGAGGTCATATTAACCCACCCCTCAGCTCTTTAGTACAGTGTACACCTCATATTATTTTTATCATAAACATAGCATACAGGGAACAGAAATGAACATATTCCCAATTATCACAATTCTTGTCTTATTTCATAATCCTTTCATAAACATTGAACATTATCCTTTTCATCAAACACAACACACAAGTTAAGCTACAGTGTCATTGACACTTTCATTTTACACATCACACGCATTACAATTCATTTAAATGAACAAATTTTAACTCTGATGTTTAAACCTAAAGGTGAAGAGTGCACTCTTGTTTTGTTTGAAGCTGTACTAATGAACAGGATCGATATAAAATCAAAACAACCCTTTCTGAACCAGTCTTTTTTACATTCGTTATCATTTCTATTGGGCGTGTTTGTTGAAATTCGTATCGCTGTTCTCTTGGCTGTTGTCCATTCACGCCTAACCATTTGATGGCTATTACTGTTAGTGAAAATAGAAGTACAAACTTGGTCAGATGTGCAAAACAGCTGGGAGAATCCTTTTTGAAAGAATCGCGAAGCATATCAATATGACCGAAGATTTACCGAAATAAAGTTGACCAATTTAGATATAACGGGATCCGCAGACGAGACGGTCACGTACTGGGTTAATGTTGTGGTTGGAAATGATTGTTTATTTAATATTATTTCATTTTTGTTTAACTTATTCTTTTGTGACCCGACTTTAGTTTGCTTTGGACGTTTTCATTTTCAAACTACGCGACAGACGATCGATGATTGTATAGCGACATTTGGAAACTTTTCGAAGCGTAACTAACGATTCAACGGGAAAGGAACTAGTTTAAACGAAGCTGGGAAAAGAGATTCCGGCTTGAACATCACCAGTTGAATCAAAAAAATTAATGAATGTGTAATAAATATTTGTTTTGTATGGTTACATGTAAAAAATATGTCATAATGCGATCAGCTTACAATTGATAAAAGGACCTACAACAGACCTACAACTGTGATTAAAAACAAATTTTATCGAAACGTAGGTGGATATGAATATTCAAAAGAAGGCAGGCCACGCAAACTAATTTGGATTTCAATTACTTGTTTATATGTAACATAATTTTTCTGCAATGAATAATTGCCATTTCTCATATTCTGAAAGCTTTCAATTCTTTCAACTGAAAATGAGGACTCAGCCAAACCACCATAACTGCATTACTGCATTCCAACCCTCAAATCCCAGATAAAGCTAGATATGCCGGACAGAATTAACTGCACTTACTACTCATGATCTCTGGATATTTATAAAAAGTGAAAGTGCCGAAAATACGTAACTGCACTTACTACTGCCTTTTGAAACATTTTTACCACCTATTTTCATCTTTGCCAGAAAGTCGTAAATTCTACAATAAAGAAAATGTGTGTAGGTATGTGATTATGAGAGTGAAGTCAAATATATTAAGAGGCTAAATTTAAACTTTGAAACTCGACTTTCTCAAAAACTATTAAAATTGCCCTTAACCCTTAAGGGCCTAATCCCGACTTTAACCACATTTTTTACACTGGTACCCCTACATGCAGTCTTTAGGTTAACTAACAATTTACATTCCAAGGACATCGGTGGTTGTTTTTTAGGCAAGTCTGGGCTGTCTATATAGGCAGCCAAGACTTGCCAAAAAAAACCCACCAGCAGCCAAGTCACAGATATTAGATTGTCAATATGGATCAGAAATATGTAAAAGTCTCTCGGCTCTAAGGGTTAAGACCTTCTGGCACCCAAACCTCGAATCACATTGTTACTCTAAAAAGGGTTTCAATTGACAGTACACGAAAACAGTATTGGGTTAATGTCCTTCTGATGACGGGTTTTTAAATATTTCCAAAAAAAGTCGGAAATGTGAAGAAAAATCTAGAGTCTGAAGTGTAAGTCTCTATATGAACAAGAAAACTGTTGTGTCGAAATGTCGCATTCCTAGAAGCTGACCCACGGCCTCAAGAAAATTTCGACTGGCTTTGTTCCCAAAGATATTTCAACATTTTGACGTTAACCATTTCCACCTTGACACATTGAATGGTATAGTCTTATTCGTTATTGTATACAACAGAATGGGCGAGTTTATGTTGCATTTTCGATGAGTTTAAGTGATAATTTAATCTTATCACCCCAAAAGGCTGTGTAATTATATTATCGCTGACCCTCTTGCCCACTTAGGCGTTTATCTGTATCACCTGCTAAAGCTCGTTTTCTCTTATTTTCGGCGATAACGCCCAGCACATTATTTATCGGATTGAGATTGTTGGTGGTCATCAGAAACAAATATTAAATTAACAGTGGCCTCACTCGAACATGACTCACGGGAGCATGAAAAATGTTGTCAAAGTGGTTATTACTTCCGAACGACGTTGAAGATGATCACACAGATTCCAAGGTAAGATACAGCGCACATGAAGGGAGACAGTTTGAACATTCGATGTTTTTTGCGTTGAAGTCAGTTTATTTTTATCGAAGAAATGTTGAAAGCAAACTTCAGAGTTGGTGAGAGGATAGGGTAAAGGCGCAGAATAGAGGACCGTGCGTTTTTTAAGAGGATAAAATATTTTTTACAACTTTTTGGAGTTTCTTATCATTCTAAGACATGTTTTACACACAATTAGCCCAAAACACCGATACCCACTCACAAAAATCATCACTTTTAACCCTTTTCTCTGAGACGCGTTTTTGAAAGAAATGAATTTCTGATTGCGTTCTGAAATGGAGCTGAGGATGTTTCGTTGTGACGTCACAGGGGAGCAATCATTACCTTCTTTGCATTCTAGGATCAGTTTAGGATGGGTACGGGTTAGCTAACCCGTACCCATTCTAAACTGACCCTAATGCACTGGTCACCGTATTCTAATCATTGCCTTGCTTGCGTACTAGGGTCAGTTTAGGATGGGTACGGGTTAGCTAACCTGTATCCATCCCAAACTGACCCTAATTCGTTCTCCCCATGTAATTACACCCTCGTATACTCCGATCAAATGGAGTGTATACGATAGCGGAAAAACAAAGAATCGCGTACCTGTTTTCCGCAGGTTTTGTCAAGATTCATCCCGATATGTGTGCAAAATGTACCCAATACGTTTTTGTTATTTCTTTGTTAATTTAGTCTTAATGTCCAGGAATTGAAAGGAATTGAAAGGATATCAATATTAACACAGCGTTGAATATTAGAGCATTCATTCCGGAATTTGATTGGAGTCTAAAATATGCAAAGGAAGAGATGATCCATCACCCCACTCCCGGCTTCCCAATGTCTTCCCTTGTGTCTATTGAGTCGAGTAGAGTCTGGGTCGTTGGTAAAGGGCGTCGGATGGGGTGTTCACTTCAATATTTCCAGTTCCACGCCCCCTCCCAATTGATAGCAAAGTTCCGACTTACCACAGAATTTCCAACAAGTGGGGAATTCCTTTAGCACCCCCTCCCAACTACCGATTTTAAACGACAGAATTCTATTAGCACCCCCTTGACTGATAATTATCCAGCGCAGGCTCCTAGGTAGTCACAAATTCCCACTACAGATCGATATTAGGGGATATCTTTATTTCTTTTCAATCAATATATATTTGGAGGCCTTTCACTACTGTTGATTTGTAGACAAATTCCTTTAGCCAGAAATTTCCAACTTTCCAAAAAGGGCTTCGATTTTCTAAATGTTACAAATAAGAGGGGGGGGGGGGGGGGGTGAAACGCCACCACCCCGTAGTGACATCCTCTCTGGGTAAAGTTATTGATAAGGGATGGTTTTATCAGCTTCTGTCTTATGCCAAATTAAAAATGGCAAGTGCCTGAGGTCTGCCGGACTGGTGTTAAGAACTCTGTTTTTCCGAGTTCTTTCTTGTGGGAACACATACTTTTGTCTCTTGAGTGTATTTTTGAGATCCATAATTTTTAATATTTACTGATTTAATAATCTGTTATTGGTTTTTATTGCATGCCTACTCTATGTAATCCCCATCTAGAGTAACACTAAACCATGCGGAAAATGAAACACTGTTCCGCACATTTGCGCGGAACGGAAATCGTTGACGGATTATTTTTAAATAGAAGCGAAATTTCTTTGGAATTTTCAACAAATCGTGAAAAGCAATTACAATTTAAATCGCTAACGATAGCCGAATATCGTTCCCTGAGATCCAGTGTGTCCTATGAGCCTCAAGGCAAATTGGAACTCAGGGGATTCAGTGGGATCTACACACGGACGTAAAGACCGAGAATCATATTTGATTCGAGTGTACGCGTTGGCGGTACGATAGTGTGGTCAGACCCCCGGCAACCTCGAATTGGAAGGTGACTAGGAAATGTGCGCAACTATCAAAATTCTGCTCTAGTGTTTTACTTAGAAACGTGGGGATATTTATGGTAAATACTGAAACCACAGTTTGATGGCTTATTTTAGAACGAAGGAAGAAAAAACCCAAACAGATCGCTGGTTTTGGAGTAGCCCATGCATATTATCCATAACGGTTACAAAAAGGGAGAAAATACACCAATATGGTTTCTGAAAGCCGGGAGTCACCCATCAGCCCTGAGGGAGAGTGGTTGCTGAACCTTGGCCATCTGATCTGCCTTCAGACGGTTGGGGGCAGATGACGGGGTAGTGGAGAAAGAAAAGCCCCCCCCCCCCCCCCAATCACCCATACACATCCCCACACAACATAACAAAACACACACACACACACACACACACACACACACACACACACACACACACACACACACACACACACACACACACACACACACAGTCACACACACACCCACCCACCCACACCCACACACACACACACACACACACACACCCTATACTTGTCCGAGGTGTCAGACGGGGACGTGGCTTTTGGTTAGTACACGACCCTATAAACGGGGTCGCAGGTAACTTCTTTAATTATTAAGCTAGAAACACCAAATTTGAAATTTGAAGATCAAATCAGGTCGGAGTTTTCAAGGTATATTCGAAAAGGCTCCATACTGCACACATTGTACATTTTAGGGGCACTATGAATTTTTGTATAGGAACCGGGCACGATATGATTTTTCGCACTGGATCTGGAGACGCAATACACTCACACAACTATACACACATTATACACACACTATACACATTCAATACACAGCATGTGCTTTGCACAAAGGAAAAGCGGACGTAAGTCAAAACGGAGATATCAGCACATATTGGGTGTGATATGTGCGGTAGATAAAAGGAGAGTTGGCTATTGTTCTATTCAATAACCTGTAAAAACCGACGCTGTGGATTTTTATAGCTCATTAAGTTGGACATGTCAAGTATTGCATTTGGAGGTTAAAACGCCATGAAAGTCGACAGTTTGGAGCCGTTCAGAATAAACGTTGACACATCTGACATGATTTAATCTTCAAATGAGAAATTTGGTGTTTCTTGCTTAATAACGAGAGACATTAGCTGCGTCCCCATATACAATGTTGTGTATTAACCAACAGCCATGTCCCCGCCTGGCACTAAAGACGCGTATAGCATACATATGCACACATTATACACATTTAATACACTGTATGAGCATTGCACGTAAGGAAAGGCGGACGTAAGTCAAAACGGGAATATCCGCACATACTGGGTGCAGTATGTACAGTAGAAAAATAACCGCGGCTGGCTATTTTAAATCGAGTTGCACCCATCAGTAGTTTATTTATTTATATATTGACAATTAACGACTCTTTCAAGACCCAGCTTCAGAGCGTGTAGGACAGTTTTACAGCTGGAGGAAGAGCTGAAGAATCCAGAGAGAACCATCGAGCAGCGGGGATCAACACCATCACACATCCTAATCTAAAAACTCGACAAAACCAATGTTACAGTGGTTGGAGGCACGCTCACCATCAACGTACAGTACGCATTGGCACAAAGCACCATCTTACCCCCACATAGACCGGAAATTGGGATTGAGTGTCTTGACAAGAGCACACTGTCCTGATGCGGGTTAGGGTCCATCTGTCCAACTTTAGAACTTAAGCTCGGTGCTCTAACCGACGAGCCACCGCGTCTCCCAACCCATTAGTTAATAAAAGTGTCTGACTCCGTTCTCTTCGGTATTTTTTATTTAAGGGGACTTATCAATGGCACACTTTACAAGCAAGAGGGGGACTCTGCCAAAGAATTAAAAAAAAACAGATATCTTGGTGAATTTTTAGTTTTGATGATTTCATTTATACCACGTTTTTTCATAATGCCTGAGCTGTGTGCGAATGGACACACGCTGGCCACGTGATTTAAGATAGCAATATATATGAACAGCCCTTGTGGTATGTGGATGATTACAAAATTGGAGCAAAGCAAGTTGTTCTCGGATATTCCGCACAAACTAATTTCGTTTAAGGTGACCTTGATCAAAGATCATGTTCATTAACCCGTCACGGTACCCCGAATACGAACTATTAGTCCGATGTTTCTACACATGTTAACTGATGTGTGGTCTCGTTGTGTACTAAAAATAGCAAAGTCCCTGTCTGGGCTCAAATACACGTATGGATGAATGTGTGTGCGTTGGTGTTGCTGAATTGCGTCTCTGGTTCCTGTGCGAAAAAATCACATAGTTCCCGATTCCTGTACGAAACTTCATAGACCACTGAAATCTACAATGCATTGGCATGGAGCGTTTCCGAACAAACATTGACACATTCAGCAATTTTATCTTCAAATGTCAAATTTGGTGTTTCCAGCTTTATAATTAGAGAAATTATCTGCGTCCTCATAAATAGGGCTGTGTACAAATCAGCAGCCGAGTCCTCGTCTGACAGAAAAGACGCTTATTAGATGTGTGTGTGTTTGTGTGTATGTGAGTGTGAGTGTGGGCGTGGTCGTTTTAACCGAGGATGTCCTCGTTGCTTGGATGTACCCGTTAGGGGGTTGTTTATTTATATGAATGTCCCCGATTGACCACGAAGACAACTGCCCTATCATTACATTATACAAAATAAATACACTACACTTGTACTGGACATACGAAAAGGCGGACTAAGTCAAAACGGAAATATCTTCACATATTGGGTGCGGTATGTACAGTAGAAAAATAACCGCGGCTGGCTATTTTAAATCGAGTTGCACCCATCAGTAATTTATTTATTTATATATACTGACAAGTAATGACTCTTTTAAGACCCAGCTTCACATCGTGTCGGACAGTTTTATGGCTGGAGGAAGAGCTGAAGAATCCTGAGAGAACCATCGAGCAGCGGGGATCAATCACTTGATCAATCAATCAAAATTTGGTGTTTCCAGCTTTATAATTAGAGAAATTAGCTGCGTCCTCATATATAGGGCTGTGTACAAATCAGCAGCCGAGTCCTCGTCTGACAGCAAAGACGCGTATTAGATGTGTTTGTTGTGAGGGTGTGTATGAGAGGGTGTGTTTGTGTGTGCGAGTGTGGGCGTGATCGTTTTAACCGAGGACGTCCTCGTTGGCTGGATGTCCCCATTAGGAGGTTGTTTATTTATATGAATGTCCCCGATTCACCACGAAGACAAGTGTCCTATTCTTACATTATACAAAATAAATACACTGCACTTGTACTGGACATACGAAAAGGCGGACATAAGTCAAAACGGAAATATCTGCCCATATTGGGTCCGGTATGTACAGTTGAGAAATAACCGCGGCTTCAGATTTTAAATCGAGTTGCACCCATAAGTATATATTGACAATTAACGAATCTTTCAATACCCAGCTTCAGGTCGTATCGGACAGTTTTTACGGCTGGAGGAAAACCTTAATAATCCTGAGAGAACGACCGAGCGGCGGGGATCAACACCATCGCACATCCTAACCTACAAACTCGAGCTGGTGTGTGGCCAGGTCTCCAGGGTTGTGAACGAAAAATAGCAAAGTCTCCGACTGGCATCAAAGACATGTATGGGGAATGTGTGTGTTGCTGAATTGCGTCTCCGGTTCCTGTGAGAAAAATCGCATAGTTCTCGATTCCTCTGCGAAAATTCCTAGACCAATATGCAGTGGTATGGAGCGTTTCCGAACAAACGTTGACACATCCAGCAATTTTATCTTCAAATATCAAATTTGATGTTTCCAGCTTAATAATTGGAGAAATAAGCTGCGTCCCCATATATTGGGCTGTGTAGAAATCAACAGCCGAGTCCCCGTCTGATAGCAAAGACGCGTATTAGATGTGTTTGTGTGTAGGGGTGTGTGCGTGTGTGCGAGTGTGGGCATGACCGTTTTAACCGAGGACATCCTCGTTGGCTGGATGTCCCCGTTAGGAGGTTGTGTATTTATATGGATGTCCCCTATTGACCCCAAAGACAAGTGCCCTATTCTCATATTATACAAATTTAATACACTGCACTTGTACTGGACATACAAAAGGCGGACGTAAGTGAAAACGGAAATACCTCCCCCTAGCTGGTGTGGTGTGTACAGTAGAAAAATAACCGCGGCTGGGTATTTTAAATCGAGTTGCACCCATCAGTAATTTACTTATTTATATATTGACAATTAACGACTCTTTCAAGACCCAGCTTGAGATCGTGTAGTATAGTTTTACGACTGGAGGAAGACCTTAATAACCCCAAGAGAACCATCGAGCAGCAGGGATCAACACCATCACACATCCTAACCTACAAACTTGACAAAACCAGTTTTACAGTGGTTGGAGGCACGCTCACCATCAACGTACAGTACACGTTGGCACAAAGCACCACCATGTCCCCACGTTGGAAATTTGGATTGAGTGTTTTGACCAAGTGCACACTGTCCTGATGCGGGTCACGGTCCATCTTCGAACTTTAGGCTTTAAGCTCTGTGCTCTAACCGGTGAGTCACCGCGTCTCCCAACGCATCAGTTAATAAAAATGTGTGACTCCGTTCTCTTCGGTACTTTCTGATTGAAGGGGACGTATCAGTGGCACACTATAGAAGCAAGGGTGTGTGTGTGGGGGGGGGGGGGGGTGGGGGGGGGGTGGGGGGACTCTATCATAGAATAAAAAAACACAGCTATCTTGGTGAATTTTTAGTTTTGATGACTTTATTTATACCACGTTTTTTTTCCAAATGCCTGAGCTATGTATGAATGGACACACACTGACCATGTGATTTAAGATAGCAACGTTCGGAACTACTTATTTCCTCTATTGTTATACTTTTGGCAATGTTTCAGGGGCTGAGGGAATGTTCCCATTTATATTTAAAGGTAAAATTACAACGCAAAATTAATCTCAACAAGCTCCGAAAATCTTCAAACTTAATAAATTGTTGAATGTAGCAGATCTCAGTGGTAAATAAAGTTTTAAAGTGGAACAATCTGGGACGAAAATGATTTTTCGCAACAAGAACCGGAAAATATTTTGCCGATTCCAGCTGATTCTGTATCAGTGTAAGAAATGTAGTTTAATTATGAAGTCATTAAATAATATTTCATTTAGTCTTTCACCATTTATTTTTACTGACAGGTTTATTCTTGGGGCAAGCAGAAACAGAACGCAACCGATTAGGCATTGCATCGCCCGATAAATGAACAGCCCTTGTGGTATGTGGATTATTACAAAATTGGAGCATAGCAACTCGGATATTCAACACGAACTAATTACGTGTAACGTTGCCTTGAACAATGACCATGTTCATTAACTCGTTACGGTATCCCGAATATGAACTATTAGTCCGATGTTTCTACACATTTTAGCTGATGTGTGGTCAGGTCTCCAGGGTTGTGTACTAGAAAATAGCAAAGTGCCCGTCTGCCATCAAATACATGTATGTGGGATGTGTGTGTTGCTGAATTGCGTCTCCGGTTGCTGTGCGAAAAATAACATAGTTCCCGATTCCTGTGCGAAAATTCACAGACCAATGAAATCTATAATGCACTGGTATCGAGCGTTTCCGAACAAACGTTGACACGTCCAGCAATTTTATCTTCTAATGTCAAATTTGGTGTTTCCAGCATAATAATTAGAGAAATTGGCTGCGTCCCCATATATAGGGCTGTGTACAAATCAGCAGCCGAGTCCTCGTCTGACAGCAAATACGCGTATTAGATGTGTTTGTGTGTGAGGGTGTGTATGAGGTGTGTTTGTGTGTGTGAGTGTGGGGGTGATCGTTTTAACCGAGGACGTCCTCGTTGGCTGGATGTCCCCATTAGGAGGTTGTTTATTTATATGATTGTCCCCGATTGACCACGAAGACAAGTGTCCTATTCTTACATTATACAAAATAAATACACTGCACTTGTACTGGACATACGAAAAGGCAGACATAAGTCAAAACGGAAATATCTGCCCATATTGGGTGCGGTATGTACAGTTGAGAAATAACCGCGGCTTCCTATTTTAAATCGAGTTGCACCCATCAGTAATTTATTTATTTATATATTGACAATTAACGAATCTTTCAATACCCAGCTTCAGGTCATATCGGACAGTTTTTAAGGCTGGAGGAAAACCTTAATAATCCTGAGAGAACGACCGAGCGGCGGGGATCAACACCATCACACATCCTAACCTACAAACTCGAGCTGGTGTGTGGCCAGGTCTCCAGGGTTGTGAACGAAAAATAGCAAAGTCTCCGACTGGCATCAAATACATGTATGGGGAATGTGTGTGTTGCTGAATTGCGTCTCCGGTTCCTGTGCGAAAAATCGCATAGTTCTCGATTCCTCTGCGAAAATTCATAGACCAATATGCAGTGGTATGGAGCGTTTCCGAACAAACGTTGACACATCCAGCAATTTTATCTTCAAATATCAAATTTGGTGTTTCCAGCTTAATAATTGGAGAAATAAGCTGCGTCCCCATATATTGGGCTGTGTAGAAATCAACAGCCGAGTCCCCGTCTGATAGCAAAGACGCGTATTAGATGTGTTTGTGTGTAGGGGTGTGCGCGTGTGTGTGAGTGTGGGCATGACTGTTTTAACCGAGGACATCCTCGTTGGCTGGATGTCCCCATTAGGAGGTTGTGTATTTATATGGATGTCCCCTATTGACCCCAAAGACAAGTGCCCTATTCTCATATTATACAAAGTTAATACACTGCACTTGTACTGGGCATACAAAAGGCGGACGTAAGTGAAAACGGAAATACCTCCCCCTAGTTGGTGTGGTGTGTACAGTAGAAAAATAACCGCGGCTGGGTATTTTAAATCGAGTTGCATCGATCAGTAATTTACTTATTTATATATTGACAATTAACGACTCTTTTAAGACCCAGCTTGAGATCGTGTAGTATAGTTTTACGACTGGAGGAAGACCTTAATAATCCTGAGAGAACCATCGAGCAGCAGGGATCAACACCATCACACATCCTAACCTACAAACTCGACAAAACCAGTTTTACAGTGGTTGGAGGCACGCTCACCATCAACGTACAGTACGCGTTGGCACAAAGCACCACCATGTCCCCACGTTGGAAATTGGGATTGAGTGTCTTGACCAAGTGCACACTGTCCTGATGCGGGTCAGGGTCCATCTTCGAACTTGAGGCTTTAAGCTCGGTGCTGTAACCGGTGAGTCACTGCGTCTCCCAACGCATCAGTTAATAAAAGTGTCTGACTCCGTTCTCTTTGGTACTTTCTGATTTAAGGGGACGTATCAATGGCACACTATAGAAGCAAGGGTGTGTGTGTGTGGAGGGGGGGGGGGGGGGCTCTATCATAGAATAAAAGAACACAGCTATCTTGGTGAATTTTTAGTTTTGATGATTTCATTTATACCACGTTTTTTTCCAAATGACTGAGCTGTGTGTGAATGGACACACACTGACCATGTGATTTAAGATAGCAACGTTCGGAACTACTTATTTCCTCTATTGTTCTACTTTTGGCAAGTTTCTGGGGCTGAGGGAATGTTCCCATTTATATGTAAAGGTAAAATTACAACGCAAAATTAATCTCAACAAGCTCCGAAAATCTTCAAACTTAATAAATTGTTGAATATAGCAGATCTCAGTGGTAAATAAAGTTTTAAAGTGGAACAATCTGAGAAGAAAATGATTTTTCGCAACAAGAACCGGAAAATATTTTGCCGATTCCAGCTGATTCTGTATCAGTGTAAGAAATGTAGTTTAATTATGAAGTCATTAAATAATATTTCATGAAGTCTTTCACCATTTATTTTTACTGACAGGTTTATTCTTGGGGCAAGCAGAAACAGAACGCAACCGATTAGGCATCGCATCGCCCGATAAATGAACAGCCCTTGTGGCATGTGGATTATTACAAAATTGGAGCATAGCAACTCGGATATTCAACACGAACTAATTACGTGTAACGTTGCCTTGAACAATGACCATGTTCATTAACTCGTTACGGTATACCGAATATGAACTATTAGTCCGGTGTTTCTACACATTTTATCTGATGTGCGGTCAGGTCTCCAGGGTTGTGTACTAGAAAATAGCAAAGTCCCCGTCTGGCATCAAATACATGTATGTGGGATGTGTGTGTTGCTGAATTGCGTCTCCGGTTGCTGTGCGAAAAATCATAGACCAATGAAATCTATAATGCACTGGTATCGAGCGTTTCCGAACAAACATTGACACGTCCAGCAATTTTATCTTCTAATGTCAAATTTGGTGTTTCCAGCATAATAATTAGAGAAATTGGCTGCGTCCCCATATATAGGGCTGTGTAAAAATCAGCAGCCGAGTCCTCGTCTGACAGCAAATACGCGTATTAGATGTGTGTGTGTGTGTGTGTGGGTGGGTGTGTATGTGATTGTGTGCAAGTGTGGGCGTCATCGTTTTAACCGAGGACGTCCTTGTTGGCTGGATATCCCAGTTAGGAGGTTGTCTATTTATACGAATGTCGCCGATTGAACCCGAAGACAAGTGACCTATTCTCACATTAAACAAATTTAATACACTGCACTTGTACTGGACGAAAGAAAAGGCGGACGTAAGTCAAAACGGAAATATCTGCACATATTGGGCGCGGTATGTACAGTAAAAAAATAACCGCGGCTGGCTATTTTAAATCGAGTTGCACCCATCAGTAATTTATTTATTTATATATACTGACAAGTAATGACTCTTTTAAGACCCAGCTTCACATCGTGTCGGACAGTTTTATGGCTGGAGGAAGAGCTGAAGAATCCTGAGAGAACCATCGAGCAGCGGGGATTAACACCATCACTAATCCCAACCTACGAACTCGACAAAACCAGTGTTACGGTGGTTGGAGGCACGCTCACCATCAAAGCACAGTACGCATTGGCACAAAGCACCATCTTACCACCAATTGGCTGGCAATTGGGATTGAGTGTCTTGACCAAGTGAAAACTGTCCTGATGCGGGTCAGGGTCCATCTGTCCAACTTTAGAATTTAAGCTTGGTGCTCTAACCGACCGATGAGCCACCGCGTCTCCCAACCCATCAGTTAATAAAAGTGTCTGACTCCGTTCTCTTCGGTACTTTCTGATTTAAGGGGACGTATCAATGGCACGCTTTACAAGCAAGACGTGGGGGGGGGGGGGGGGGGGGGACCTCTACCATAGAATAAAAAACAGCTATCTTGGTGAATTTTTAGTTTTGATCATTTTGTTTAGACCACGTTTTTTTCATAATGCCTGAGCCGTGTGTGAATTTAAGATAGCAATATATATGAACAGCCATTGTGGTATTTGGATGATTAGAAAATTGGAGCAAAACAACTTCTTCTTGGATATTCCGCACAAACTAATTACGTGTAAGGTTCCTATGATCAAAGATCATGTTCATTAACCCGTTACGGTACCCCGAATATGAACCATTAGTCCGATGTTTTTTTACACATTTTAACTAATGTGTGGTCAGGTTGTGTACTAAAAGTAGCAATTCCCCGTCTGGCATCAAATACACGTATGGGGGATGTATGAGCGTGGGTGTTGCTGAATCTCCGGTACCTGTGCGAAAAATCACTTAGTTCCCGATTCCTGTACGAAACTTCATAGACCACCGAAAACTACAATGCATTGGTATGGAGCGTTTCCGAACAAACATTGACACATTCAGCAATTTTATCTTCAAATGCCAAATTTGGTGTTTCCAGCTTTATAATTAGAGAAATTAGCTGCGTCCCCATATATAGGGCTGTGTACAAATCAGCAGCCGAGTCCTCGTCTGACAGCAAAGACGCTTATTAGATGTGTGTGTGTGTGAGGGTGTGTTTGTGTGTGTGTGTGTGCCGTGTGCCGTGTGGGCGTGATCGTTTTAACCGAGGACGTCCTCGTTGGCTGGATGTCCCCATTAGGAGGTGGTTTATTTATATGAATGTCCCAGATTGACTACGAAGACAAGTTTCCTATCATTACATTATGCAAAATAAACACACTACACTTGTACTGGACATACGTAAAGGCGGACATAAGTCAAAACGGAAATATCTGCCCATATTGGGTGCGGTATGTACAGTTGAGAAATAACCGCGGCTGGCTATTTTAAATCGAGTTGCACCCATCAGTAATTTATTTATTTATATATTGACAACGAATCTTTCAATACCCAGCTTCGGGTCGTATCGGACAGTTTTACGGCTGGAGGAAAACCGTAATAATCCTGAGAGAACCATCGAGCAGCGGGGATCAACACCATCATACATCCTAACCTACAAACTCGAGCTGGTGTGTGGTCAGGTCCCCAGGGTTGTGAACGAAAAATAGCAAAGTCCCCGGCTGGCATCAAATACATGTATGGGGAATGTGTGTGTTGCTGAATTTCGTCTCCGATTCCTGTGCGAAAAATCGCATAGTTCTCGATTCCTGTGCGAAAATTCATAGACCAATGACATCTGAAATGCAGTGGTATGGAGCGTTTCCGAACAAAAGTTGACACATCCAGCAATTTTATCTTCAAATATCAAATTTGATGTTTCCAACTTAATAATTGGATAAATAAGCTGCGTCCCCATACATTGGACTCTGTAGAAATCAACAGCCGAGTCCCCGTCTGATAGCAAAGGCGCGTATTAGATGTGTGCGTGTGTAGGGGCGTGTGCCTGTGTGCTAGTGTGGGCATGACCGTTTTAACCGAGGACATCCTTGTTGGCTGGATGTCCCCGTTAGGAGGTTGTGTATTTATATGGATGTCCCCTAGTGACCCCAAAGACAAGTGCCCTATTCTCACATTATACAAATTTAATACACTGCACTTGTACTAGACATAAAAAGGCGGACGTAAGTCAAAACGGAAATATCTCCCCCAGTTGGTGTGGTGTGTACAGTAGACAAATAACCGCGGCTGTGTATTTTAAATCGAGTTGCATCGATCAGTAATTTATTTATTTATATATTGACAATTAACGACTCTTTCAAGACCCAGCTTGAGATCGTGTAGTATAGTTTTACGACTGGAGGAAGACCTTAATAATCCTGAGAGAACCATCGAGCAGCAGGGATCAACACCATCACACATCCTAACCTACAAACTTGACAAAACCAGTTTTACAGTGGTTGGAGGCACGGTCACCATCAACGTACAGTACGCGTTGGCACTACGCATCACCTTGTCCCCACGTTGGAAATTGGGATTGAGTGTCTTGACAAAGTGCACACTGTCCTGATGCGGGTCAGGGTCCATCTTCGAACTTGAGGCTTTAAGCTCGGTGCTGTAACCGGTGAGTCACTGCGTCTCCCAACGCATCAGTTAATAAAAGTGTCTGACTCCGTTCTCTTCGGTACTTTCTGATTTAAGGGGACGTATCAATGGCACACTTTAGAAGCAAGGGTGTGTGCGTGTGTGGGGGTGGGGGACTGTATCATAGAATAAAAAACACAGCTATCTTGGTGAATTTTTAGTTTTGATGATTTCATTTATTCCACGTTTTTTTTCCAAATGCCTGAGCTGTGTGTGAATGGACACACACTGACCATGTGATTTAAGATAACAACGTTCGGAACTACTTATTTCCTCTATTGCTCTACTTTTGGCAATGTTACTGGGGCTGAGGGAATGTTCCCATTTATATTTAAAGGTAAAATTACAACACAAAATTAATCTCAACAAGCTCCGAAAATCTCCAAACTTAATAAGTTGTTTAATATAGCAGATCTCAGTGGTAAATAAAGTTTTAAAGTGGAACAATCTGAGACGAAAATGATTTTTCGCAACAAGAACCGGAAAATATTTTGCCGATTCCAGCTGATTCTGTGTCAGTGTAAGAAATGTAAGTTTAATTATGAAGTCATTAAATAATATTTCATGAAGTCTTTCACCATTTATTTTTACTGACAGGTTTATTCTTGGGGCAAGCAGAAACAGAACGCAACCGATTAGGCATTGCATCGCCCGATAAATGAACAGCCCTTGTGGTATGTGGATTATTACAAAACTGGAGCATACCAACTCGGATATTCAACACGAACTAATTGCGTGTAACGTTGCCTTGAACAATGACCATGTTCATTAACTCGTTACGGTATCCCGAATATGAACTATTAGTCCGATGTTTCTACACATTTTAGCTGCCGTGCAGTCAGGTCTCCAGGGTTGTGTACTAGAAAATAGCAAAGTCCCCGTCTGGCATCAAATACATGTATGTGGGATGTGTGTGTTGCTGAATTGCGTCTCCGGTTGCTGTGCGAAAAATAACATAGTTCCCGATTCCTGTGCGAAAATTCATATACCAATGAAATCTATAATGCACTGGTATCGAGCGTTTCCGAACAAAGATTGACACGTCCAGCAATTTTATCTTCTAATGTCAAATTTGGTGTTTCCAGCATACTAGTTAGAGAAATTAGCTGCGTCCACATATATAGGGATGTGTACAAATCAACAGCCGAGTCCCCGTCTGACTGCAAACTGCAAAGACGCGTATTAGATGTGTGTATGTGTGTGTGTGTGTGTGTGTGGGGGGGGGGGGGGGGGTGTGATTGTGTGCGAGTGTGGGCGTCATCGTTTTAACCGAGGACGTCCTTGTTGGCTGGATGTCCCAGTTAGGAGGTTGTCTATTTATACGAATGTCGCCGATTGAACCCGAAGACAAGAGGCCTATTCTCACATTAAACAAATTTAATACACTGCACTTGTACTGGACTTAAAGAAAAGGCGGACGTAAGTCAAAACGGAAATATCTGCACATATTGGGTGCAGTACGTACAGTAGAAAAATAACCGCGGCTGGCCATTTTAAATCGAGTTGCACCCATCAGTAATTTATTTATTTATATATACTTACAAGTAATGACTCTTTAAAGGCCCAGCTTCACATCGTGTCGGGACAGTTTTATGGCTGGAGGAAGAGCTGAAGAATCCTGAGAGAACCATCGAGCAGCGGGGATCAACACCATCACTAATCCCAACCTACGAACTCCACAAAACCAGTGTTACAGTGGTTGGAGGCAGGCACGCTCACCACCAACGTACAGTACGCATTGGCACAAAGCACCATCTTACCACCACATTGGCTGGCAATTGGGATTGAGTGTCTTGACCAAGTGAAAACTGTCCTGATGCGGGTCAGGGTCCATCTGTCCAACTTTAGAATTTAAGCTTGGTGCTCTAACCGATGAGCCACCGCGTCTCCCAACCCATCAGTTAATAAAAGTGTCTGACTCCGTTCTCTTCGGTACTTTCTGATTTAAGGGGACGTATCAATGGCACGCTTTACAAGCAAGACGTGGGGGGGGGGGGGGGGTGGACCTCTACCATAGAATAAAAAAGAGCTATCTTAGTGAATTTTTAGTTTTGATCATTTTGTTTAGACCACGTTTTTTTCATAATGCCTGAACCGTGTGTGAATTTAAGATAGCAATATATATATGAACAGCCATTGTGGTATGTGAAAACAACTTCTCGGATATTCCGCACAAACTAAGTCCGTGTAAGGTTCCTTTGATCAAAGATCATGTTTATAAACCCGTTACGGTACCCCGAATATGAACCATTAGTACGATGTTTTTACACATTTTAACTAATGTGTGGTCAGGTTGTGTACTAAAAATAGAAATTCCCCGTCTGGCATCAAATACACGTATGGGGGATGTGTGAGCGTGGGTGTTGCTGAATTGCGTCTCCGGTTCCTGTGCGAAAAATCACACAGTTCCCGATTCCTGTATGAAACTTCACAGACCACTGAAATCTACAATGCATTGGTATGGAGCGTTTCCGAACAAACATTGACACATTCAGCAATTTTATCTTCAAATGCCAAATTTGGTGTTTCCAGCTTTATAATTAGAGAAATTAGCTGCGTCCTCATATATAGGGCTGTGTACAAATCAGCAGCCGAGTTCTCGTCTGACAGCAAAGACGCGTATTAGATGTGTGTGTGCGAGGGTGTGTATGAGAGGGTGTGTTTGTGTGTGCGAGTGTGGGGGTGATCGTTTTAACAGAGGACGTCCTCGTTGGCTGGATGTCCCCATTAGGAGGTTGTTTATTTATACATAGGGAAAAAAGTTAAGCACCCCCTAGTGTTTCAGATGTTGAACAGGATATAAACGCGTATTGAGTGAATATGGTAAGTGAGACTTAGGAGACTGAAACAGGCAATGAAAGAGCAGACATTTAAGAATACCGGAGCACCTGAACTGATTGCTTAACAATATTCTTTTATTGCTTCTAGGTCATACAAATTAACGACTTAATTTTCATCAAAGTGAAAGCGGGCTGAAACTATGGAGCTGGCAAGTCTATTGGTGAACATGTGATGATGGCATTTGTCAGCAAACTCACATTTGGTGTCTACAACAATTTACAGTCAATAACGTGTACATCCTCCATTTACCCAGACGACAGCCTTAGTTCTCCGACCCATACCCCTAACAATACGTTGAAACTGATTCATGGGTAATCTCTGCCATTCTTCATGCAGTGCTGCCTCCAATTGTTGAAGGTTCTGTACAGGATGATCTCGCTTTTGTATACGTCGTCCAATAATGTCCCAAATGTGCTCGATTGGGTTGAGATCAGGACTAACAGCCGGCCAGTCACACCTTTCAACAGTATTCTGGTGAATAAAGTTGTTCACTGTGATAGATCGATGAGGCCTAGCATTATCATTCATGAACACAGGCCTGTAGGCAAGAGGGTGATTATCAAAATGAGGAACTACGATAGGCTGTAGCACTTCCTGGATGTACCGTTCACCTGTGAGATTGCCTTGAATTGTTCGAAGGTCCAACTTATAATCGTGGGAAAAGCATCCCCAAACCATTACTGAGCCTCCACCAAAAGGAACATTGGGAAGGATGTTCCTGGCACTATAGGCTGTATTTTTACGCCTCCAAACGCGTACTCACCCAGCTTTGGCATGAAGCATGAACCGACTTTCATTGGACCAATGGATCCTCCTCCACGACCTTAGATTCCAGTTCCGTCTCGCTTGACACCATAACAATCGCCGTCTTTTATGGTCATTTGTCAACTGGGGACGTCTGATAACCCTCCGTGAAGCAAGTCCTGCAGCTTTAAGTTGATTCTTGACAGTCTTGGTGCTCAATCGACGAATTGGTAACCATTGATGTTTCAGGAATGTGCTTGATGCAAATGGAAAACGTCGCACCAGCCGTATAAGCACTCTGTCTTCACGACGAAATGTAACGGGAGGGCGTACCGAGCGTAGACGGTCCTTGACTTCATTGGTCTGAGCATGTTTTCGACATAATCTGCTTATTACTGTGTAATGGTAGCCAGTCTGTCTTGCGATTGTTTTGAAAGACATTCCTGCTGCACGAAGTCCGATAATTTGCCAGCGTTGTGCTTCTGATATCCCCCTACGAGCCATTGTTGAGGTAAATGATAAACCATCTCAGAAAAACCCATTAAATAGTGAAATTGTTAGGCAAGATCATAATGCAAGTTGGAAAAATCATGTGTCTTCAGCTTCACGTGCATGGTGTGTTTGGTAGTAATGCTCGATTTTCATGAACATTCAGGTCAAATACTGCCAAAAGACTGTTCTTGTATATATAGTCAGTGCTATTTCAATTGCTTAGTACTAACTCGAAATTTTATCTGTGTTATTCTGGGGGTGCTTAACTTTTTTCTCCATGTATATATGAACGTCCACGATTGACCACGAAGACGAGTGTCCTATCATTACATTATACAAAATAAATACACCACACTTGTACTGGACCTACGAAAATGCGGACTAAGTCAAAACGGAAATATCTGCCCATATTGGGTGCGGTATGTACAGTTTAGAAATAACCGCGATTGGCTATTTTATATAGAGTTGCACCCATCAGTAATTTATTTATTTATTGACAATTAACGAATCTTTCAATACCCAGCTTCAGGTCGTATCGGACAGTTTTACGGCTGGAGGAGAACCATAACCCTTTGCGACTAAGGTACGTAATATTGCGTTCGAAAATTCCCGAGTGTTGAGACTACGGTACGTATAACTACGTACTCCGACTTTCAACGATTGTGGTAGGCTTATTCTTACCCGATCTTCGCGCTGGTTGTGAACCGAAAGCGGCCTTTACAACGAAAGTTGTGGAAGTGTCCTCTGCTTTTGTTTATTTGTTGTCAAGTGGCGAAAATTAATATTTTTGAAGTAAGGTAACAAAAACAACAAACTAATGTCAGACAGTTGAGATGATCACGTTGCACTCGCGGCGTTATACAGTAATCCACAGGAGTCGGGAAGCTCTCCGCCGATGATGCTCAGAATATAGAATTTGACAGTGATTATTCAGCATCAAACCTAGGTTATCCTGTGTCGATACGTAACTAGTCCAAACTTGGACCCACAGTCCGTAAAAGAATTTTTGGGGTTGATACGTCCTGGTACAAAAATCATATTACGGACTGAGGGTCCAAGTTTGGACTAGGTACGTTTCGACACAGGATAGCCAGGCCGTACCAACCCCACAAATTATATTACGGACTGTGGGTCCAACTTTGGACTAAACCGGACTCAGAGTGAGATATCAGCGATGACGAGACACCTCTAACCAGACAGCACGTTTTGTTGACGTCGCAAAAGCCTGATTCCTCGTGACGTTCAAACGTCACGGTGATTGTAGTCGGAAAGGGTTAATAATCCTGAGAGAACTATCGAGCTGCGGGGATCAACACCATCATACATCCTAACATACAAACTCGAGCTGGTGTGTGGTCAGAACTCCAGGGTTGTGAACGAAAAATGGCAAAGTCCCCGGCTGGCATCAAATACATGTATGGGGAATGTGTGTGTTGCTGAATTGCGTCTCCGGTTCCTGTGCGAAAAATCGCACAGTTCTCGATTCCTCTGCGAAAATTAATAGACCAATGCCATCTGAAATGCAGTGGTATGGAGCGTTTCCGAACAAACGTTGACACATCCAGCAATTTTATCTTCAAATATCAAATTTGATGTTTCCAACTTAATAACTGGAGAAATTAAGCTGCGTCCCCATATATTGTGCTGTGTAGAAATCAACAGCCGAGTCCCCGTCTGCTAGCAAAGACGCGTATTAGATGTGTGTGTGTGTAGGGTGTGTGCATATGACAGTTTTAACCGAGGACATCCTCGCTGGCTGGATGTCCCCGTTAGCAGGTTGTGTATTTATATGGATGTCCCCTATTGACCCCAAAGACAAGTGCCCTATTCTCACATTATACAAATTTAATACACTGTACTTGTACTGGACATAAAAAAGGCGGACGTAAGTCAAAACGGAAATATCTCCCCCTAGTTGGTGTGGTGTGTACAGTAAAAAAAATAACCGCGGCTGTGTATTTTAAATCGAGTAGCACCGTTCAGTAATTTATTTATTTATATTTTGACAATTAACGACACTTTCAAGACCCAGCTTTAGATCGTGTAGGATAGTTTTACGACTGGAGGAAGACCTTAATAACCCCCAGAGAACCGCCGAACAGCGGAGATCAACACAATCACACATCCTAACCTACAAACTTGACAAAACCAGTTTTACAGTGGTTGGAGGCACGCTCACCATCAACGTACAGTACGCGTTGGCACAAAGCACCACCATGTCCCCACGTTGGAAATTGGGATTGAGTGTCTTGACCAAGTACACACTGTCCTGATGCGGGTCAGGGTCCATCTTCGAACTTGAGGCTTTAAGCTCGGTGCTGTAACCGATGAGTCACTGCGTCTCCCAACGCATCAGTTAATAAAAGTGTCTGACTCCGTTCTCTTCGGTACTTTCTGATTTAAGGGGACTATCAATGGCACCCTTTAGAAGCAAGGGTGTGTGTGTGGGGGGAGGGGAAACTCTATCATAGAATAAAAAAAAAAACAGCTATCTTGGTGAATTTTGAAACTTGATGTTTCCATTTATACCACGTTTTTTTTCCAAATGCCTGAGCTGTGTGTGAATGGACACACACTAACCATGTGATTTAAGATAGCAACGTTCGGAAATACTTATTTCCTCTATTGTTCTACTTTTGGCAATGTTACTGGGGCTGAGGGAATATTCCCATTTATATTTAAAGGTAAAATTACAACACAACATTACTCTCAACAAACTCCGAAAATCTCCAAACTTAATAAATTGTTGAATATAGCAGATCTCAGTGGTAAAGTTTTAAAGTGGAACAATCCGAGACGAAAATGATTTTTCGCACAAGAACCGGAAAATATTTTGCCGATTCCAGCTGATTCTGTATCAGTGTAAGAAATGTAGTTTAATTATGAAGTCATTAAATAATATTTCATTTAGTCTTTCACCATTTATTTTTACTGACAGGTTTATTCTTGGGGCAAGCAGAAACAGAACGCAACCGATTAGGCATTGCATCGCCAGATAAATGAACAGCCCTTGTGGTATGTGGATTATTACAAAATTGAGTATAGCAACTCGGATATTCAACACGAACTAATTACGTGTAACGTTGCCTTGAACAATGACCATGTTCATTAACTTGTTACGGTATCCCGAATATGAACTATTAGTCCGATGTTTCTACACATTTTAGCTGATGTGTACGTGGTCAGGTCTCCAGGGTTGTGTACTAGAAAAGAGCAAAGTCCCCGTCTGGCATCAAATACATGTATGGGGGATGTGTGTGTTGCAGAATTGCGTCTCCGGTTGCTGTGCGAAAAATAACATAGTTCCCGATTCCTGTGCGAAAATTCATAGACCAATGAAATCTATAATGCACTGGTATCGAGCGTTTCCGAACAAACATTGACACGCCCAGCAATTTTATCTTCTAATGTCAAATTTGGTGTTTCCAGCATAATTAGAGAAATTGGCTGCGTCCCCATATATAGGGATGTGTACAAATCAACAGCAGAGTCCCCTTCTGACTGCAAAGACGCGTATTAGATGTGTATGTGATTGTGTGCGAGTGTGGGCGTCATCGTTTTAACCGAGGACGTCCTTGTTGGCTGGATGTCCCAGTTAGGATGTTGTCTATACGAATGTCGCCGATTGAACCCGAAGACAAGTGACCTATTCTCACATTAAACAAATGTAATACACTGCACTTGTACTGGACGAAAGAAAAGGCGGACGTAAGTCAAAACGGAAATATCTGCCCATATTGGGTGCAGTATGTACAGTAGAAAAATAACCGTGGCTGGCCATTTTAAATCGGGTTGCACCCATCAGTAATTTATTTATTTATATATTGACAATTAACGACTCTTTCAATACCCAGCTTCAGATCGTGTAGGACAGTCTTACGGCTGGAGGAAGACCTTAATAATCCTGAGAGAACCATCCAGCAGCGGGAATGAACACCAGGACACATCCCAACCTACAAACTCGACAGAACCAATGTTACAGTGGTTGGAGGCACGCTCACCATCAACGTACAGTACGCGTTGGCACAAAGTACCACCTTGTCCCCACGTTGGCAATTGGGATTGAGTGTCTCGATCAAGTGCACACTGTTCTGATGCGGTTCCATCTGTCCAACTTTAGGCTTTAAGCTCAGTGCTCTAACCGATGAACCACCGCATCTCCCAACCCATCAGTTAACAAAAAGTGTCCGACTCCGTTCTCTTCTGTACTTTCTGTCTGATTTAAGGGGTCGTGTCAATGGAACACTTTACAAGCAACATAAGCGACCTCTATCATAGAATAAAAAACTGAGATATCTTGGTGAATTTTTAGTTCATTAAAACCACGTTTTTTCCCTAATGCCCGAACTGTGTGTGAATGGACACACGCTGGCCATGTGATTTAAGATAGCAACGTTCCAACTACTTACTTTCTCTATTGGTCTACTTTCGGCAATGTTTCTAAGGGTGGGGGTATGTTCCCATTTATATTTGAAGGTAAAATTACAACGCAAACCTCAACAAACTCCGAAAATCTCCAAACGTAATAAATTGTTGAATATAGCAGATCTCATTGGTAAATAAGTTTTAAAGTGGAACAATCTGAGACGAAAATGTTTTTTCGCACAAGAACCAGAAAATATTTCGCCGATTCCAGCTGATTCTGTGTAAGAAATGCAGTTTAATTATGATGTCATTAAATAATATTTCATGCAGTCTTTCATCATTTATTTTTACTGGCAGGTTTATTCTTGGGATAAGCAGAAACAGAACGGAACCGATTAGGCATTGCATCGTCCGATAAATGAACAGACCTTGTGGGGTGTGGATGATTACAAAATTGGAGCATAGCAACTTGTTCTCAGATATTCCGCACGAACTTATTAGTGTAACGTTGCCTTGAACAATGACAATGTTCATTAACCCCAATGTGGTATCCCGAATATGAACTATTGGTCCGATGTTTGTCTGACCAAACACACAATCGAACTTGACCTTATCTTTACATTAGTAATATGCAGACAAAATTTGAAATTGATTGGTTGAGCCAAACAATTTTAAATGAATGGAAACCAAAAAACTAAAAAATCAACAATTTTCTAAGTAAAAAGGGACATAACTCAAGTAAATTTTGTCGCACCGAACCCAACATCGAACTTCACCTGTATTTGGACATTAATATTAAGCATGTAAAATTTGAAGCCGATCGGTTCAGCCAAACAATTTTCAATGAACAGAAACCAAATTGGTTAGTAAGACGGAAGGCTGAATGCTAGTCCTCCGCATTTTATGTGGTGGACTAACAAACATGAACTGACATATGATGAGGAACATGCACGCCAAATTTGGACCAGTAGTTTGTGAGAAGGCGATAACGTCAAGTTCAGGGGCCACCTAATCTCAGGAACGGTTACGGGTCGTTTCGTACCTTTTCCCTTTCGTACTGGGTCGTTTCGTACCGAGTCGTTTCGTCCCTAAAAAGGAACGAAACGACTCAGGTAATTTTCACCTCTATTTTTCTAAATTTTTATTCGAAAATTTTAGGCATAGTTTTTAACTTTAAAAAAATCAGTACAGCGTATAGATTTTTTAAAGAACATTATGCCTAAAACGGCAATTTCATTGTAGGATACTCGGAATGAAATTTTCTTCACAGTTTTCCAGTGGCGGATCCAGGATATTTTCTAGGGTGGGTGGGGGTGGGGACCGATGTAATGAGAAAAGAAATTTTCCGTGAGGGTTTTATGTAAACAACCCCTACGGTTTAGTAACATATGATTCTTCGGGGGTGTCGTAATTAGTACGATGACAAGTTTTTAAACACATAACCCTGCTTATTGCATGCTAGGTGTTATAACTATTATTATTGTAAAAAAAACATGATGTTCCGGATTCCTTAATTTTCGATACAAATGCAATTTCTATCACAGGAAGCACACTGAAAACATACAATAGTTTCACGGTGCTATCTTTCTCCTTTATCGCCCAAGTGCACCCCCCCCCCCTTTGTATCTCCCACTGCAGTTTTCCGTTGTTGATGATTCCAACACTCGGCGTCATTTCTTGGGATGCTCAACATCGAAAAGCTCATCAAGAAAGATTATCAAGAAAACGAAAATCGACACTGTAGCGCCACAATTCTTCACAAGTTAAATAAACATCAAACGATTTCAAAAGCCAGTTACCAAGCTTAGGATAGTCCATATGCATCGTCCCCAGAAGACTTTAAACACCCATGATGATTACATGCGCACCATCGACGTGCAGTACGCCTTAGTACACAGCGTCATCGTGCCCCCATGTGGGCAATTGGGGTTAAGTGCCTTGCCCAAGGACACAACTCGGGAGCGCGAATCTGTCACTGAAATGGTCACCCATCCAGCTACTAACCGCGCTCGACGTTGCTTAACTTCGGTGATCTGACGAGAACTGGTTACCTCGACGCCACCGCGCCCCCTATTCCTTTTTAGTTGTCATTTAGGTCCGCTCGCTTCTTCCCTCAAAAACTGAGTCGTTTCGTCTCCCTTTTTATGCGAGTCGATTCGTTCCTTTTTATTTAGGTGAGTCGTTTCGTACCTAAAGGGGTACGAAACGACCCAGTACGAAAAGGTAAAGGTACGAAACGACCCGGGGGACGAAAGGGAAAAGGAACGAAACGACCCGTCACCTCAGGAACAGGTACCCAATCTCAAGAATGCAGGAACAGAGAAAAACAGGATTTTTTCCACGAAACAGAATAAACTTTATTCAAATATATGCCCACCATAAGAACACACTAATTGTGGCCTTTTAACCCCCCGTGCGTCTTGTCAATATAATCGTTGGAATGTGTCTTTTTGTCTCTTTTTTTCAATATCCATGTGTTTGCAACACGTTTGACTTGTTACAATTTTTGGAAAGAGTCCCCAGTGTAGCCAGGCCAATCCCCATGAATTAAATAATTTCACTTCAAAATCAATGTGAAGGGCATCAAAAGTATATGAAGCCATTGGAGTAGATGCAGTTCATTTTATAGGATTGTTTTATTGTTAAAATTAACTAGAACTATCACTGAAGGTGATTAATACCCCCGCTTTGGGTTTTTAGAGCAATGCACCTCTGATCATGTAGGCGAAGGCCATAAGGAAATGTATACATAAAGATCATTTTTTGTTGTTGAAATTTGTATTTGCATGTGGCCTTCCACAGAACAGCACTGAATACTTAAAGAGCCCACACATATATGGTTTACATTTGGAAAAACACATTTACAATGTGCAACATGTATTCAAAATCGGTTCATTAATGTAGGAGGAGTTGCACACACAAGAATCCCATTTGAAAACCCATAATAAATCCAAGTTAAAGGGAGATAACCTGGTTAAAATTGTCGCAGATAAAAATTTGGAAATATGCGTATGTTCACTTAGTTGTGATAATGTTTGAAAGGTTTCGTCAAAATTGATTGATAAATGTAGGAGGAGTTGCACGCACAAGAATTTCATGTAGAAACCCATAATAAATCTAAGTTAAAGGGAGATAACCTAGTTAAAATTGCCACAGCTCAAAAATTTTGGAATATGCGCATGTTTACTTAGTAGTGATGATGTCTGTAAACTTTTGTCCAAATTGATTGATAAATGTAGGAGGAGTTGCGCACACAAGAATTTCATGCAGAAACCCATATTAAATCAAAGTTCAAGAGAGATAACCTGGTTAAAATTGTCGCAGATCAAAAAGTTTGGAATATGCACATGTTCACTTAGTAGAGATGATGTTTGAAAGGTTTCATCAAAATCGGTTCATTAATGTAGGAGGAGTTGCGCACACAAGAATTTGTTCGAACGGAAAGACATAATAAATCTAAGTCAAAGAGAGATATCCTGGTTAAAATTGTCGCAGATCAAAAATCTTGGAATATGCGCATGTTCACTTAGTAGTGATGATGTCTGAAAAGTTTTGTCCAAATTGATTGATAAATGTAGGAGGAGTTGCGCACACAAGAATTTCATGTAGAAACCCATATTAAATCAAAGTTCAAGAGAGATAACCTGGTTAAAATTGTCGCAGATTAAAAAGTTTGGAATATGCACATGTTCACTTAGTAGAGATAATGTTTGAAAGGTTTCATCAAAATCGGTTCATTAATGTAGGAGGAGTTGCGCACACAAGAATTTGTTCGCATGGAAAGACACAATAAATCTAAGTCAAAGGGCGAAAACCTGGTTAAAATTGTCGCAGATCAAAAATCTTGGAATATGCGCATGTTCACTTAGTAGTGATGATGTCTGAAAAGTTTTGTCCAAATTGATTGATAAATGTAGGAGGAGTTGCACGCACAAGAATTTCATGTCCGGAAAGACGTACGGACGGACGTACAGGGCGATTCCTATATAGCCCCCACTTCTTCGAAGCGGGGGTATAACAATAACAATCATTGATTACAGAGTCTTAATTTTACCTATTAGAGGATTACACCAAGAAAACTATACTCTAAATTAATTTTATGGCCAATTTCATATAATGAAAAATTAAGGGTTTTTGTCCCGTGTTTGCCTCAAAGACACACGATAAACTTCACATGAAGAGGATTTAATACATACCAAACTTGCATTCATATGGGTTAACAGTTCTGGAAATATCAAAGGTAAACGCACAAGTATTTGGACACTGGGAAGTGTCAGTAGTTAGGCTTATTGTTTGTCAAATGCACTAAGAATGGAATCTGTGGCTGTCAAATTGGAAATGTGTTAGGTGGGTTCTACTAGAAATGTACAACTTTTTTTCCATAATATGCAACCATGTCAAAATATCTATATGTGCACATGCACAAGAACATGCTGAAACTTTTTTGAGTCAAGTGGGAGTTACAATAATGACTAAACAAATAAATATTTAAATTTGATTTATTATTCCATTGTACTAAATGGTCAAAAGTCAAACAAAAAGTCCAGCCTTCCATTTCTTTTCATGGCAGACAGAAAACAAAATGTTTTACATCAAACGAGTGTTTCGCACACTACTTTCAAAATTCAGCTTTGCTCATGAAAAAAAATATACCACAAAATTCAAACCAAATAATAAAGAATATATTTTGAGGTGAGGCTTCGAGACGAGGGTTGCCAAACTTTACTAAATACTGAATATAGATCTGTTATTTCAAAGATCATTTTCTATTTTGAAGGAAAATTTTTGTATACCGTGCATATTGAGAAACTAACACTTCACCTAACCTGAGAGAGCAAATGACACTTTCCAAAACAATTCTTGTATACAATTAAAAGTTTTCATTTTTTGCTTCAAAAACATAGTTTATGACCCCTCATAAGAACAATGTTGGTGAGCTCATCCCAAAACGTGGTCATAAGCTACGTTTATGAAGCAAAAATTTAAAAAAAAGCAAACTATTAATGATAATTTTTGCATAAGGCACTCGTCAGATTTTACCATTTCGCTAGTTTAAGGTATACCAAATATGAAAGAATTATGACTGATGGATCAAATAAGGATTTTTAAATTTTCTCATAATGCTCAAAATCAAACTCTGAATTTGAGATCCCACCTCCCCCAAGATACATTGTATACCAAATATCCAACAATTCTGACAGCTAGATCAGAAGACGAATATTTTAAAGAAATTTTCTCATATTACACTAAATTAAACTTTGGGCTCACATTGGGACCCATATATTAATCCAGGCACGATTTGAAAAATCTCAGCTCCATAGAGATATTGAATACCAACTATCAAAAGATCAGGACTGATGGACCTGCACAAGTGTTTTACAAGAAATTTCCTTTACACTGCACAAAGTTAAAGATTGGGCTGCAATACTGAGCCCAAATATTAACAAAGGGGCGATTTAACACAACATGAATCAGACTCCTCCAGAGATGTTGTATACCAAACATGAAAAGATTTGGACTGATGGATATGATGAAGATTTTTATAGCAATTTCTTGATATCACATGAAGTTAAAATTCACATAGCGAGTCCGAATGTAAATCCAGTGACTCAATTTGAAAAAACTTGAATCTAGGACATCTAGAGAAGTTGTATACCAAACACTAAAAGACTCTACTTGTGGACTTACAAAAAGAGAAGATTTTTCATGAAATTACTTCCTAGTGTGCCAAGTAAAACCCTGGGCTTTAATATGAAGCCCAAAAATTAATCCAGGGGTTTGATTTGAAGAAAAAAATGAAAATGATACCCATAGTGATGTTGGATAGCAAATATGAAAGGATTCCGACTGGTGGATATTGTTAAGATTTTGAAAGGTGTTTCCTCATATGGCATGAAGTTGACATTCAAGCTCCCACTCGGAGCGCAAATATTAAAACAGGGACTCGATTTGAATGAATTTTCACCTAACCTGCCTAGAGATGTTATATACCGAACATCAAAAGATTCTTACTGCTGGGTCTGAAAAAGATTTTAAAAGAAATGTCCTCATATTGAGAAAGAGCCCAAATAGAAATTCAGTGATGCGATGTAAACAGTCCTGAATTTGAACCCCCATAAGTATGCTGTATATCAAATGCCACCATAAGTATGCTGTATATCAAATGCCAAACACTAACCAAGACAGACCCTTTGTGTGTGTGTTTTTTTTGTTTTCTCAAACTGTTAACCACTTAACACAGAAATTTACAGACATATGGACATTGTCATACCATAATGCGAGCTACACATCTGAGTGGCAGTATATTGCACATAAAAACACAGGAGGCCTCTGTAGGGGTGGGGGCTGAGGGCACTAACCGTACATGGTAACCTGCATATCAACCCAAAGTCTTGATTTGAACAGGCTGTATCTGCCCATACTAAATAAACAAGAGGCCCCATGGGGCCTTAGGTCACTCACCTGACATGGTAGTTTAATAAATATCAAACCAGGGACTTGACTTGAATAAGTTGCATATGCCCCTCGTAAGAAAAGCATATACCAACTAGATGAAGCGATTGTGCCCGCACAATATACAGGATTTCCCTTCTATTTTCAGTCCTTGCACATTCACGTCCCAAAATTGAGTTAAACATTAAAAAACTTCCTTTTTTTTATTTTTGTACTGAAAGTTTCAAAGTCCCAAACAAAATATTTTCAGACTAAATTTTTTTTTCTTCTTAAAGTTTACCAAAATGCTAAAAAAAACCCAACCCAAACTCAGTTCCAGATTTTTCAAAGTCCAACCCAGCCCGAGCCCAAATTGTTATTGTAAAAACAGATTTTTTTTGTCTTAAAATTGACCAAAAGCTAATTTCCAGACATTGGTTGAAAATTTTACACCCAGACACGAAATTTTTAGTGTAAAAAAAAATAATGTTTTTTGTCTTAAAACTGTCCAAAACGCATAAAAAACAAAAAACTCAGGTCGTTGGATGTGAAATTTAGGTCCAAATTTTTGTGGTCCTGGGACCCGGACCCAAAATTTTCAGTGTCCAAAAAAAAAGATTTTTTTTTGTCTTAAAATTGTCCAAAATGTGTAAAAAAAAAAACCCAAAAAACACAGAAAAATCAGTTCCAAAATTGTCAAAGTCCCACCAGAACCTGGACCCGGTGTAAAAAAAAATTTTGTTTCTCTTAAAATTGTCCAAAATGCATACCCCCCACCCAAAAAAAACTCTGGTCCGAAATTTTCTTGCAAAGTCTCACCAGGACCTGGACCACAAATTTTCAGCCTAAATATGAACGCAAGGACTTGGCTTGAACAAACTTCAGTCTAAGGATACTGTACACCAAATTTCAAAAGATTCTGACTGGTGGTGGTGGGAAGAAGATTTTTTTAAAGTATATTCCTCATATTGCACTAATTTGAACATTTGGGCTCCCATGGGTAGCCCAAATATGGACCCAGGGATTTGATTTCAACAAATATGCATATCATTGATCCAAAAGTGTTATATGTAAAACATGAAAGCTTTTGGAACAGTGGTTTGGAAGAACATTCTTTAATGTTTTTTCCATTGCCTACAGTGTTAAATATACAGACTCCGCACTTTTTCGAAGTCCTGAAAAAGTACCATATGATAAAACCGATGGCATTTTTTTTCTACCAATCCTTTCTAGGGAAGCTTCACAAAAAATAATAATTCTCAGTGCCGTGCAGTTTTGGAGATATGGGCGTTTTAATTTTTTTCTATTTTTTTGCTCCTGTTGTTCCCATGGGGCTACAGGAAAATTCTTTTCGGCATAAATTAGGTACTTATGACCCAATATGCCATCACATAAAATTTGGTTCAAATCGGCCTCTTGGTTCAGAAAATAGAAATTTAGGGCAGGGCCAAAATTCTTGCCCATCCCATAACAATGGCAAATATTGTCCCTCGAACTTCCCTTGAACAAACCTGAGTCTACACCTCAAAAGAAAACTGCATACCATATATCAAGTCTCTGCTACTGCTGGTTCAAGAGAAGATTTTTAAAGATTTTGGTGCCCCTTGGGGACGTGGCACCACCCACGGGGAGGGGCAATTTCATTTGAACAAATCCCAATTGGCATTAGGTAATAAACAATTACCCAACATTTGAATAAAATTGGGCTTGTGGTTTTGGAGTTTATGCCGGACGGACGAAAAGAAAGTGATTAGTAAATCCCTTGAGCTTCGCTCAGGTGCGATAAAAACTATACCAAAACTATATCAAAAGATTCACACCAGTAGATATAACAAAAATACTTTTTAAAGAATTCGCATCATATTGAATCAAGTTATAAGCCCAAATATGAATCCAGGGACCTGGTTTTAACTAAACTGAAACTCGCCTTACTAAGGATGCTGTATATCAAGGATCAAAAGATACTGACTATTGAATTTGAAGAAAAACATTTTCAAGTAATCTCCCTCATAATGAACTAAGTTATAATTCAGGCTCTCACGGGGCACCCATCTATGAATCTATGAACTTTGCTTCAACAAACTTAAATCCACCCCACTACTCCCCCCCCCCCCCCCCACACCCCATGATGCTACATACCAAATGTCATACCATTCTGATTGGTACATGTAGATCTGAAGAAGATTTTTAAAGAATGTTCCTCATGCATATATTGCATTAATTTGAAAATCTGGGCTCCCATACAGAGCAAAAACTGTGGACCAGGGATTCGATTTCAACAAACAAGTGAATCAATGTTCCAAAGATGTAATATGTGGAATATGAAAGCTTCTGGGGCAGTGGTTTGGGAAAGAAGATTCTTCAAAGTTTTTCCCATTACCTACAGTATAAAGAAATGACAACTCAACACTTTTTCAAAGTCCTGCAAAAGTACCTTATGATAAAACCAATGGCAATTTTTTTTTATCGTTCCTTTCTGCCTGTCCTAAGGAAGCTTCACACCATATAAAAATTTTCAGTGCCATGGAGTTTTGGAGATATGGGCATTTTAATTTTTTTCTATTTTTAGCTCCGGCAGGTCCTATGTGGCAAGAGGAAAAGAATTGTTGGCTTAAACTAGGTACTTATGACCCAATAAGCCACCATATCAAATTTGGTTCAAAATGACCAATTTGAAAAAAAAACCCAATGCCCCTATATAACCACTAGTCATGTGAAATTCCATTAAAGTTCAGCCATTGGCTCGGGAGCAGATTAGTTTATCCTGACTTTAAGGAGAGCTAAAAACATAGAAATGTTCTTCTCAGAACTGCAATCACTTCTTACATTACCAATAAATCTATTTTGAAAAGACACTGTGCTTCAATTCCATTAAATGTAACAGAAAACATGAGGCCCATGGGGGCTTTAGTTATTCAAAGGTGATAAATCCAGAATGGCACTTGCAATTATGATCAAAAGCAAACATGAGCTATATTTTGAGATCAAATGCTAAATCTGAATGAAAGTGTCAATGACACTGTAGCTCAACTTGTCAAGACAAAGACATGTACATGTATAGTATGTGACACAGCAATGACAAACATCTAGGTAATGACCTGATAACAAAGGTACATATAAAGTATTGTAATGGTCTGTACATAAATACTGACCGTTGCCTGTAACAAATGTATAGGTAAAGTATTGTAAAGGTGGGTGACAGTCAGATGCTAAACTAGAAAAGAAATCTTAGTCCCAGGGTGGGTCTGACTGAACGTCGAAATATTTGTTCTCATAGCACAGTGATAACAAAGGCACCACAAAACACACTCGTTCCTGTCCCAAGGTGAAAACAAAGGTACCCAAGAAGTTTTGTGAAGATCAGTTTATAAATACAAGCTGTATAGAACTTGTGACAAAAAACTGATTGGACCTAATTTTGGTACAAAATGGCCACTGGCAGCCATCTTGAATTTTGGACCGTACCCAGAAACACTCATTCTCGTCCCAAGGTGATAACAAAGGTACCCAAGAAGTTTTTTGAAGATCGGTTCATAAATACAGCCTCTGCCCTGAGCCATATTGACATGTGTGCTTACACTATGTAAGTAGCACTGAAAAAATCAAAGTTCATCTAATTTGCAGAATTTCTGCATGAAAAAAAACCCCTTACAATATGTGATGTATTCCATGTTACTAAACATTCATACAAAAATTTATTCAAATCAGAACTTTCATACAGAAGTTCTGTACAAAAGACTGATTGCACTAATTTTGGTACAAAATGGCTGCTGGTGGCCATCTTGAATTTCGGACCACATCCAAAAACACTCGTTCTCATCCCACGGTGATAACAAAGTTACCCAAGAAGTTTCGTAAAGATTGGTTCATAAATATGGCCTCTAATCTGAGCTGTATAGAAGTTGTGTACAAAAAACTGATTAGACCTAATTTCGGTACAAAATGGCCACTGGCAGCCATCTTGAATTTTAGACCGCACCCAGAAACACTCGTTCTGATCCCAAGGTGATAACAAAGGTACCCAAGACATTTCGTGAAGATCAGTTCATAAATACAGACTCTAGTCTGAGCCGTATTGACATGTGTACTTACTGTGTGTAAGTCGCACTGAAAAAATCAAAGTTCATCTAATTTGCATAATTTCTGCACGAGAAAAAAACCTATATTATATGTGATGTATCCCATGGTAATAAACATTCACACAAAAAATTATTCAAATCAGAGCTTTCATATGGAAGTTCTGTGCAAAAATCTGATTGCACCTAATTTTTTACAAAATGGCTGCCATCGGCCATCTTGAATTTCGGACCCCAAAACACTCGTTCTCGTCCCACGGTGATACCAAAGGTACCCAAGAAGTTTCGTAAAGATCGGTTCATAAATACGGCCTCTAGCCCGAGCCGTATTGGCATTTGCACTTACAGTGCTGAAAGTAACACCAAAAAACATCAAAATTAGTCTAATTTGCACAATTTACGCACGAGAAAAAAACCTGTATTATATGTGATGTATTCCTTGGTACTAAACATTCATACAAAAAATTATTCAAATCAGAGCTTTCATATGGAAGTTCTGTACAAAAAACAGATTTCTGCATCGTCAGTACAAAATGGCGGCTGGCAGCCATCTTGAATTTCGGACCGCACCCAAAAACACTCGTTCTCGTCCCACGGTCATAACAAAGATACCCAAGAAGTTTCGTAAAGATTGGTTCATAAATGCGGCCTCTAGCCCGAGCCATAGCAGCTTGGCACTTACAGCTCTGAAAGCAACACTAAATAAATCAAAGTCAGTCTAATTTGCATAATTTACGCACAAGAAAAAAACCCGTATTATATGTGATGTATCCCATGGTACTAAACATTTATACAAAACTTTATTCAAATCAGAACTTTCATACAGAAGTTCTGTACAAAAAACTGATTTTTGCATCATCGGTACAAAATGGCCGCTGACAGGCATCTTGAATTTCGGACCACACCTAAAAACACTCGTTCCCGTCCCAGGGTCATAACAAAGGTACACAAGAAGTTTCGTAAAGATCGGTTCATAAATACGACCTCTAGCCCGAGCCATAGCCAATTGTTGACGTACGGACAGACGGACAACGGGCCATGACAATAGCTCAAATTTGACTTCGTCAAAGTTGAGCTAAAAACTGAACAAAATGGGAAAAAATTAGTCAAGGCAAACTAAAGTTACCATCTGGAAATCGAAACGGATAGACAGACACATCCACATTTCCTGCCCTAATTGGTTTTTTAAACTAATTGTTTTTTGGACACATTTGACCACTTAAAGACCCAAACCATAGACAGCCCCCCACCCTATCCTGACCATAACCCCCAACTAAACTCCAACCCGCTCTCTAACCTAAACCATTCCAGCCTTAAGCCCTACTCTTGGGCTAGTTATAAGCCTAACCCAACCCCTGAGCCTTACCAAGCCAGACCCTTTTTATTTTTATTTGTTTTTCTAAGTGGTTAACAACATAACACAGCAAATTACAGACAGACACTGTCGCCATACTTTAAAATGGGCCGCTCATCTGAGTAGTGCTGCCACCCTTAAGACTTTTTCTGACCGGTTAACTAGCGTGTTTGACCGTCGTTAACCGCATTTAAGGTATCTATATTTGTAGTGTGTTCTTGCTTCAACTGTAACTATTATATTGGGCCGGCCAATGTTATTTACATGTACACTGACCATTGGGAACAGTGAGCGATCACGCTTGCGAGACTTTAAAATTTAACTGAAACATGAAGTCATGAACATTGTCGGTGTGTCTCCAGTCAGCGAATACAGACAACACAAGCAGAGTAACTCTACTCCCTGCGAACCCACGGAATTCGGACCTGACTATTTTTTGACAATTCAGACCTGATGTATACTGTTACTTACAGTATACACGATCGGATTCGGAACAGATGTGTGGGCAATTCAAACCAGACTCAAATTGTGAATTTGAAATATCAGTTCTCCGATTGTGCCACGTTTGCAGCATCAGACATGCGTAGGAGATGACAAATTGACAATCACAACATCGTACATTCATACTCATCAGACCCTCTTTGTCGGCGAAACTTAAAGACAATCACTGTTAATAAGGCTCATTGATAGTGATTGTCTTTAAGTTTTGCCGACAAAGATGAAAGATGCACGTTCGCGCATCAAAGTGAAAGATACAAGTTACGTCGCTGTTCTTTGATCTGTTTGATGTTAGAACTTAGAATATAACTCAGTGGTCAGTAAGTGTCATTAGTTGAATTCGCACCGAAAACAGTCAGATAATATAACAAGGCATGATTGGCATGTACTATAGTGAATGTAAGGTTAACCGGTTAAAACATTTTCTTGACCGGTCAAAGTTTTAACCACAGGTTAACTGGTTATCCGGATAACCATGGCAGCACTACATCTGAGCAACCGTATAAAAATGAGATTTGCTTTTTGTGTGTTTTGGTGAAGAGTAAACCTAACCCTCACCATTTGCATAAAATAATAATAAAATAAAACATACACAATTGAAAGGTTCTTCTCATAACTGTAATCACTTCTAACATTAGCAAAAATATCTATTTCTAAAAGAAAAGGAAACTTTTTTAATCCATTAAATGTAACAGAAAACACAAGGCCCCATTGGGCTTTAGTGACTCACCTAACAAAGCTCTTTTAGTATCACATTCAGTCACCTTGTCATGGCTAATTAAAACAACAAAGGATTGAAGTGAGAAATTATTTCCAAATGCCCACCTTTGTCACTAGTCTTGGTGACTGGATACATTTCTGCAAGATGTGGACAAGCACTGTCATCCAAGTTTAAAAAAAGTGCCTCATTATTATAATTAAAATAACTATATTGTTGTCTCCTTTGTCCATAAATTCTCGTTTTTCCAGAAAAAATGAAAGCTAAAAGTTACACCCCACAACCATTCTTTGTTTAAAATGAGTTTTGAATGATTTCGAATTGATTTTATTCAAAATAGAATTTGAACCAACCCAAATCTGGTTAACTGGGCAGTTCTTGTCTTTGAATAAAATCAACTCACATCACACAAGTAACTTCAGAGCATATAAAAATGAAATTGTCAATGACACTGTATCTCAACTTGAATAGGACATGAAATATTACTTGCTGTGACCAGGTCAATAATAATGAATATGACAGGAAATAGTACTTGCGGTGGCCAAGTCAACAATAATAAAACAATTACAAGGTGGCTGCAATGGACTACAGATTAAGGGAGACACTTTTTGACGGTAAAAAGGATGGTATCTGATAAAAAAGGATGGTAAGTGTATAAAAACTGTGTTTTAAAGTACCCCTAAAGGCGTAAAAAGTTACACTTTAAGGAAAAGAATGTAAGAATATATATATATAACAAAGATTAAGTAATGTTTGTTTTATTGTGGGCTTTTTTAAGCGAAAATTGATAATTTCGCTGTTGATACAGATCGACTCGCATTTTGCGAAAGAAAAACAACCAATTAGCTGAGGTGCACGATGGGGTGAATTAAATCACGCTGGCTCAATGTAGGTTTAACAATTACTTGTGCGTGACATTTACATCTTTCTATTCACCCTGAGAGGATTTAACACAAAAGTTTTTTCTGGAAGAGGAAACCATTTATAATTTGAAGAATTAAACTTGTGTTGAAGCTAATTTTATTTGAAAAAAGGGTGTTCATAAGCTATTTGAAACTGTTGTCAAACACATGCAGACGTGATAAAAAAAATCAAACACGCAATTAATTTTATGCCGTACCTTCTCCCTTATAAAAAGTACCATAGTAAACCCTGGTAAGTCCAAAATACCATTGTATTACTACGATAATACCCAGGGTATTCTAAGATTTACCATGGTACTTTTTAAGGGCGGGATACCCACCCAAAGCTTCAGGGGCCATTAAGACTCCCCCCCCCCCCCCCCCCACTCAATCCACCAATCCCCATGTGTCAGCTCCCAGTGGTGGGTCGGAAGTGTGTGTGTGTGTGTGTGTGTGTGTGTGGGGGGGGGGGTGGGGGGGGGGGGAGAGGGGCCTGTTCGCTCCATATTCAAACTGTCGCGTAAATGTTTAGCCCCCTTTCCTTGGGAGGCACTAGAATCAATTTCCAGAGCTTTCACATTTGAAAAAGAAAATATCCGGGGAAAGTCTCCACACATACTACCACCGTGGTTATTTTGGGTCGGGGGGGGGGGGGGGGGGGGGCTCAGTATTCAAGCTCTGTCGCGTAAAACTGTAACATTCCCTCTTTCCCCGGGAGGCACTAATGAATAAGCCAAATTGCATCGTTCAGCGCTATATCAGGCCTTTGCAATATCTCAGCGTTATATTGGGGGTGGGGGTCTGGGCGCTCCGTATTCAAACTGTCTCATACATTTTTAACCCTCTTTTCCTGGGAGGCAATAAACTCGATTTTCCAGAGCTTTCACGTTTGAAAAAGGAAAATATCCGGGGAAAGGTCTCCAGACACACAGCCATCACCGTGGGGGAGGGAGAGTTGAATACACCAAATTGTATCGTTCAGCGCAATATCAGGCTTTTGATATATCTCAGCGTTATATTGGGTCGGAAGGTGGGGGGGGGGGTTGGCTGGGCATTCCGTATTCAAAGTGTCGCGTAAATTTGTAACCCCCTTTCCTCGGGATGATTCTATGATTTGATGGTGGGGTGGCTAGCTACCTTTATGGAGAAAGGCGCTATCTTAGGTAGTTAGATAGTTGGGGAATTTTGAGAGCCCCCCCCCCCCCAGTAACTAAGACCTTCGGTCATTTCCCTTTCCTCCCACTTTCCGTTACAGAAGTAGAAGGATGAAGAACAGTCAGAGGGGCCAAGTTAGGACTTTACATTCAGGAGAACATTAAGCAAAATTCAGTGATTCAAGTTTGCATCTGACGCAATTTTAACGTGCCTTATGGGGTGAGGGGGGCTTTGTTATGTGAAACTTATTCCACTTTGTCATGGTACCTTTGGTCCACTCCTCTCGCCTGGCCCCAGTCCCTATACTCGATCAATAATCTTCGGCCACACCACCGAGCTGTTGAATGGTATATAATTTTTCAGCTTTGATGTATAGATATTAATATATATATAGTCAGGCGGGAGGGTTGGAGTGGGAACCATGCCGAGGTTGACAAAATTTCATACAACAAAGCCCTCTCCCCCCAATGGTCTCTAAATTGCGTCAGATTCAAGTTTGAATGACTAAATTTTGCTTAATTTTCTCTGGAAATATCCAGTCCTAACATGGACCACCTGACTGTTGCCCCATCCTCCTATTTTCCTAAATGGAAGCGTGTGTGTTTGTGTGTGTGTGTGTGGGGAGTCCTAGGTAGGACTAGGATCTCACAATCATGCAGAGGTTGACAACCATGCCGAGGTTGACAAAGTACCACACAGAATAGAAAAAAAACAGCTTTAACACAACTTTAATTCTTCCAATTATAAATGGTTTCCTCTTCCAAAAAAAAACTTTCCATTAAATCCTTTCAAAGTGAACAGAAGTTTCTAAATGTTACGCACAAGTAATTGTTAAACCTACACTGAGCCAGTGTGATTTAATTCACCACATTGTGCACCTCAGCTAATTGGTTGTTTTTCTTTCGCAAAATGCCAGTTGATCAGTATTGATAGCGAAATTATTAATTTTCGCTCGTAAATAGTCTACAATAAAACAAACATTACCTAATCTTCGTTTTATATATATATTCTTACATTCTTTTCCCCAGATTGTAACTTTTCATGCATTTAGAGGTGAATTTAGTACTTGAAAACACAGTTTTATACACTTACCGTCCTTTTTACTGGATACCGTCCTGTTTACCGGCAAAAAGTATCTCCCCAGATTAAGACCAATTGTTGAAGATCAACTTTTGAAAAAATTGTCAAGGATAATTTAAAGAAGTCACAAATTATCATGGTGGTGATAATGGAAACAATATTGTATGGCAAGCTAACAAAAAGCCCTGGTACATATGAATTCAGATAGAGCCTCTAGCCAGAGCCGCAGTGACATGTGCACTGTCTGTGTGGCACCGAATAAATCAAAGTTTTTCTAATTTGCATAATTTAGGCATGAGAAGAAAACTGTATTATATGTGATGTATCCCATGGTACTAAACATTCATTCAAAAATTATTCTAATCAGAGCTTTTATACGGATGTTGTGTGCAAAAATGTGATTGCACCCCATTTTGCACAAAATGGCTGCTAGTGGGCATCTTGAATTTCACACTGAACCCAAAACACTTGCTCTCATCCCACAGTGATAACAATGGCAAAGGGACACAAAAAGGTTGGTGAGGATCGGTTCATAAATACGGCCTCTAGTCTGAGCCATATTGGTATTTGCACTCACAGTGCTGAAAGTAACACTAAATGAATCAAAGTAAAAAAAAAACCTGTATTATATATGTAATGTATCCCATGGTAGTAAACACTATATAAAAAATTATTCAAACCATAGATTTCATTTGGAAGTTCTGCGCAAAAATCTGATTGCACCTAATTTTGTACAAAATGGCTACCAGTAGCCATCTTGAACATCAGACCTGACCCCAAAACACTCGATATTATCCCACGGTGATAAAAAAAAAGGAACACGTACCGCTTCGTGAAGATCGGTTCATAAATACAGCCTCTAGCTCGAATCCGTATTGGGATTTGCACTCCCAGTGCTGAAAGTAACACTAAATAAATCAATGTTTGTCTAATTGGCATAATTCACGCACTAGGAAACAAGAGCACGGCTGAGGCGTGGCAAAATACGCCGGTTTTTTTGTTATCTGTACAGTAGAGCCCACGTAATTGGATATATTTTAATTGAATATCCAAGGGCCATAACTCTACTGCAAATGGGCCACTCACTAGAAACGGAAATCGATGGAAATCGAACCCAACCTGTATTTTGTAATACTAAATCCACATGCCAAATTTAACTCAGCTCAAACCATTACAACTAACGTTATCATCCAGAAACGATGGACAGACAGACAGACAGACGGACGGACAGACAGACGGGCAGCGAGACAATTTACATAATACGTCCCGTTTTTCAAATGGGCGTATAAAAATTTGGCTTCATTTCATGCAGTCAAACTAAAATTTTCATCCAGAAACCATATTCCAGACATTTTCTAAGTAGAAAAAGGGGCATAACTCTGCCCAAAAATATCGGACCAAGCCCATTAACAATCCCAACCTATATTATGTGGTCATAAGCCTACATATCAAATTTTGTTTCATTTCGTTCAGTCAAACTGAAGTTATCATCTGGAAACCACATTCCCGACATTTTCTTAGTCGAAAAGGGGCATAACTCTGCCAAAAAATATCGGACCAAGCCCATTAACAATCCCAACCTGTATGATGTGGTCATAAACCTACATATCAAATTTTGTTTCATTTCATTCAGCCAAACTAAAGTTATCGTCCGGAAACCACAATCTTGACACTTTCTATGTCGAAAAGGGGCATAACTCTGCCAAAAAATATCGGACTACGCCCAATAACAATCCCAACCTTTATTATGTGGCTCTAAACCTATATATTAAATTTTGTTTCATTTCGTTCAGTCAAACTAAAGTTATCGTCCAGAAACGAAATGTGTCCACAGATGGACGGACGGAGAGACCAAAACTATAATACGTCTGTTTTTCAAACGGGCGAATAAAAAATGGTATAATATATAATGTATCCCATGGTACTAAACATTCTTACAAAAAATTACTTAAATCAGAGTATTCACATGGGATTTTTGTGCAAAAATTTGCTTGCACCAAATTTTGTACAAAATGACTGCAAGTGGTCATCCTGAATTTTTGACAGGACCCAACAACATTCGTTCTCGCCCCATGGTGATGACATAGGTACCCAAGACGTTTCATGAAGATCGGTAAATACGGCTTGTATTGGCATTTGCACTCATAGTGCTGAAAGCAACCCTAAATAAATCAAAGTTAGTCTCATAATTTGCGCACCAGAAAAAAAACATGTACTATATGCAAGACATGACAGATGGACGACGGGCCATGACAATACCTCAAATTTGGCTTTGCCTAAGTTAAGATAATTATGATCAGTGTATCTGAAGTTAATTACGCTAAGTTAAAATTCAGTCCCATGTACTTTGTGACCGCAATAAATATTAAATATGAATCTACTACCCCCCCCCCCCCCCCCCCCCCCCCATAAAAATTCTTCTTGTACAATGAAAAAAAGAAGCTTAATACCAAATATCTCTTCAAATCACTGTACCCCCCTCCAGAATTTTTTTTCTAAATTTGAGGGCGTTTTCCCCATACCCACACCAGATTTTACTTAAATCCATTAACTGGTAGAGTGCTGGAAGCCCATATTTGGGCTTTATTCTGAAGTGCAGGTACTGCAACTTAAAGGCTTCAAATTCAGTGGCTGTGCATCATATTATCTTTGAAGTGATATTAGTTAGTCTGTTAAGATTTGCCTTGTTACAATTTATAGGAGAGTGCCTGTGGGCACTCTTCTATAAATTATAGCAAGGCAAAGACATGTGAAAAAATTTTGGTGGCCAAATAAAATTTAGCACTCTACCAGTTAAAGCTGGAAGAAAAGTTTTCTTGACTTTAATATAAAGCAGAAATATAACACAGAAGGTAATCTGGCTACAATAGTTTGGCTATCTTTTGGTTGAGTTAGGTGCAAACTCTGAGCAGGTGCTTCTTGTCCAGTGTTGTCATCCTGAACAGCCAGATGCCACTTGACTAGAAGCACCTGCTTTATTTTTAAGTCTTTTGGGGCATGTAATGCTAAAGAAATGAATTCTGATTTCCCCGGCTTCTAGAATTTAATGGTTTTGGATAGCACAGGTCAACAACAAGTTCATGGATGATCATTTCAGCTCATCATGATATTCAAGTATAGTGAGTTAAAAACAGCAGTTTGCTGAGATATTTGTTTGGAAATTATTAAACTGCATGCACATCATCACAGAATCAAGTCCATCTTATCCAAAACTGATGTACAGTATGCAAAGAAGGTCGATTGTTTACAACTTTATTACAGCATTCCTACCCGATAAACATGTACAAACCTTTAAGAGGCACCAGCAAATTGACAGCTCTTGGATCAACAGGTGCAACCCATTGGTCCCGAAGAAGACTATTTGCTAGAATTTGTGTTTTGTCAGCATTACAAATGTATGTATAATTACGAGGATAAAGCCATTTTCCTCCTTTTTCGAGTAACCATATGATTCCTAACAAAATCTTTGACATTTGTCCATTTTCTTCCTCTCAAATTACTTTTCTCGATAAATTTTTGTATTTCACATTTTCCAGGCAACTTTCCCAATTCAATATTCTTTGTAAATGCATCCAACACCATTCTCTGTTCTTCATCTGTCCATTTTCTTCTTTTTGATGCTGGAAAAATTAATGAAACATGATTTGATTACTGGGTCACGACTTATTTAAGAGTGTACAGTTACTGTAAACCTGATATTGATCGTGAAAATAAAAGCAATGCAACTTTCACATCTTCTCAATCACTTGATCATTTGATAATACTCCGGCCAGCTGTCGATTTGCTGTTGCCTTCTGGTGAAGATGCCTATATCATTCATGTCCCAACCACGCATCCCCCTCATTCTACCTCCTAACCTCCCAAGTCCTAACACATACAGTTTTATGATGTCCCTAATTTTCAGGTATTCAATCTCCCAAACTAAATATTGTCCATTTCTCTCATGCCCAGCATCCTTTTATCTATCAGGTTTTCATCACATTCTTCCAATAGTTTCTCAAGGAGTCATTTTCTACTGGGCAAATATTTGGGGGACTTAAATGTTCCAGGGTCTCAGCCTCTCCGAAACTGCACATTTGCCACCATCTTTCAACTCTTGTTTTTTTTTTTATTTTCCCACTCAGCTGAATAATGTTTCAAACTATATATTGGAAAACAACACTAAAGTAATTTATTGTGTTATTCATTTTTTATTATTGTTTTCTAGTATTTTGGGGGCTCAACTTTGTGTAGGGGCTGAGTTCTGTACTTTTGGGGGGTTTTCTTCAGTCATGAGCCAACTTTTCCGAAATTATTTGGACAGACTTCTTCTGGTGGGCCATCTTATCTGGGGTCACATTTGCAATGGACAGACATCTCTTTAATACAATGGCAGTCAGTGCAAGGCATCAGTCCATTATGGTGGCCTCTGTAGCTAAAGCTCCAACTTGTGATTGTTTTTATTTAGTTTATGCCCTCTGGGTATGGAACAGTTGCATGGAAACTGAAAATTTCAACTCAAAACATGCTTTGCCTCAAGAAATGCATGCCTCTGCCTCTCTCGACACCATGCATAACTTCACATACTGGAACTTGCGCAAAATACAATATACAGCCCTTTATTGCACTTATAACACTTTGAATCACAACATAAATATCGGACTTCTGTATTTCATAATTGTCACACGTGCGAAATAGGTGGTCTTTTACATGTGCCTATTAAGGGCATTTGGGAGCTGGGGTAATGATTATATTTCGTGATAATTTGGCAATTTTCATCTATCCATAGGTATTCTGACCAATTCGAAAATACCTGAATCTCCAAAAAGGTTTGATGTCAATCCTGAATCAGATGCTCGATACTAAAATCAAATCTCGAATATTTGCAGCACCCTAATCATTACGCGAGGACAATTTTTAAACTCCACCAACTTTAAGAAATCTGGGATCTGCCACTGTTAACATCTATGATTTTGTAACTTTAATGTTTCATCTTGAATTTGTATTTGTATACTGTGAAATAATATGAATTGAACTTGATGGAATTGAATTTTGGGGTTTATTTTTTAGCTAATGACACGATAACAATACTCAGTATCGGTAAATCGGTATTAGCATTCCAGAGACTGTCCAGCTCTATACTGAACATGTTAGGCCATAAAAAAATAATACCTAGATTCTCATTGGATTTTTTTCTAAAAATGGGGCGGGGGGCGAATTTTATTTTTTATTTTCGGAAATTATGTATGTAACCACAAAAAGTCGTGATATATGCATAAGGACATATACTAAAACCTGTTTCTTGTCACAACAGTTGTAATGGCAGTACTACTAGCATTTAAATAATGAAATAATATATCCGGCTATTCAGGTGGCCCAAGGCTGAGCAAAACTACATTGTTCCTATAGAAATATATATACACCCCTCCAAATGTTGATGGTTCATATAGCAACGTATTGAACAAATTTGAATTTAATACAATTTTAAGTGTGAATAGTGGACGTTATTGCCTGCATGTTAATTTTATATCCAGACAATAACTCTTGTCTGTGAATTAAACATGAACAACTATAATGCTGCACTGACAAATGACTTGTATCCGATGGAATTAATTGCATACTGTAGTGGTGTGTATTCAAAGCTGCGAATTGTCACTAGGTTGAAGTATTTATCGAATAGAAATAAAGCAAAATCCAACGTTCCCAAAATATTTAACCTCCAAAACATTTTTCAGGGAACTTGAGGGTAATTTTCAGGGAAATGGGCTGGATTTCAGGGATGCTTTCGTGCGAAAATGATAGAGAAAAAAATTTGAAAATTTTCAGCTCTTGGACCACCACTGGTCACTACCGGGTCACATCCAATTGTTTGTGATGTTGATGCCTTTTAAGCCATGCTAAAAAAACCCTATAAAATAATCGTTGGGTTGAAAATTCCTCACTGCCACTCTCTGAAAATCTCCCACTGCCACTCTTGTTGTAAGTTTCCCTCTAACCACCCCCACCCCTGCCCACCTCACACAATCCACCACCCCATGCATACAACTGTGGTTAATAAATTTGACCAGTCAAGCAAAAATAATTTCCAAAGTCAGGAAGTGTCAGCAGGAACTTTTCATGATCCCTGTTTTGTGTGTTTGTGCCCTGCACAAAACTTTTCTTGTAAGCAATTTCGGTTTCTCTGCCTCAGGAAATTTGGACACATTTTACTTTTTCGAGATGGGGTGTTTTCAACACTGCACCCTTTATAGAGGACGTTTTAGCTTCTGATCCAACTAATTTTTAATAGCTGTCAAAACGATACGTGGACAATAATAAAATAACCACAAAACACATTTATCGGCGGATTATTTTGACAGCCAGCATTGTTCATAAAATTTACTTATGTAAACAATCGATGATAAAAATAGCCAGTGGCCATTTTGTGCTGGGTGTTCTGGGAATTGTGATCGTTTGTGATGCTGAAGATGCAGCCGATTTTATTTTAATTCTATTCGTGACTTTCCGGAAATGGACGTCCCAACTCGCAACGGAGTGAAAAACTGTGTTGCAGGCTATTCGAAAATACACCCGTTGTGTATGTATTTTCTATCGCAGATGTTCGTCCCCCAACGGAAGCAATGTTAGTTTGTGTACAGAGAAAAACCCACATGGGTTACGAATCGATTTGTGAATAGAAAAAGAACACAAATCAATAATTAAATCAAGTGAATAAATGTATTTTATTAATATTATTTAATCCTCCCTTCACCATCCGTCGTGAAACTTCGTTTAAATAGAGATCAAATTTAAAGGCGTGATTGTAGAATCTGGGTGCACAGACAGAAACCTACATGCTCTTTACCACTTGTGCACCTGGTTATTTCAAGCCCTGGACTCTACTGACTCAAAGATATGTTTCAATACGCGAAAGTCGATGAATTTTGAACCCAATTTGACAATACATAGAAATAAACAAATCCAAGGCGGGTGCTAAAAATCGGGGCGGGCACTGATGAGAATCTAGGCATTTTTTTATTTTGGCCTTAAGCAGATGTTACTTCCAGAGACTGTCCAGCTCTATATTGAACATGTTAAGCAGATGTTACTAATGATGTTTTATCTCAGTAATGATCCTTACCCTTGCGAATGTATTCACTTTGAAAAGGAACTGGACTTGAATCATCATTTTCACAAGAAGGTGGTAAAGGAACTGGACTAACATCATCATTTTCACCAGAAGGTGGACCAATATCACCATTTGTTTCTTTAGCTGGTGAGTCAACCTCAACTCACATACTATCTTCAGGTTCCATATTTTCATCAGCTGACTTTCCCAGATTTTCTGCATCATTTTCATCACCTTCTGTAAAAGAAAAGCAATATTATTGTCATGTCAATGCAAGGAAATATAAAAATTGTCAAATTGTCAATCACTACTTTTTTAAACAAGAAATATACACAATTTCTTTTTATTACCACATCAGTTCAGTTGGCTCAACCTATATTGCATGTCCAGAATGAATTTGTACAATGAACTGAACATTGTCGAAAACTGAAAATATGTTAGAGTGTTTCAGACATATAAATTCCACCAATTTACCACAAATATGAAGATTGCCAGAATTGCTTCTTCTGACAAATTCACTGTCAACTGCAATAACCTACACAAGTTGGGTTAAAGTAAATAACAATTATTAATTTACTTTATTATACTTCATGTAATATTCTGACCATCTGATTCAGCAATGATGGGTCTGAAAATTTGTGTGATTATGCTTATCATGTTAAGCACAGCTCCTCCTAAGCTTTCTAAAAATCGATACCCAAGTAGTTCTATTACTTGGTCAGGTATCGTACACATCCATGTGATGTCCGTGGCTAACAACTTTGTTCTTTATTTAGCTTCACGTTTTTTATGAGTTACCACCCAGATGGATAATGGATATGTGCAAGATAAAGTTTCCAAAATAGGATCCTGATCGTATTTCAACCACCAATGAGCTTATTTTTCTCACTAGTGTATGATCCTCAACAAAATAAAACAAGAGGCCCCACATGGCCTTAAATCACTCACCTGACAAAGTTGTTCAAACAAGTATTTTGGATCACATTCAGTTATGGTTCATCAACACTACAGTGAAATGACGTAATGAAATTATTCATAACTCAGATGTCCATGTCAGAAGATTTTTAAAGAATTATCCTCATATTGCACTAAGTTAAAATCCGTGCTCCTATAGGGAACCCAAATATGAACCCAGGAACTTGAATGAACAAATCTGTGTCTGCCCCCTCTCACCCCACCTAGAAGTGTTGTATACCAAATAGGAAAGAATTCTGCCTGGTGGATCAGAGGAAGTTTTTTCAAGAATAATCATCATATTGCACTAAGTTAAAATTCAGGCTCCCATAGGGAGCCTAAATATCAACCCATGGAACCGATTTGAACAAACTTGAATGTGACCTCCCTAGAGATATTGAATACCAAATACGAAAGAACTCTAACTGATGGATCTAAAGAAGATTTTTAAAGAATTGTCCTCATACTGCATTAAGTTAAAATTTGGGCTCCCATAGGGAGCCCAAATATGAACCCAGGGACATGCTTTGAACAAATCTGAATCTGACACCCCTCGAAATGTTGTATACCAAATATTAAAGAATTCTAACTGATGGATCTGAAGAAGATCTTTAAAGAATTATCCTCACATTGCACTAAGTTAAAATTTGGTCTCCCATAGGGAGCCCCCCATATGAACCCAGGGAACTGTTTTGAACAAATTTGAATCTCACCTCCCAGGAGATGTTGTATACCAAATATGAAATGATTCTGACTGGTGGATCTGAAGAAGAAGATTTTTAAAGAATTATCCTCATATTGCACTAAGTTGAAATTCAGGCTCCCACAGGGAACCCAAATATGAACCCTGGGATTCGATGTGAACAAATCTGAATCTGACCTCCCTAGAAATGATGTATACCAAATATAAAAGAATTCTGCCTGGTGGATCTGAAGAAGAAGATTTTTAAAGAATAATCCTCATATTGCACGTTAAAATTCCGGCTCCCATAGGGATCCCAAATATGAACCCAGTGACTCGAGTTGAACAAATCTGAATCTGACACCCCTAAAAATGTTGTATACCAAATATGAAAGAATTCTGACTGATGGATCTGAAGAAGAAGATTTTTCAAGAATAATCCTCATATTGCACGAAGTTAAAATTCGAGCTCCCATAGGGAACCCAAATATGAACCCAGGGACTCGATTTGAACAAACTTGAATCTGACCTCCCGAGAGATGTTGTATACCAAATATGAAATGTTGTTGACTGGTGGATCTGAAGAAGATTTTTAAAGAATTATCCTCATATTGCACTAAGTTGAAATTCGGGCTCCCATAGGGAACCCAAATATTTACCTAGGGACTCAATTTGAACAAATCTGAATCTGACCTCCCTAGAGATGATGTATACCAAATATAAAAGAATTCTGCCTGGTGGATCTGAAGAAGAAGATTTTTAAAGAATAGTCCTCATATTGCACTAAGTTAAAATTTGGGATCCCATAGGGAGCCCAAATATGAACCCAGGGACATGATTTAAACAAATCTGAATCTAACCCCCCTAGAAATGTTGTGTGCCAAATATGAAAGTATTTGAACAAATCTGAATCTGACCCCCCCCCCCCCCCCCCCCCCCCCCCCCCCCCTAGAAATGTCGTATACCAAATATGAAAGTATTGCGCCTGGTGGATCTGAAGAAGAAGATTTTTCAAGAATAATCCTCATATTGCATGCACTAAGTAAATCTGAATCTTACCCCCCTAGAAATGTTGTGTGCCGAATATGAAAGTATTTGAACAAATCTGAATCTGACCCCCCCCCCCCCCCCCCCCCCCACCCCCTAGAAATGTCGTATACCAAATATGAAAGTATTGCGCCTGGTGGATCTGAAGAAGAAGATTTTTCAAGAATAATCCTCATATTGCACTAAGTAAAAATTTTGGCTCTGGAGCCCAAATATGAACCCAGGAACTCGATTTGAACAAATCTGAATTTGACTTCCCTAGGGATGATGTATACCAAATATAAAAGAATTCGGCTTGGTGGATCTGAAGAAGAAGATTTTTAAAGAATAATCCTCACATTGCATTAAGTTAAAATTTGGACTCCCATAGGGGGCCAAATATGAACCCAGGGACACGATTTGAACAAATCTGAATCTGCCCCCCCCCCCCCCCCTCCCCCCAGAAATGTTGTATACCAAATATGAAAGACTTCTGCATGGTGGATCTGAAGAAGATTTTTCAAGAATAATCCTCATATTGCACAAAGTTACAATTCGGGCTCCCATAGAGAGCCCAAATATGAACCCAGGGACTCGATTGGAACAAATTTGAATCTGACCTCCCTAAAGATGTTGTATACCAAATATGAAAGAATTCTGCCTGGTAGATCTGAAGAAGAAGATTTTTAAAGAATAATCCTCATATTGCACTAAGTAAAAATTCAGGCTCCCATAGGGAGCCCAAATATGAACCCAGGGACTCGATGTGAACAAATCAGAATCTGACTTCCCTAGAGATGATGTGTACCAAATATAAAAGAATTCTGCCTGGTGGATCTGAAGAAGAAGATTTTTAAAGAATAGTCCCCATATTACACTAAGTTAAAATTTGGGCTCCCATAGGGAGCCTAAATATGAACCCAGGGATACGATTTAAACAAATCTGAATCTGCCCCCCCTAGAAATGTTGTGTGCCAAATATGAAAGAATTCTGCCTGGTTGATCTGAAGAAGAAGATTTTTAAAGAATAATCCTCAAATTGCACTAAGTTAAAATTCGGGCTCCCATAGAAAGCCCAAATATGAACCCAGGGACTCGATTTGAACAAATCGGAATCTGACTTCCCTAGAGATGATGTATACCGAATATAAAAGAATTCTGCCTGGTGGATCTGAAGAAGAAGATTTTTAAAGAATAGTCCTCATATTGCACTAAGTTAAAATTTGGGCTCCCATAGGGAGCCCAAATATGAACCCAGGGACATGATTTAAACAAATCTGAATCTGACCCCCCTAGAAATGTTGTGTGCCGAATATGAAAGTATTCTGCCTGGTTGATCTGAAGAAGATTTTTAAAGAATAATCCTCAAATTGCACCAAGTTAAAATTCGGGCTCCCATAGAAAGTCCAAATATGAACCCAGGGACTCAATTTGAACAAATCGGAATCTGACTTCCCTAGAGATGATGTATACCGAATATAAAAGAATTCTGCCTGGTGGATCTGAAGAAGATTTTTAAAGAATAGTCCTCATATTGCACTAAGTTAAAATTTGGGCTCCCATAGGGAGCCCAAATATGAACCCAGGGACATGATTTAAACAAATCTGAATCTGATCCCCCTAGAAATGTTGTGTGCCAAATATGAAAGAATTCTGCTTGGTGGATCTGAAGAAGAAGATTTTTCAAGAATAATCCTCATATTGCACTGGTTGATCTGAAGAAGATTTTTAAAGAATAATCCTCAAATTGCACCAAGTTGAAATTCGGGCTCCCATAGAAAGCCCAAAATATGAACCCAGGGACTCGATTTGAACAAATCTAAATCTGACCTCCCTAGAGATGATGTGTACCAAATATAAAAGAATTCTGCTTGGTGGATCTGAAGAAGATGATTTTGAAAGAATAATTCTCATATTGCACTAAGTTAAAATTTGGGCTCCCATAGGGAGCCCAAATATAAACCCAGGGACTCGATTTGAACAAATCTGAATCTGACCCCCTTGAGATGTTGTACACCAAATATATAAGAATTCTGCCTGGTGGATCTGAAGAAGAAGATTTTTAAAGAATAATTCTCATATTGCACTAAGTTAAAATTTGGGCTCCCATAGGGAGCCCAAATATAAACCCAGGTACTCAATTTGAACAAATCTGAATCTGACCCCCCTTGAGATATTGTACACCAAATATAAAAGAATTCTGCCTGGTGGATCTGAAGAAGATTTTTAAAGAATAATCCTCATATTGCACTAAGTAAAAATTTGGGCTCCAAATATTAACCCAGGGACTCGATTTGAACAAATCTGAATCTGACCACCCTAGAGATGTTGCATACCAAATATAAAAGAATTCTGCCTGGTGGATCTGAAGAAGAAGATTTTTAAAGAATAATCCTCATATTGCACTAAGTAAAAATTCGGGCTCCCATAGGGAGCCCAAATATTAACCCAGGGACTCGATTTGAACAAATCTGAATCTGAACCCTCTAGATATTTGTATACCTAATATGAAAGAATTCGGCCCAGTAGATCTGAAGAAGATTTTTTTAATTTTGGAAAGAAATTTATGGGTGCTATCAAAGTTATGCCCCTTGTGGTGCCCCCTGTGGGCGTGGCAACTTTATTTGAACAAATCTGAATTGACATATGATAGGGAACATGCACAGCAAATTTTGTTGAATTTGGTCCAGTAGTTCGTGAGAAGAAGTCGATAATGTAAAGTTAACGCCGGACGGACGACGACGGACAGAAAGTGATTAGTAAAGCTCCCCTTGAGCTTCGCTCAGGTGAGCTAACAATACATGGGGGAGGGGGATAAGCTTTAAATGGTGAGATGTCGATTTTGTGCAATTTTCATTAGTGTGAGCATATAGATCTTTCAATATGTATACTTGTGATCAGGTGCATCGTCGGCAAAATCTTTTTATCACGCTCTAAATTAGGGCCAATTAACTCACTTGTTTCGCCAGTCAGGAAAATTTATAAAATACAAAAATTAAAATATGGGGGAAACCTTTTTAAAATTGGGATAATTCAGAAAAAATGTATGGTGGTTATATATGTCATTTTTCAAAATCAGATAATTAATTACGAAGTGACAGGCATGATGTTCAAATAAAAATGAAAATAAACATTGGCAAAACACTAATCATCACTGGGTCTGAGGCAGCCAGAGTTAGATAATTGTACATTAATGTGAAGCACCCTCAAATCTCCCTCCCTGACAGAATCGAACAAAACAAATTGAAATAACCATGTTTACAATTTTCTTCACGTTTGCAAATGATAATCCTTGAGATCTGCCCTTTGACCCGTATATTTCAGTTTAAGGCTTTGGAAATCTAATCTATTTTATTCTTCCATTTGTTCCAAACAATGTTTAATCTAAAATAAATTAATACGAGAATGGACGATTTGATATTATTCTGTCATTAAATGGTAGTGAAAACAGAAAAAAATAACTTGTGCAATGTTTTCACGACAAAAACAAGGAAGTTTCTAACCACTTTAGCATCTTTACCCCAGTTTTTGTAACATCAACACAGCCGCATGTCAATGAACAACACTGTCAACAGCTGATTACTGTTTCCAACCACACTGATTTCATCTCGTCAGAGACTTGCTCGTCAAAACGTCACATGCATGGGCCAAAATGTCCCAAGTGTTGGTCAAAATGTCCCCAAGCATTGATCAAAATATCTTCAAGAGTTAGTTGGTAACATTCACATTTTGATCAAAATTTCGGTATAGCTGTCAAGATGTTACATAATTAGGGGGTATGACTGAACTCCAAAAGCTTAGAGCTGTACATGATTGTCATGTGGACTCCACCTTATGTTTTACATTGACCTCATAATGATCATTTTTTTAAGTTCTGATTTATAATACCTACCATGGGCCCAAACTAACTCACCTAATGTTTGGAAAAAATGGACCACACCAAATTGAAGCCACAAATGAAAAGAAATTGTGTCTTGAACAGTCCTCATACATTTGTATCTGTTCATATGCTAAAGAACAGAAATATTTTTAAGGCAGTACTTTTTTCCAGCTCTTTGGACAAGGGCAATGAAATGTGTAACAATATATTTAATCATGATAATAAATTAAATGTCTAAGTGCAGCTACTTCTACAGAGCAAACATTCATTTTTACAATGATCCTCTACACATAGTGTGACAGGGTCCTGTGTCTTTGTTGTTTGGGAAAATATGCATCAATGACCAAAACTGAGAAATGCTATCAGTCGTCTTTGCTGGCCTAGAAATTCCACCAAAATAAGTAACAATAACCGAAGTACATGGTTTAGAGAGTCATTCCCAAATTTGAGGGCACAATTGATAGCTTATTTCTTTTCTTTCTTTGTGCAATTTCACAAGTGAATTAACCTGCAAAAATGGGGATTTTAAACAATTTTGATCAACATAAAACAGTCTTACATGGCTTGAAAGTTGTTTCTCAACAAGTCTTGCTGCCTCCACAGGCAACAAAGACTTGCCTAAAAATAATTATCACAGTCAAATGAAAGATTCACAACATTGAAACGGTATTAGCATACTGCACTGCTTGTTCCTCAAGAGTGAGCAGTGTAGCACAGCTTTCTGTAACAAGAGCACCGCCTAGCGGGGCATTATATGCCCGTTTGTTTTTGGTTTTTTTTTAGAGGACATGTATTTGTTCTGTGAAGTCATTACCAATCAAAATGGAATATTCCACTGAATATTTTGGGTTAAAAGGGCTAGTACTGGGAAACAAAACCTTGGATTTTCATCCAGGAGTATCTTTTGTGCTGTATTTAAAACAAACAAGAGCTGGACTGTTGTCCAGTGCATACCCTCACAGGGTGTACCGTCTAATGTGGGCATACCTATGACCAACAAATATAGAAAGAAAAAAAATATGGGGTCACTGATACAGGAGAAAAAAAATGGTCAGAGAAACAGACAATCAACATTGTATGGCCTTCATAAACACTAGTTTTAAAGCCTTCATGATAGCTAACCTACATAGAAAATTTCATGAAGATCTGATGATTCATGACTGAGATATAGGAGTGGACAGAAAAAATTCAACGTTTTTGAATAAATAAAGAGATATAAAGAGAGGGGCAATAACTCCCAAGAAAACAACCGAACATGACCCAAATATGAACTTGTGCGAGATATTATGCCCATGAAGCTATATATTAAATTTGAAAAGAATCTGATTAAGTTCATGGTCTGTAGAGCATGAAAAGAATAATTTGTCTGATTTGTCCAATTTGTAGGTATTAAAGGGGGAACAACTCCTAGGAAAATGGTCGAACATAACCCAAATTCGAACTTTTGTGAGATCTTATTCTGGTTCTGCAGTATGTCAAATATTTTTAAAATCCGATTGAAATCACGCTCTGTAGAGCACAGGATACAACAGTCCCCGGACGGGCGGACAGATGGACGGACTGCTAGACGGACGGGCAGAGCAATAACAAAATACATCGTATAAAAATAAAATATAGTATATAAAATACATGCCCATATTCAGACCCGCTGTGACCCAGAAAATATCCCCTCGTTCATTAGAGTTTAACATTTTCAGCAGCCAAGCTCATAGTGTGCCAGGACAGTTTTACAAGTGGTGAAGAGAAAGCCCCATGGTTCAGGTCAGAACACCCAAGCTGGCAAATAAAAACTTGTCACATGCTGATTTGGCTGCAGTTGAAGGCACACGCACAAATGACTTGCAATACACAGTACACAGTGCCACCGATGTGCCCATGCCTGCATGTGGGCAATCAGGATTAAGTAATGAGTATGTATATTAGCACATGATGTACTGTGGAGTAATACACTGTTGAGAAGGACTTTTGAGAGACCTTTTCAACAATATTTTATAACACAGCACTTCATTGGCAGGTGAAGAACAGTGGTTACTCATAAAATTGATATTTTTTATAAACAGCTGGCAAATAAAGGGATGCCTTGTGTTCCTTTCAGCAGTTAAATTTAAAAAACTGTGGCAAACCAAATCCTGGTTTCCTTAGTTGTTTTTGATATCAAAAGATCATTCTGGAGTTCTCTTCTGAGTTCAAATCAAAGGATGTTTTGAATAACAGTCTAGAGAATGTTCATGTAGGTATTTTCAAATGCAGTACTGCAAGTAAATACACCCAAATTAACATTTTTTTTCTAAACATCTTGCATATCTGGCAAGTCTATTTCCACCTCTGTTTTTCCTAGGGTCTAAATTTGCCTGTCCATATAGATTTTTCACCACTTTCAGGGTTTGTACACCATTTCAGACCCCCCCCCCCCCCCCCCCCCCACCCCCATTCCATGACTTTCCATGAATATTTTCAGCCGAATCCCAGACTTTTTCATGACAAAATTTAATGGAATTCCAGGACTTTCCATGACACACTATCAAACACAGTACTGTAACAGCATACCAGGAAGATGCTAGAGAAAATTTTCTACCACACCTATTGACATATGCCAGTCAGGCATGGATTTCTGTGACTTTATATGACCCTACATCAAATTCCATGACTTTCCAGGCCTGGAATTTTTATTTTGTGAATTCCATGACTTTCCAACTTTCAATGACCGCAGGAACCCTGACTTTGCATTTAATTACAGATTTGATAGCAGTGTCACAATAATTCATTCTTTCCCAGAAGTTTCCTATTTTCAATTGGTAGCCACCATGAAGAGAATACCACAAATAAGATGTGAACATAGCTTTTTTTAAAATAGATTAAATTTTCATATTTGGCAGAAAAGTGCATATTCAACTTGGAATTCAATTGTTTTCAAGTCCCAATGTTTTATTTCAATTAACAGATATTCATTGGTGAACTACATGTAAATTACACGTTAACTTTGATCAAAGTGTATGATAAATGATTTCGTATTTAAAGTCAAAAAATTATTTCCCCACTGTGTCTGCTGTTTTTAAACTGGTAGAATGCTAAACTATTTTTGGTCATCAAAATTTGTTCTCATGCCTAACAAGACAAATCCATACAGACAAAATAAATAATTTCACTGCAATGATAGTATGAAGCACCACTGAATATAGAGCTTTAAGATTTTGATATCTGCACTTCAAAGAAAAGCCCAAATATGGGCTTCCAGCACTCAACCTGTTAATATTCAAGTGCTATATTACAGCTTTTTTAGGAAAGCACATGGTAAAATTATCCCGAGATGTATAGAATATATGTGGGGAAATAAGATCACTTTCAGTAAACATGAAAAGTTAAGTGATATGTTTCTCTTTTTAATCCCTATCTTTTTCATGTTCTTGATTTAAATCATTGACTTTTTGAAAAATCTATATAATACAAGTTCACCACTGACTTTTCCCATTTTTTATGGGATCCTGGTTATCACAGAAAGTTCAAAATTTAGAAACGTCTAAAATCATGTTTGCAACATAAAAGATGTTGATGTGCAAGTTCAGCTATTTCTGAGAAACCAAAGCCAAGACAGATTATGTTTTTCCATTTCTCGCGCGACTGATGTGGGATGGCAAAATTTAAAAATTGTGGAGAAACACATCATGTTGGCACCATACAGCACAGTGACAAACAATTTTACAAAGATCTGCTCAGCCATATCTGAATGAAAGAGTCAATGACTCTGTAGCTCAACTTCAATGACAGGAATTAGTAATTGCTGTGACCGAGTCAACAATAATGAATATGACAGGAATTAGTATTTGCTGTGGCCAAGACAACAATAACAATAATGAATATGACAGAAATTAGTATTTGCTGTGACTAAACAATAATAAAAGAATTACAAGAGGCCCAAGGGTGCTCACCTGACATGCATGGTAGTATGAACATTAAATCAGGGACTTGACTTGAATAAGTTGCATACACCCCTCCTAAAAAAGCATATACCAACTAGATGAAGCGATAGTGCCCACATAATACACAGGATTTTCCTTCTATTTTTAGTTCCTGTGATCTTTCTTTTTCTTAAAACTTATAAAAACGCATAAAAAAACTCATTTCCAGATTTTGGTAAAAAAGTTCCCAAGTCCCACCAGGACCCCAAAATTTTCCAAGTCCCACCGGCCGCCAAATTTTCAGTGTAAAAAAAAAAAAAAAATTTTTTTTGTCTTAAAATTGACCAAAACACATAAAAACCATCATTTTTGATTTTTGCATCGTCTGTACAAACTGGCGGCTGGCAGCCATCTTGAATTTTGGACCGCACCCAAAAACAATCGTTCTCATCCCACAGTTACAACAAAGGTACCCAAGAAGTTTCGGAAAGATCGGTTCATAAATACGGCCTCTAGCCAGAGTCATAGCAGCATTTGCACTTACAGTGCTGAAAGTAACACTAAATAAATCAAAGTTAGTCTAATTTGCATAATTTATGCACGAGAAAAAAACCCGTATTATATGTGATATATCCCATGGTACTAAACATTTATACAAAAATTTATTCAAATCAGAACTTCCATACAGAAGTTCTGTACAAAAAACTGATTTTTTCATCATCGATACAAAATGGCGTCTGGCAGCCATCTTGAATTTCGGACCACACCAAAAACACTCTTACCCGTCTCAGGGTGATAACAAAGGTACCCAAGAAGTTTCGTAAAGATCGGTTCATAAATATGACCTCTAGCCCGAGCCATAGCCAATTGTTGACGTACGGACAGACAGCCAACGGGCCATGACAATAGCTCAAATTTGACTTCGTCAAAGTTGAGCTAAAAATGTATTTGGGACAGATTAGTTGACAGACTGATATTGGCACTTCCAAAATACCCCTTATAAATAAATCTACAGCTTGGTGAGGAATTGAAAAAAAACTTCCAAACTTTTTTGTCATCTTTGGGGAAGTGTACATTTGCAGGCTCATTGGCAAATTAGCCCTGTATTGTTGTGACACAGGAATATACCTCAGATAACGCCTGAGCATAGTTCATTGTCAGTAGAGCACATGTCAATTTTTAGATGCTTATAATGTATGATAGAAAGGAGTGAAAATGGCCATATTTCTGACTAGTTACCTTCACACTGATTTTCGTCCATATCATCTAGGGTCTTTCCAGCAAGATCAGTTATTTTCCCACTTTCCATTGCTAATAAAAGTTTTGAAATTTTTGCCACTTGCATGGTCTCCTGAGGTAATCTGTAGTATTCATGGTGGACTTTGATGTCATGCCCCATGAAATCTGCAAGAACATCAAGTTCATGGTCTTTCAGATTTATAATCTGTGACATTGTTGCAATGTGTTTCCTGAGTTTTGTGGACCTTAGACGATCTGGGTACTTAGCACCACATGAAGAGCTAAACTTTCGAATGCAATCGGATCCTCGTTGGTGACTATCTGAATTCCTGTTGACCCTTGCAAAAACATACTCGTTCTTGGGAGAAATTCCTGCAGAATCTCTTGTTTCATTCAGCAGGGAAATCCATTCTATGTGTTCCTGGAAAAGTATTACTGGTACATTCCTTCCTCGTTTCCCAATTATTTCCATTCTTTCTAAGGATTGGCATAACTTTCTTTCAAATGAAGACAAACTATTTAGGAGCTCATGTTTTGGTACTGTGTGCCTATTATTAAAATCAAACACTTTCAGTTTGGAAGCTTCTCCTTGTCTACGCCTAATAAATACAATTACATGTGTCAATGTTGCTTGAGCAAGCAGTGTCCACATCTCAACTGAGGTGGTGTCAGCTCATAAACATAGTGAAGAATCTCTAGCAACAGCCTTCACATGATTCAGGAGCAATACAACATCTTGTGCTAACGGCAGGTAGTCAATATTATTCAGCCTTTTGCGAGAAATAACACTTAGTGCACGGCTTGTCACATTATCTGTCCAGTTTAGCTCGTACAGCTGACTGAATTCTTCAGCTTTTTTTAGTTGCTCTTCATCCCCATTCTGGAGACAATTTCCTTTTATAATTTTGGCAATTTTGTGAATCGAGTGTCCTATTTTTAATGCTAGAGATGGAAATTTAAGTTTTTGTGTTAAATTGTCAACACCAGCAATGACTGTTACAGCAGATATAATGTGATGATACCTCTTTGGATCAAAAAAAGGTAGCAAACTGCTACTGTGCTCCTTGGTCTCTATTCTAAGCTGTTGCAAGAGCCGCCCAACTTCTCTTAATGTATTGCGTATACATGTAAATTGTTCTTTGTTGACCATTTTTTTCGTGAGGTGTTTTTCTCCAAGCTGCATTATTAATTTGTCACTTCGAACAATTCGTGAAATTTCATCATTCTTCATGTTTGCCAAAACTTGCTTCAAACCTGCGCTGGCTTCAAGTAGTGATGCTAATAGAAGTTTTCCTGCTGGTATCGATGATTTGTAAACTCTTTGTTCTGGGGCATGCGGGCATCTTTTAATATGCAACCACAACTCACGTTTAACATAATAGCCCAAGCAAAATTCACAAGGAACATAATTTTGTGATGATGCAACTATTCTTGGTCGGTGTTTAACTTGCAAAACACCGTTTTGTTCTCTCAATACCTTCGAATTATGAAGATGATTTCCCAGGTTCCTAAGTTTGCAAAGCAGGACATTTTTTCTTCTGGGGTTTGGTTCCTGCATGTACTCTAGCACAGCCGAATCAGTTTTATGTTGTGAAAGCAAGTGTCTTGGCAATTTTGCCACAGACTTTGAACACAAAGGACAATAGAATTTTTTATCATACTTTCTTTTTCCACCAGTATTTCCTGTTGGTATTACCATTACATGTTTAACAAAACCTTCATTTTCTTTGTCTGCTGATGAAGGAGACTGACATGTGTTCTGAAGTGAAACATCTTCGTTCAGGCTCTGTGATAAATAATATGGGTCGTGAATATTAACAGAATTTGTATGTTCATTTTCTGTTTCTGCTGTTGTAACATGCGGGCAGTTGACTTCAAATGCATATCACTTGTATCATCAGAGGAACCAGTCTCGGGATCATAATCAAGGTCATCAGCATCATCATAATTTGAGCTTTCTGAAGGTAACTGATGCACCACATTATCTGAAAAACATGAAACAAATTGGTTAAAATTATTTCAAAGGCGTATCAATTGCGGTGAAGGATCAAAGATTAAGATAGTAACTGTATAGTGATTATTAACTAAAAGCTGGTTACAAGTCAGTGACAAACATGAAATACACTATTTTGTAACTCGCATTTTTGGAGTTCACACTTGCATTGCAATGATTTCACAACATACAATTCCAACATATTGCTTCTCACATCATGGAGAATGTTAAAAAATTTATAGTAATTTATATATTTTTTATACTTACCAATGACCCAGACTTAGCTGGTGCTAACTCTAACAAAACCAGGGCCAAACACAAATTTTGCCCCCCAATCCCCAAAATTTGCATCCAAAACAAAAAGAAATCATGTCCTAAAGGACCTCCATACTACGCCTCTACTGCGCATGCGCAGTGACGCAGACGTCCCGAAATTGGCGCCAATTATCATTCTTATAACCAGTGCCTGGTCAGCGCTATGTACTCAGCGGGGAGGCAAGAGTTCCCAACTCCAGGGAGGGCCATCCCCGTCTGGGTCATTGGTAAGTATAAAAAATATATAAATTACTATAAATTTTTTAACATTTTTATACTGTACCAATGACCCAGACTCAGCTGAATAGTAAACAGGCTGGAGGGCCTAGGACATAGAGGAAAATCCAATAAGCTCAACTATATAGTAAAGAGGTAACCCCTTAAGGAGAAAAGGAGCATTAGGCTTTACATGTATCTTTCTTATTTAATATTAAATTAGAAAGATACACTACCCTTAATAATTGAGCACAATAACATTCATGTTCTCTATTAACATCCAGTATATCCCTTATACTAATTATTTTTAAAGTAAGCCAATAAATAAAGTAGTCCAGAGAATTGAGACTCTTTATAGTCATTAAAAAGTGTCCGAGTATTGTATATTAAAGCCCGTTTGACACTTGACATATACAAATGCTTCACACCAAGCTACACTTTAAAAATAAGACATGAATTAATTTTAACATTAATATTACACTTTAAAACCATCCCGGAAGCGACTCAGAAATACTGACTTGGAGGAGGCATTCCCTTGCTTTTCACTATAAAGCAGGTGCCCTAAGGGAACACCCCCCCCCCCCCCCTTCCCCTTGCCCTGGGTCAAATAGCCCAGAGCGAAGAGGGCAGCCGGACGGAGTCACTGCCGGAACAGAAAGCCTGCATAACTATAGTTGCAACTGTTTAGTGGACGACATTCTGAGCAACAGATAACGAACCTAAACAATGCAGGTCTCCAGAAATGGACTCAATATTTCTGAGATAAAAATTTGTAAATGTGGATGGCTGAGACCAATAAGCAGCCTTCATTAAATCTGTAATAGCAACACTATTAGCATAAGCCCAGGAAGTAGAAAGAGCTCTTACTTCATGAGCGGAAATCTTAAGCACAGACTGCTGAGAAGAAGATAAACTCTCATAAGCAGTACGGATAGCTAATTGAATCCATCTAGCAATAGAATGGACCGAAATGTCCCTTCTATTAGGCATCAAAGACAGAAAGAAACGTTTCCGTCCCTTTCTGATAAACTGAGATCTCTGTTTATAGATACGTAACGCTCTAACAGGACAGAGTAAAGGCCTACGCCTGTCTGAAGACGGAAGAGCCTTAATAACAATAGGTTCCGGATATTTATTACGAGCTTGATTCTTAGCTAAAAAACCCACATTAGTAGTGAAGGTGATAGTGTTCCCGACACTACGATAGTGAGAATCATCCACCGACAGTGCATGAAGCTCACTGACTCTTCTAGCAGAAGAGAAAGCTAAGAGAAAAGCTGTCTTATAAGATAAGAATTTGAAATCTGCTGTCCCAAGAGGTTCAAATGGCTTTTCCTTCAATTTAAGAAGAACCCAAGCTAAATTCCACTTAGGAATTAATCTAAGAGTTCTGGGTCTATTTATCGAAAAGTTTCTAACCAACTCAGATAAAGAGACATTAGATCCAATTTGTAAACTATCATGATGTGCATAGGTATCAGATAACATAGACCTATAACCCTTTATAGTAACAGGCTGCAGTTTGATTTCGTCAAACAAGTATACTAGAAAGTTTGCAATGTCTGGTATAGAGGGATCGAATATATCTACAGAATGATCCCTACACCAACGACGAAAAACCTTCCACTTAGCCGCATAGTTTAGCGAAGAGGAGGTCCTCCTACAGTTAGAAATCGCGTCCACTGCTCGTCCTGTAAAGTGTTTGCCATGCAAGAAGGACCGCACAATGGAAAAACGTGAAGGTTGAGACCTTGCGGGTTGTGATGGAGTTGGCGTGATTTCCCCTGCGAAAGAAGATCCTCCCGTGGAGGAAGCTTTCGCGGTAGGTCCCACAACAGACACCTGAGTAGATTTATCCACGGTCTTTGTGGCGACAGAGATGCTACCAACAGAATCTTGCATTGAGATTGTTTTATCTTTAGCAATACCTGTTGAATTAACGGCGCTGGAGGATACGCATATCCTATCATTCCGTCCCAAGGGATCGACAGAGCGTCTACTGCAAATGCTCTTGCATCCGGACACGGAGACACATACGTCTGCAACTGATTGTTGAGATGTGTCGCAAATAAGTCTATCATTGGCCGTTCCCATTGGTAGCAAATCTGATTGAATACTTGTTTGTTGAGAGTCCATTCCGACGGCAACAAGCGACCCTTTCGTGAAAGGGAGTCTGCTAGCACATTCAGACGACCCGGTATGTGATGGACCAAAAGAAGAACGTGATGTTCTAGCGCAAACAGAAGGATTCTTTCCGTTAGATTGAACAACGGAACTGAATGAGTGCCTCCCTGATTCCGTATATACGCCACTACTGTCGTATTGTCGGATAGGATTTGGACATGAGCATCGTGAATAATGTCCATCCAGTGACGTAACGCAAGCCAAATTGACATCATTTCCTTGATGTTTATGTGCTTGCACAGGAATTGCGGATCCCAAAGACCCTGGCATCTCGAATCCGTTGGGATTAATGATGCACCCCAACCTGTTTGACTGGCATCCGTCATAATGGTAAAACTCGGATCCGTCAACTGCAGCGGAACTCCCTGAGTTAACCACTGAATGTTTGCCCAAGTCTGAATCTCTTGTTTCACTTGATCTGACAAGAGAACGTCTACGTCGAGCGAATGAATTTTCACACTCCAATTCTGAGTCAAGAAAATTTGAAGAGGACGTGTGCGTAACCGCCCCATCGGAATGAGATCCGCAGCGGCTCCGCACAGACCTATCAGTCTCATAAATTCTCTCGCTGTGACTTTGTCTGCGTGCAGACAATAGCGAGCGTAACAACTGACTAATTTCGCTCTGGTTAACGGCAGACGAACGAGATTGTTGTGCGTCTCGAAGCTCATTCCCAGATGAGTGAATGACTTGGACGGCACCAGATCCGACTTCTCGACAGACGTCGGAGCAAAAGAAGATTCTGAACATCGTTCTGAAGCGTTAACTCGTTGCCGTACCACTTCAGAATGTCGTCCAGGTAGGCCGACGTTACCGCAGACGAATGAGCTCGGAAATAGATCATTACCGAGTTCATTACCCGAGTGAAAGCCCAGGGTGCTAGATTCAATCCGAAGCACATCGCCCGGAATTGATACACCACTCCTAGGACTGCGAAGCGTAGGTACTTTCGGAATGTCGGATGAACCATGACGTGAAAGTACGCATCTTTGAGATCTATGCTTGATGCATAATCGTTCACCCGAATACTCGCTCTGACCGACCGAATCGTCTCCATATAAAACTTCGGAGCGACGATCAGCTTGTTTATCCAGCTCAAATCTATGACTGGACGGAACGAGCCGTCTGGTTTCGGAACCAGAAACAGATGGCTGTAGAATCCCGGAGATTCCTGGTTTTCTACGACCTCTACCGCGTTCTTCATTAAAAGAGACTGCACCTCTGATAACAGAGCGTCTCTTTTCTGCGGATTTGACGGAAGATGAGTCCACTTTGGACCTCGAGTTAATGGAGGCTTTCGTTTGAAGGATATCTTTAGACCTTCCGAAGTCACTCCTCTCACCCAAGGGTCGTCCGTAATCGACGCCCATTCTTGTGAAAAGCTCGACAACCTTCCGCCAACCGGTACGCGATAGAGGTTTAAGCCATCACCTCCTGGACCTGCGAGGCCTGCGGTAGGCGAAACCACGTCCTCCACGACCCGCACCTCGCCCCGTCGACCTCGGGGCGTCCGACCGATTGTCCCGGCCCAAAGGACGTCCCGAACGAGAGTCGCTACCCTGACGGCCTCTCGAATAAGACCAAGAGGACGCACCGGAACCTCTATAGGAACCTCTCTTGGGCGCATTAGACCCAGAAGTGCCTGTCTTATTCTTGTCTGCTGTATCAGACTTCTTAGAAGCAGATTTGAACAACAGAGAATCCGAAGCTTTCTTTGTAATTTTATCATAAATAGCAGAAAGCTTGCCGTCAAAGAGAAGTTCTCCGGAGACCGAAGCGACTCTAAGAGAGTTCTTCACCTTAGTATCCACTAGTGTGGATGTAGCTAGGGCTGCGTCACGTCTAACCAACTCCAGATTTGCCACTGAAAGGGCGGAGTTACACGTGGAATAAGCTACTGCCCTTGAAAGAAGTCTTAAAGAGGATTGTATATCCTGAAACTCTTTCCCTTGAAGGCGCAGTGATAACGCCTTAGTAAGGTGATCTGCGTAAGATAAGGCATCTAAATTGGCTCTGTTAGACGCAATAGCTGTTTCCAACACTGCGGTTGGAATAGAAGCCGACGACGGTAATGATAGCTCTAAGTCTTCCGCCTCGTCGTCCATACGCAGAGGAACTCTCGGGATACCCTATCCTGCCATATCGAATTTATTCCTTGCATTAATGAAAGGCAGGTTGAGAGTATTAGCGGACAAGAAACCTGCTTTCCCCGTCTTGGAAGCAAGTTTGAAAATAGCGTCGTTCAATAATTCAAATGTTCTTGCAACATTATTGGACTGCGACGGAAACTCGGGAGCGATGTCCCTGAACCGCTCAAAAAATTCAGAGTCCAATGACACTATAATCCTCTTGTCCGGAACCGCAGCAGTCTGGCCCGACGGAACAACTTGAGGGAGAAAGTGCCGGATGAAGTCCACGGTAGCTTTATGTTGTTCCAAAAGGGATAGCTCCAAATCATCCGTATCCCTTTCACCATCCGGTCGGACCTCATGATGTTCCCGGTCATCCGCCCCCGATGCTTCGGCGGAGCGTACCGACCCAGCACCGTCGGATAATTCTCGATCCGACACCGTTCTGTCGGCTGCTGGGATGCTGCGATAAGCTGTGCTATCTGCACAAGAATGTCCGGCGTCGAGACCTGCGGAGGCGCAGTCTTTCGCTGCTTCGCCGAGGGCAGCTCCGCATCAGATGGCTCCCGCATACTTTTCCTATGCGAACGTCCGGAGTCCATCAGTCTCGAATCCCTGGCTGCCGGATGGTGTGACCTGGTCGCCGAAGAATCCTTATCGGCGAAGCTGGTAATATATCGGCGGTCACGCAGCCAAGGCGCGGTCGTGTGCGCTGACGAGAAGAGGAAGCCTTAGCAGTCTCCGCGGACTGCCTATACAACGGAGCGTCCCGAGTGACAGACGTATGCTCCGCTAACGACACATTTTGTACCACAACATCTGGTCCCAGATGTTGTTGTACGAGAGAGGGGCCTCTCTCGCTCGCGGCCCGGCTGGACCTGGACGAGCTAGGAACCGGACTCAAAGGCTTCCCCCGTTCTCGCTTACTATCCGCCGTCACTGGGTGTGCATCTATTATGTTTATAGTGCTCGCATCACCCAAAATTTCCTCCTGGACCGCATCGGACGAACCCGGCTGCCGAACCATTCGGTGAATGGACGCTACACCGGGCGAGCTAGCGGACGACATTTGTCTAATCTCCATGAGCACTTTTGCCGGTAGATCTGAATTCATTTGTGACGACGGACGCACACTTGTAGAAGATAACATGGAAACATCACCCTGTTCTTGTTCCTCTGAAATAGAAACTGAGAGAGTAGAGTGACCTTGCGGAAAAAGAGCCGGCATAGCCCTTTCTCCAGAAACAACATATCGTGACACACGTTTCCAATGTTTCTCATCCCAATATTCACATATAGGACAGGGATTAATGCGAGAACACTGACTACAATTAATACAATGATCATGAAAGTCAGAGGAAGATTTCTTCCTATTACAATTTGAACAATGTCCCTTCATTGTGAAAGAACAACAACAAGTCCTAGTTACTCGCAACAAGAGGCCCCACGGGGCCTGAGGGCGCTCACCTGATACTGGCCGAGTCATATCACCAAAATAGCAAGGGATTCTGCCTTGTGGTTATTATCAGTTTTTCAACATAAAAGTGTTTTCTCTACTTAGTAACCCAGAGTGTTCATATGTTAGATCCCCATATTAGGTACTCAATAATTTATCTATTTATTTATTGGAATTTAAGGTCACTTTCTAAGGCTACATCATTACAGAGGCATAATTATAATATCAGGTTTGGTCAATCGTTTATGCCTATTACTGCCCACTTTACAGGGCTTTCAACGCAGGAATTGGTTACTGGGCCCAATTTTATCAATAAACCAGAACTTGAACAAATTTCAATTTGCCGCTTCTAAGAAAACTAAAAATCAAATATCAAAAGATTCTGAGAGGAGTATCAGAAAAAAAAGATTTTTTAAGAATATTTCTCATACTGAATTAAGTTATACATTGGGCTCCCATAGGGAACCCAAAAACAAAAGCTTCTGAAGCAGTGGTTTGGGAGAAGAAGATTATTCAACGTTATTCCCATTACCTACAGTGTTAAAAAATGATGACTCGGCACTTTTAGTCCTAGAAAAGAACCTTATGATAAAATTTTTACCATTTTTTTCTTCCGGTCCTAAGGAAGCTTCACACCATATAAAAATTCTCAGTGCCATGTAGTTCTGGAGATATGGGCATTTAAAAAGAAAAAAATTTTTTAGCTCCTGCAGTTCCCGTGGGGGACAGGAAAACAATTTTCGGCATAAATTAGGTACTTATGACCCAATAAGCCCTCATATCAAATTTGGTTCAAATCGACTTTTTGGTTTGGAAAATAAAAATTTTGGTATAATTTGGGCTCCCACAGTGAGCCCAAATATGAACCCAGGTACTTGGCTTTACCAAACTTCACTCTCAGCCCCTAAGAATGCTGTACATCAAATATCAAAACATTTTGACTGGTGGATCTGAAAAAAAAATTTTTTTTAAAGAATATTCCTCATATTGAACTAAGTTATAATTTGGGCTCCCACAGGGAGACCAAATATGAGCCGAAGGACTTGACTTGAACAAACTTGAATCTCACCTCCCTAAGCATACTGTATACCAAATATCAAAAGATTCTGACCGGTGGATGCGAAGAAGAAGATTTTAAAAGAATATACCTCGTATTGCACTAAGTTACAATTTGGGTTCCCAAAGGGAGTCCAAATATGAACTCAGGGACTTGGCTTGAACAAACATCAATCTCACCCCCCTAAGGATGATGCATAGCAAATATCAAAAGATTCTGATTTGTGGATCCGAAGAAGAAGATTTTTAAAATATATCCCTCATATTGCACTAATTTGAACATTTGGGTTCCCATAGGGAACCCAAATATGGACCGAGGAATTTGATTTCTACAAATATGTGAATCAATGTTCCAAAGATGTTATATGTAAAATATGAAAGCTTTTAGAGCAGTGGTTTGGAAGAAAACAATTCTTTATTTTTTTCCCATTGCCTACTGTGTTAAAAAATACTGACTCAGCACTTTTTCAGAGTCCCGAAAAAGTACCCTATGATAAAACCGATAGTAATTTTTTTTTACCAATCCTTTCTGTTGGTCCCAAGAAAGCTTCACACCAAATAAAAATTCTCACTGCCGTGCAGTTTTTGAGATATAGGCGTTTTAATTTTTTTCTATTTTTAGCTCCTGTGGTTCCCACGGGGCTACAGGAAAAAAAATTTCTGCATAAATTAGGTACTTATGACCCAATAAGCCCTCACATAAAATTTGGTTCAAATTGGCCTCTCGGTTTAAAAAATAGAAATTTGGGGTGGGGCCAAAATTTTTGCTCCTCCCATAACATCGCCAAGTATAGACCTACAAACTTCTCTTGAACAAACTTGAGTCTACACCTCAAAAGGAAGCTGCATACCAAATATCAAGTCTCTGCTATTGCTGGTTCTTGAGAAGAAGATTTTTTAAGAATTGGAGCATTTTTGCCCCACCCCTCTGCTCAATATGAGCCGAAACCTAATTTGCCCAAAAATCAAAATGCCGCTATATAACCCCTACTCACATGAAATTTCATTAACATGCGGCCAGTGGTTTGGAAGAAAAAGACCCAAACACCACCTTCACGCCGGACGACGGACGCCGGACGACGGACGAAAAGTGATCAGAAAAGCTCACCCTGACTTTCAGTCAGGTGAGCTAAAAACCCGACACAAAGATACATAATAACATGATCCATTAATAAATGAAAAAACAATTGCAAATCAAAATAATTTTGAAAAAATATTTTTTCAGCGAAGCCCAAGTTGCTGAAAAGTAACGTTGAGCCCCGATGGATCCGATGGCAAATTTAAATTTATATTAAATAATTAATGAGACACTTACGGATAATATAAATGTATCTTATAGTGAGATAAACTACAGCAAAGGCAAACAGCCCCCCTCAAAAAAGGCTGTTGCCAATGTAAACAATCAGTGTAAAACACCAGAAAACATGACTCCAGGCACTGAAAAAACTGGCCCGGAATCAGTCATCAAAATTACACTCTATCTGATGCAAAATAGAGACTCCCAGGGGAGAATCTGCAGAACATCAGATGGAAGATGCAGAACACAAACGTTATACACCCATGGGTGAAAACGTAACTATGGGGAAAATAACAGAAAACATTCTGTAACCAAACAACTCTCCCAGGAAATTTTAGAAATGAACTTTCTCAAAAATATGCCAAAAGCATGGGAGAATTGCAAGGGGGGACTTTAGAAGGCTAGGGGGGAGGAAACACTGAATAAGCAGTGCAACATTTAGCAAGAATGACAACAAGAGGCCCATGCCTCGAAAATAGGCAACTGAACATAATTTCATCAAAAAATTTTAAGTACAGCCCTGATTATTTTTTTTGTCACTTCTTTTTCCTCTCCTCCTTCTATCCTCTTTAGAATCACATTTTCTCCAAAAATTACGTGTCTGGCATCCTTTAAACTGAGATTTACAAGCACAAAGATCAGTGAGATGTTGACTGATGAAGGGCCAAACAGAGAATGATAATTGGCGCCAATTTCGGGACGTCTGCGTCACTGCGCATGCGCAGTAGAGGCTTAGTATGGAGGTCCTTTAGGACATGATTTCTTTTTGTTTTGTATGCAAATTTTGGGGATTGGGGGGCAAAATTTGTGTTTGGCCCTGGTTTTGTTAGAGTTAGCACCAGCTAAGTCTGGGTCATTGGTACAATATAAAAATATACTTTTTTAATACTGTTACAATGCAACACAAACTGCCTACAATTTCACCAAACTACCCGGTGCCTTCAGAATATATATTTTAGCTGAGAATTTTGTTTTGTGACCACTGCATAACAAACAATTTAAGGAAAAATTCTAGCAAAATGATTCACATTGAGAATATATTTCAGATTTTCAAGTCCCCATTTGCATTGCAACACACAGTATGTGCTGCTCTTACAAGTTGTCTGAATCATATGGAGCCAGATTATTGATTCACAATCAACTCTTGAGGTGTACTTTCTGTATAACTTTATTAAGCCCTATACAGATTCTAATGGTCAAATACCGATGGCACTATATACAAAGATCAATCTTCATTTCTATTTTTTTCAAATTATAGCTAATGGTATCATGTGTTGGAAGGGAAATGTGCAAAAAGTAACATCACAAATGTAGCGTGCATCTTGTGTTACGTAAAATGTCAACCAATCTCTACTAGTCATGGAACATAGTCATGTAATTCACTTTTGCAGCAACCTTTCATAAATGTGAATGTCATGAAATGACTTAATTAGAAGTATATGACAACAGATAATTAACCAAACACCCACTTGAAATAAGTAAAAATTTATAGAGAATTCACCATCTTTTAAGCAAGAGTGAAATCATAATACTAGTTGTTTTGAGGCTGCTTGATTATTTCTAAATCAACATTACATGATATATATAGCATGAAAAACAATAGCAAGCCCAAATCACATTATCAGAAAATGTCAACGCAGTTTTGGTTCTAGAATAAATTTACACTCTCTGTGGAGATAAAATATCAACAGGGCCGAATTGTAGAATGCTGCAGATAAAATATACAAAAATTCTGCATGATGGTTCTGAAGATGTTTTTAAAGAATTTTACTCAAATTACACTAAAATGAAAGTGTCAACGACACTGTAGTTCAACTTGACAAACTTGAACTTGGTAAGTTATAAATGAAATGGCAAAATTGAAGATCATTGGTACCAATGTCATTTTTTTTTGCCAGTGGCAACATTTTTTGACAGAAACCGAAGAAAATCGATAGCTCCCATCTAGAGGCCTTCCCAAACAAGCATGCCAGGTTTCAAAGCAATCCGATCATAAATGTGCCCTGTAGGTTGTACAAAAGGGAAATATTGTGGGCTGACTCGACTAAATTCTAAGAACCTTGGCCGTGGCAACATTTTTTGACGGAAATCGATAGCTCCCATCTAGAGGTATCCCCAAACAAGCATACCCGGTTTCAAAGCAATCTGATCATAAATGGGCCCTGTAGGGTGTGCCAAAGGGAAATATTGAGGTCTGACTAAACTAAGTTCTACGAACGTTGGCCGTGGCAACATTTTTTGCCGGAAATTGAAGAAAATCGATAGCTCCCATCTAGAGGTCACCCTAAATAAGCATACCACATTTCAAAGCAATCAAATCATAAATGTGCCCTGTAGGGTGTGCCAAAGGGAAATATTGTGGTTTGACTAAACTAAGTTCCAAGAACGTTGGCCGCGGCAACATTTTTTGATAGAAATTGAAGAAAATCGATAGCTCCCATCTAGAGGTCACCCCAAAGAAGCATGCCAGGTGTCAATGCAATCCGATCATAAATGTACCCTGTAGAGTGTGCCAAAGGGAAATATTGAGTCTTCTGACTAAACTAAATTCTAAGAACTTTGGCCGCGGCAATATTTTTTGACAGAAATTGAAGAAAATCGATAGCTCCCATCTAGAGGTCTACCCAAACAAGCATAACAGGTTTCAAAGCAATCTGATCATAAATGTGCCCTGTAGGGTGTGCCAAAGGGAAATATTGAGGTCTGACTGAACTAAGTTCTACGAACGTTGGCCGTGGCAACATTTTTTGCCGGAAATTGACGAAAATCGATAGCTCCCATCTAGAGGTCACCCTAAATAAGCATACCAGGTTTCAAAGCAATCAAATCATAAATGTGCCCTATAGGGTGTGCCAAAGGGAAATATTGTGGTTTGATTAAACTAAGTTCTAAGAACGTTGGCCGCGGCAACATTTTTTGACGGAAATTGAAGAAAATCGATAGCTCCCATCTAAAGGTCACCCCAAATAAGCATACCAAGTTTCAAAGTAATTTGATCATAAATGCGACCTGTGAGGTGTGCCAAAGGAAATTGTGGACGTACGTACTAAAGTACGTACGTACGCCGACAGACGAGAAGTGATGGCAATAGCTCAGCTTGACTTTGTCAAGTTGAGCTAAAAAACAATAGAAAGCCCAAATCACATTATCAGAAAATGTCAATGCAGTTTTGGTTTTAGAATAAATTTACACTCTCTGAGAGAAAACATCAACTGGGACGAATTGTAGAATGCAGATAAAATATACAAAAATTCTGCATGATGGTTCTGAAGAAGATTTTTTAAGAATTTTACTCAAATTGCACTAAGTGAAAAATTCATTTCCTCCCCCCTCCGCCATATTGAACTCCAATATTGATTGAGGGACAAAGTTATAACATACTTGAAGCAGATCCACACAAGGATAATGTTTACCAAACATCAAAGAATTCTGTCTACTGGTTCTAGAGAAAAGATTTTTTCACAAGTTTACCAGAATTGCACAAAGTAGAAATTCACACTCCCACAGTGAGCCCCAATATTGGCCAAGGCACTCGATATGAACATATCTGAACCAGACCTATATTAAAATGATGCATACTAAATATCAAAAGATTCTGAACACTGGTTCTGGAGAAGATTTTTTCTTGAAATGTACTAAGTAAAAATTTATGCCCCCCCCCCCCACCATAGTGAGCCCCAATATTGATTGAGAGACTCAATTTGAACATCGAGAAACTCACTTTGAACAAACTTGAATTCAACCCATTCCAAAAAGCTGCATACCAATTATCAGAAGATTCTGCCCCCTGTTCTAGACATTTTAAAAGAATTTTTTTTTAACTGTATGTACCAAGTAAAAATTCACGCCCGAATGGTGAGCCTCAATTCTGATCGAGAGACTCAATCTGAACAAACTTGAATTTAACCCATACCAAGATGCTACATACCAAATATGAAAAGATTCTGCCTACTGATTCTGGAAAGGAAGATTTTTAAAGAATGTCTCTTAAATAGCACTAAATAAAAATCCACACCCCCATAGTAATCCCCAATATTGATCGGGGGATTCAATTTGAACAAATTTGAATCAGACCAATACCATGATGGTATATACCAAATATCAAAAGATTCTGCCCATTGGTTCTGGAAAAGAAGATTTTAAAAGAAATTTTCTTAAATTTCACTAGGTAAAAATTCAGGTCTCCATAGTGAGCCCCAATATTGATCGAGGGACTCAATTTGAACAAACTTGAATCAGACCCATGCCGAGATGTTGTATACCAAATATCTAAAGATTCTGCCCACTGGTTCTGGAGAAGATTTTTAAAAAAATTGTTCTTAAATTGCACCAAGTAAAAATTCAGGTCCCCATAGGGAGCCCCAATATTGATCGAGGGACTCAATTTGAACAAACTTCAATCACACTCATACCAAGATGCTGTATACCAAATACCAAAAGATTCTGTCCATTGGTTCTGGAGAAGATTTTTAAAGAATTTTTCTTAAATTGCACAAAGTAAAAATTCACACCCCCATTGTGAGCTCCAGTATTGGCTGAGGGACTTGGTTTGAACAAATTTGAATCAGACCCATATCAAGATGCTGCATACCAAGTATCAAAGGATTCTGCTCAGTGGTTCTGGAGAAGATTTTTTAAAGAATTTTTCTAAACTCATATGGTGCCATCAGAGTTATGCCTCTTCCAGAGCCCCATATGGATGTGGCCATTTCATTTGAACAAACTTGAACTGCCATATAGTAATGAACAACCACATAAAGTTTCGGAAAAATCAGACCAGCAGTTTCAGAGGAGAAGTCGTTTGAAAATGTTCACAATGCAGGATGAACGAAGGACACTGGACGACGACGGGCGGACCACAAGTGATAAGTTGAGCTCCCTTCGGTGAGATAAAAAGGTTGATTTCTCCTACCTTTAACAAAGAAGTTGCATTCAATATTGGTAGTATCATGGGAACCATAAGAGGCATCAGCTTTACGCTTGGCCTCTATATTGCTTGTGGTATCAGTATCCACCAGTTTCCCTTCATCCAAATTCTCTAGTTCATCTTGTTTACTTTCACCTGAAAGAATTGTTTATGGCATTTTTATCAGGCATACATGTGACAGAAACAATGTCACTTTACCAAAAGCATTAAATAACAAGAGCTGGACTGTCGTCCGGTGCATACCCCCACAGGGTGTACTGCCTAATGGGGTCATTGATACGGGTAAAAAAAAAATGGTCCGAGAAACAAACAATCAACATTTTATGGCCTTAATAAACACCGATTTTAAAGCCTTCATGATGGCTAACCTACATATGAAATTTCATTGAGATGTGATAATCCATTGTTGAGATATTTAAGGAGACGGACAGACAGATGGACGCATGTAATCCAGTATACCCCCCATTTTCTTCGAAAGTGGGGGTATAACTAGAGGTTTATCAGAGACTACACTGCAAATCTTAGAATGTCATTCAACGAAGCACAGCCAACAAGTTTTCATCCACCAACGCCATTTTCCCACCACAAGGGTGTATATTGATGTTTAATACATCCCCAGGGCTATTCACTTTTGTTAAATGTGGCGGGGAACTCGGGGTGAATGGCACATATCCATGGGAAATTTGCATGACCTGGAGTATTTCTACAAGTACTTCCAAGTGAGTTTCAATCAAGGAGTGGGGGTATAGACTTGGCAGCAATTATGTCAAATCTCTGTAAGTTTCAGTTGGGGGTACAGCCTCGATGGCAATTGTGTCATATCTCCACAAGTTGTGCTCCGATTTTGCTAATTTGATCAATGCGCTACTTGGGACCCCAAGAGCTATCATTGTCCCAATTTACTGAAATCTGCTGTGTTTTTTAAATTCGACATTTTTCTACACCTTATTGTTTATGGTAGCATAGTGTCGAGGTTTGATGACATTTCACCAAAAAGGTAGGTCCCCATCCAGAGTGGACTACACCAATACAAAGATGGGACACTGCATAATTATGGTTTTCCCAGTTGGTTTTCAACAAAGGGGTGGTGGTACAGCCTTGATTGCAACTGCATCGTATCTCAGCAAGTTGTCCAATTTTTAATTTCTTTTTGACCTGCCATCTGGGACCTCAACAAGTATCATTGTGGCAATTTTCAGCTTTCTGCATTCAGGTTAATATTTGACGTCTTTTTTTTTGCAATATTAATGGATATGGCATTGTAGCGTAAAAAATACACAGATGTTTTTGTCATTATGGATCATAAAGCAATGACGTGGAAACTTTGCACCCCAAGAATTCACTATATTTGTCTGGAATCGCTTCCACAAAAGTGCTGGATGGAATTTGGAAAATTTTTGCAACATGTTATGTCACTACTGCCCCGACGTTGATGGAAGAATTAAAAATTATTGTACACATGATGTTTCGATGTTGTGGATTGGAAATAAATATAGTGTTTCTAACTCTAAAGGTTAAGATGTAGTATCACGTTTTTCCATTTTGAAAAAAACATCCTAGTTTGAGAACCAATACAGAGGATATTTTAGGTATCAGATCATATTTGGTATCATTTTGTATGGAATGGCAGTGTTGAACATTTCTGGGAGTTCAAAAAGGATAACCCTTACTGTGTTAAGAGTGACCTAGTTTGAAAAAGGGTCAAAATTTTCGTTTTAATGCTATACCGTCTGAAATAATTGTTGGATTCAACAAATAAAAAAAAAACTGATTCTTTAGATTTAACACTCTATCAATCGGCGGCATACTATTTACCAATAATACTGACCATAATTTGGGAAAACAAATTTATTTGGTCTGAAAGTCACAACACTGATTTTAGACGTAGTTTTTGTCATAAATTATGTGTGCCAATTCGAAAAACCCTAAGTTTTGGTTTATATATAAAATTTAAATATTCAAATTATTGGCTTCCAGTTCACAGATTTATACATTTACTTTCGAACAGTTATAAGTGCAGCTCTATATTTATAAACAAATCATATCTTCTGCCTTCCAGCTCCAAGATAATGGAAAGCAACTTTCTGGTGTACATAAAACCAAAGCATGTTCATATCATAAAACAAGGTGCCAAAAGAATATTAAAAATGGGTGTGTCCTCATTTGAAGTGGTATGAATAACTGGATGTCAAATCATAAAAATGTATTAAAGTCCCCAGTTAGGTTTGCATATCAAACAAGCATATGTACTTTACTAAAGCCTTGTATCACTGTACAACATACTTTAAAGAAGTTTCATGTTGGCTTAAGACAGTAAACATCTGTTGGTTGTCCCTTGGTTCCAAATATTTTCATATATAAAATGAAAATTGTGGTCACAAGTCAAAATTGACAAATTCTGAAAACAACACAAAACTAAAACTTTGGAGTCCACACTAGCATTGCAAAGAAAAATCTATACACAATCAAAAATGAAGTTTCTCTACTCAGAAAAAAACATTGTGGAATTCCTATTTGCATTGAAAGATGAAACACTTGTTTACATTTCTAACAAACTGCCTCATTGCCAAAAAGAGAATTCATTTCAAACTAAATTTATTTTAATACTCATTTCCACTGCATTGCAAACCATCAATCCTAAAAAAAATCAAGTAAAATGCTTTTCGGTGTACAGAAAATAAATTAGTCATTTAAATTTAGGTGTCCCCTATTTGCGTCAAATACAAAACAAGTTTGTACTCTTCAAACTCAATGTTTTTCAGCCTTCAAATATCTGTTATTGATTCTGTATTCAACTATCTTGTGTGTTAAACATTAATTTCTTCAATACCCTTGATCTGACATGTCAAAATTCAATGCTATACATAAAACATGCCCTTCAATGAGGTCTTTTTTGCATATTTTACTTCCAAACTTTAGCTCGCAATAGATGACACACAGATCATGTGAACAAGTTCCTTGAGCTATGCTGTCCCCCACCTACCATCCCATTGAATAATGAACTATTGCACACGAACAAGGATCTAGAAGGCAGAAACTGTTTTCGTGGCCCCAGATACACAATATAATTCACTCCAACCCAAACTAAACAGCTTAGGTTTTCAAACACGATACTCGATCCACTAAGACAATGCTTTCCCTCCCACCCACATACATGAAGTACCAATGCTGTGTCAAAACTCACTTGTTTTTTTCTATATTGGTAGGTTATGCATAATTTATTGTTATCAAATAAAACGTTGGCAGATCGTCAGTCAAGCATGAAAAATCTTCAAATAATTTACTTCCAATTCAAAGATTTGTAAAATTATATTTTTAAATCACTAATTTATTTTATGTAGATCAAACATTACTTTCACAAACAGCTATAGCAGTACCAGCATATTTATAAACAAGAAACTAGTTCTATCTTGAAAATCAAAGATCGGTCAAGGCAAACTATCCAATTTGTAAAAGACTGCAGCATGTTCAGATCAAACAAGAGGCCCTGTGGGGCCTGTGGGCACTCACCTGACAGGGTAGTCTAAATATCAAACCAGGGACTTGAAGTGACTTGCACTTTTACGTCCCAAAATTGAGATAAACCCATAAAAAAACAAAGTTTTTTTAATTTTTGTGGAGAAATTTTCGAAATCGAAAACAAAAAATTTTTCTTCTTAAAAATTTACCAAAATGCTTTAAAAAACCAAAAACTCAGTTCCAGATTTTTCGAAGTCCCACCCGGCTGGAGCCCAAATTTTCAACGTAAAAAAAAAAAATTTTTGTCTTAAACTTGTCCAAAACACATATTAGAAACAAATGTCTGGATTTTGGTTGAAAATTTGTACACGGACCCGGAATTTTCAGTATAAATTTTTTTTTTGTCTTAAAATTGTTCAAAACGAATAAAAAACCAACCAAAAAGCTCGGGTCAGAATTTTGGACCCAAATTTTCCAATCCCACCAGGATCCGGTGTACCACGGTATCACACCCCCCCCCCCCCTCTGTAGGGGAAGATACACTAGCTTATATTCCACCCACCCTGTGTATCCTCCCCCAACTCTAATTTTTTTTTCTACGTATTGGTGGTTAACGTCACATATTTATGCACAATGGCTAATCGTGACACAACATGGAGATAAAGTCAAGTTTAGTGATACACATTAGTGATACACATTATTATATGATATATCGTGATACACCATTTTGTCTGCTTCACAACTTTCCAGTTCATCCCCTATGGGTTCATCTGAAAAAAATATTTTATAGCCTCAGTATATACATAACAGAAAAAATGTCACTTAACAAAACAACTTATCAATCAAAACATAAATTATTGCCAATGGTCTATCAAATGCATTGTATAATGAGAGCAAGTTGTGCTTATTTCTTCTGCACTAAACACCTTTGCGCACATCTAGTGAATTAGAAGAGTAACCTAAAAATACAACATAAAGTGTCAATACTGTGTCTGAACTCAATTGGTTCTCTATAGTGGTAAGTTATTCATAATTTGTTGCAATCAGATAAACCAATTTACTGGTTATTATTCAAGTGTGAAATATGAAATTATTGGCTTCCAGTTCACAGATTTATACAATTACTTTCAAACAGTTATAAGTGCAGCTCTATATTTATAAACAAATCATATCTTCTGCCTTCCAGCTCCAAGATAATGGAAAGCAACTTTCTGGTGTACATAAAACCAAAGCATGTTCATATCATAAAACAAGGTGCCAAAAGAATATTAAAAATAGGTGTGTCCCCATTTGAAGTGGTATGAATAACTGGATGTCGAATCATAAAAATGTATTCAAGTCCCCAGTTAGGTTTGCATATCAAACAAGCATATGTACTTTACTAAAGCCTTGTATCACTGTACAACATATTTCAAAGAAGTTTCATGTTGGCTTAAGACAGTAAACATCTGTTGGTCGTTCCTTGTTTCCAAAAATTTTCATATATAAAATGAAAATTGTGGTCACAAGTCAAAATTGGCAAATTCTGAAAACAACACAAAACTAAAACTTTGGAGTCCACACTAGCATTGCAAAGAAACATCTATACACAATCAAAAATGAAGCTTCTCTGCTCAGAAAAAAACATTGTGGAATTCCTATTTGCATTGGAAGATGAAACACTTGTTTACATTTCTAATTAACTTCCTCATTGCCAAAAAGAGAATTCATTTCAAACTAAATTTATTTTAATACTCATTTCCACTGCATTGCAAACCATCAATCCTAAAAAAAAATCAAGTAAAATGCTTTTCGGTGTACAGAAAATAAATTAGTCATTTAAATTTAGGTGTCCCCATTTGCGTCAAATACAAAACAAGTTTGTACTCTTCAAACTCAATGTTTCTCAGCCTTCAAATATCTGTTATTGATTCTGTAGTAAAATATCTTGTGTGTTAAACATTAATTTCTTCAATATGCTTGATCTGACATGTCAAAATTCAATGCTATACATAAAACATGCCCTTCAATTAGGTCTTTTTTGCATATTTTACTTCCAAACTTTAGCTTGCAATAGCTGACACACAGATCATGTGATCAAGTTCATTCAGCTATGCTGTCCCCCTCCACGCCCCCCCCCCCCCCCCACCATCCCATTGAATAATGAACTATTGCACACGAACAAGGATCTAGAAGGCAGAAACTGTTTTTGTGGCCCCAGATACACAATATAATTCACTCCAACCCAAACTAAACAGCTTAGGTTTTCAAACACGATACTCTATCCACCAAGACAATGCTTTCCCTCCCACCCAAATACATGAAGTACCAATGCAGTGTCAAAACTCACTTGTTTTTCTATACTGGTGGGTTATGCATAATTTATTGTTATCAAATAAAACTATGGCAGAGCGTCTGTCAAGCATGAAAAATCTTCAAATCATTTACTTCCAATTCAACGATTTGTAAAATTATATATTTAAAACACTAATTTATTTTCTGTAGATCAAAAATTACTTTAACAAACAGCCATAACAGTACCAGCATATTTATAAACAAGAAACTAGTTCTACATTGTAATTCCAAGATCGCTCAAGGCAAATTATCCGGTTTGTAAAAGACCGCAGCATGTTCATGTCAAAAAACAAGCTGGCAAGTGAACACTTAGAAATACAAAAAAAGCATTCAATATCAAGACGAGTTGGTTCCCCATTTGAAGTGGTATGAAAAACTTGCATGGAGAGTCCAAGAAATGTATACAAGTCCCCAGTTACATTTCAACATCAAACATGCAGATTTACATTTATAAGATTAAAATTGTGGTCACAAGTCAAAATTGATTAATTTTGAATATACCACAAACTTAAATGCATTGCAACTAATCATATATACACAATCAAAAAAGGAGCCTCGCCATTCACTCAACATATGCAATTCCTTTCCTATTTGCACTGCAAAATGAAAGATATGATCACATTTCAAACAAACTGCCTAATTGTCAAATAGAGAATTTATTTCAAACTTTCATATAATTTCCACTTCATCAGAAACCATCAATCTTAATAAAAAAAATGTTCAAGTAAAATTCCTTTCGGGCTATAGAAAATAAATTAGTGAAATAAATATTTAGGAATCTCCCATTTGCATCAAACACAAAACATGTTTGCACTCTTCGTTGTTGGAAGAGTACAAACATGTTTTATATTTGATTCATTTATTTATTGGTGCATGAAGAGATTTTTATAGAATATTCCTCATAGAGAAGATTTTAGCACTCAAGTGATGCTATAATGGGACAAGAAACTCAATAATTTTGAGATACACAATAATGGCTTCCTCATAAATGTGGCAAAATGGTTTATTATGCCTACATTTACTTGAGAACTTACCATTAACTGGGGAACTATGAGAGGTGACACATTCAGTTCTGCTCTCTGTATCACATGTCGTCACATTATTATATGATATATCCTGATACACCAATCTGTCTGCATCACAACTTTCCAGTTCATTCCCTATGGTTTCATCTGAAAAAAATATTTTATAGCCTCAGTATATAAATAACAGAAAAAATGTCACTTAACAAAACAACTTATCAATTAAAACATATATTATTGCCAATGGTCTATTAAATGTATTGTATAATGAGAGCAAGTTGTGCTTATTTCTTCTGCACTAAACACCTTTGCGCACATCAAGTGAATTAGAAGAGTAACCTAAAAATACAACATAAAGTGTCAATACTGTATCTGAACTCAATAGGTTCTCTATACTGGTAAGTTATTCATAATTTGTTTCAATCAGATGAAACGTTTACTGGTTATTATTCAAGGGTGAAATATCAAATTGAAATATTCAAATTATTCGTTTCCAGTTCACAGATTTATACAATTACTTTCAAATAAGAGCAGCTCTATATTTATAAACAAATCATATCTTCTGCCTTCCAGCTCCAAGGTAGTGGAAGGCAACTTTCTGGTGTACATAAAACCACAGCATGTTCATATCGCAAAACAAGGTGCTGAGTGAATATTAAAAATAGGTGTCATCTGAAGCGGTATGAATAACTGGATGTCAAATCTTAACAAGAGCAATGCGAAGCATGGCATATGCCCCCTCAGCAATGCCATGAATACAATTACAGAAGTGAAACATTTGTGAATGACAGATGGAGGATGACACACCTTTGGAGGATTGTCAAAAAAATTAAATAGTGTCCTCTCTCCCATCATACACTAACCGCCATATGGAGCAAGGTTAAGATTTGTCTTGTGGAACTTTTGTAAAAGAGGTGAAACCACATTTCATGTTGAAGATTATGGTGATCTTGACCTTTGGCCCATCAACATAAAAAAGATAGGGTTATACCTCACATCTTACAAAACCTCCATACCAAATTATATCAATATCAGTCTTGCAGAGCTGTAGTTATACATTGAAAACCAATTTCGACTGTATATAACATTGGAGGTCACTATGACCTTGGCCTTTGGCCCAGTGACCGTTGGGAACGGCGAGCGATCGCGCCAGCGCACCATCGCGCACCGCTTTTTCGTATACCGCGAGTAATTAGTCGCGCACGTTTATCTTCCGGTCGTGTTCAAAGCCTTCGTCGGAGTCTCCGACGAAGGCTTTGAACACGACCGAAATTCAAGTCGCCCTCCCAAACTTCCTTGGGAGACATGGCAATTTAATGTATTTTCTTATGTTTTATTTTTTAAAAACACACGCTTCCGCAAAAAACAGTAAACACGGTTGCTGTTAAAGTCCGTCACACGGCTATGAAAATAGCCTAAACTAGCCCAATTTTATATTTCTGAAAAGAATTGCAATGGCGTAGTCGTTCGAACAATTCGCCCCAACTGATAGCAACCAGCACAAAATGGCTATTTAAAAACAAAGTACCAGATAAAACAACGAATCACACAAGACACGCATCGAGTTAATTAGAATTTATTAAAGTTAACCACCGTTTCAAAACAAAAAAAAATGTATTGGAGACAGTTCGTCCATATCGAAATTGCTTGCGGTTATGCTCTGTTCCACTGAAAAATTGGCTGCATTGAAATTCGCCCCGCAATACATTGAATGTTTTTCTTTGAAAACTTGTGAAGTTTGTTGGAAGGGGGTTAAATGTAATAAGGCTACAATAGAAATCACAGGTATTTGGATGGATAAGAATGGCAGACCTTCAAAGCACCAATCGCACGTGTCAGTGAAAGATGGTTGGCAGAAATTGTCAGTTTTCTGAACAGTGTATTATTACACAGCGCAGCCGGGAAGGGAGACAACTGAAATGTTTTGTCATTTACCAAAGAAATTAATTAACTCAAATTGTTAATAACGCTTAATTTACGAAGGATATCGAAAACTTTTTTAACTACGCTTTTCAACTCAGTTAGGGTATTCAGAAACCATGAATGACCCAGCTTCTTATATGAACTTGAAATTTATTTTAAACACTTTAAATATTTTTTTAAAAAGAATATACCTTCTGTTACAGAGAAGAACACTCTCACCATGGGTCATACTAAATTTCAAATCCACATCGTTGACGCAAATACAAATCAACTGCACGGTAACCTTAGTCATCACTGTTCGGCAAAGAGTTAGGGGGTATTCAGAAACCATGAACGACACAGTTTTTTGTGGGGTGGGGTGGGGGTGGGGATTTTAACCAACATTCTGTTATGTAACCATCTGACTTAGTTTTGTGTGTGTTTGTATGTTTGGATAACTTTTATTTATTTTTTTCTCCACAATTGTGTCCTCTATGTTCATTTATTTTGTCACGAAGACATATACGTTTTATGTTTTTTTTCTGATTTCTCCTTCATGTCCACTGACTTCTCCCTCCTGGGTCCTGACTTCTCCCTAAAGTCTCTCTGAAGGGAGAAGTCACTTCTCCCTAAAATCAGCTGCCAGGCTGACCCCTGGTCGGAGAAGTGCAAAGTACAGAAGAACCTGTCATGAGCGACCACCCTTGGGACTTGCCAATTTAAAACTCCACAAACCCCTCCACACAATCACATCTAAAAAAGAATTACCGAATGTGAAGACGTTTCGGCCCAATTTCTAAGACGTTTTGGCCTCTTAGGGCCGAAACGTCTCAAGGCCGAAACGTCATAAAACCAATTATTTTGGAAATCGCACGTTATTAGGCCTACTGATTTCTCAACAGCAATCACCACCAATCCTCGTTATTCCACCTGGGGGCGAATTGGCCCGAGGCATTATTTTTTATTTTAAAAATCACTCTCCTAAAATTTTTCACTCTCGTAAAATCTAAAAGTGGAGAGTGAATTTCCACTCTCCTGCTCTCCCGCTCCCAACGGTCACTGTTGGCCCATCACGTTTAAAATAAAAAGGCATCCTCCACTCATCAAACCTAATCCACGTATGAAGTTTGGTAAAGATCAGCTGGCAAAATTTTAGTTAATTGACCGAATGCAGCAGAAACCCGTGTCAAGAACATTAAATGTTGAATTACAGTGATATTGACCTTTGGCAAAACAACGTCAAAATGAATATGGTTCTATGTCACAACAAACTTAGCCTCCATAATATGTTATATCAAGGTCAGTCTTGGAGAACAGTACTTATAGAACCTAAACTAATTTCAAGTGTATTCAAAATTTAAGGTCACTGTGACCTTGACCTTTGGTCCGTCATGTGAAAATGAATAGGCTACTTCCACTCATCATGCCTAACACACCTATGAAGTTTACTAAAGATCCAGTTGGTAGAACTTCAGTCAATTAACAGAATATAATATTTAACATTGGAGGTCATGGTGACCTTGACCTTTGGCACATTGTGGTCAAGATGAAGAGGCTTCTTCCACTCATCATATCTAAGCCACATGTGAAAATTTGGTAAAAATCCAAGTGGCAAAATTTTAGTTAATTGATGAAATGCAGCTGAAACGGGTTTCGAGTATATCAAATGTTGAAGGTCAGTGACCTTGACCTTTGGCAAATCAACATCAAAATGAAGAGGGTTCTACCACACAGCATACTTAACATCCACATTGAGTTACATCACGCTCAGACTTCCGGAACTGTAGTTATAGATTGGAAACCAATTTGAAGTGTATTTAACATTGGAGGTCACTGTGACCTTGAACTTTGGCACATTATGGTCAAAATGAATAGACTTCCTCCACTCATCATACATAACCCACATATTCATGAAGTTTGGTAAAGATCCGGCTGGCAGAATCTTAATTGACGGAATGCAAAAAGTTAACGGACGGACGACAATGGACATGATGAAAACATAATGCCCCCTCCTCACGGAGGACGGGGGCATAAAAATGTATTCAAGTCCCCAGTTAGGTTTGCATATCAAACAAACATATGTACTTTACAAAAGCCTTGTATCACTGTACAACATAAATCAAAGAAGTTTCATGTTGGCTTAATTAAGACAGTAAGCATCTGTTGGTTGTTTGTTGGTTCCAAAAATTTTCATTTATAAAATGAAAATTGTGGTCACAAGTCAAAATTGACGAATTCTGAAAACAACATGAAACTAAAACTTTGGAGTCCAAACTTACATTGCAAAGAAAGATCTGAACACAGTTAAAAACGAAGCTTCTCTACTCAGAAAAATAAATTAGTCATTTAAATTTAGGTGTCGCCCATTTGCGTCAAATACAGAACAAGTTTGTACTCTTCAAGTTCAATGTTTCTCAGCCTTGAAGGCTTCAAATATCTGTCATTGATTCTGTAGTAAAATATCTTGTGTGTTAAACATTAATTTCTTCAATATGCTTGATCTGACATGTCAAAATTCAATGCTATACATAAAACATGCCCTTCAAAGAGGTCTTATTTGCATATTTTACTTCCAAAGTTTAGCTCGCAATAGCTGACACACAGATCATGTGATCAAGTTCATTGAGCTATGCTGTACTCCCCCCCTTCCCTTTGAATAATCAGAACTATTGCACACAAACAAGGATCTAGAAGGCAGAAAATGTTTTCGTGGCCCCAGATACACAATATAATTCACCACAACCCAAACTAAACAGCTTAGGTTTTCAAACACGATACTCGATCCACTAAGACAATGCTTTCCCTCCCACCCAAATACATGAAGTACCAATGCTGTGTCAAAACTCACTTGTTTTTTTCTATATTGGTAGGTTATGCATAATTTATTGTTATCAAATAAAACGTTGGCAGATCGTCAGTCAAGCATGAAAAATCTTAAAACTTCCAATTCAAAGATTTGTAAAATTAAATTTTTAAATCACTAATTTATTTTCTGTAGATCAAACATTACTTTCACAAACAGCTGTAGCAGTACCAGCATATTTATAAACAAGAAACTTGTTCTATTTTGAAAATCAAAGATCGGTCAAGGCAAACTATCCAATTTGTAAAAGACTGCAGCATGTTCATATCAAAAACAGTTGGTTCCCCATTGAAGTGGCATGAAAAACTTGCATGTAGAGCCTAAGAAATGTATACAAGTCCCCAGTTACATTTCAACATCAAACATGCAGATTTACATTTATAAGATTAGAATTGTGGTCACAAGTCAAAATTGATTAATTTTGATTATACCACAAACTTAAAGCTCTGATGTCCCCACTTGCATTGCAACTAATCATATATACACAATCAAAAAAGGAGCCTCGCCATTCACTCAACATATGCAATTCCTTTCCTATTTGCACTGCAAAATGAAAGACATGCATACATTTCAAACAAACTGCCTAATTGTCAAATAGAGAATTTATTTCAAACTTTCATATAATTTCCACTTCATCAGAAACCATCAATCTTAATAAAAAAAAAAGTTCAAGTAAAATTCCTTTCGGGCTATAGAAAATAAATTAGTGAAATAAATATTTAGGAATCTCCCATTTGCATCAAACACAAAACATGTTTGCACTCTTCGTTGTTGGAAGAGTACAAACATGTTTTATATTTGATTCATTTATTTATTGGTGCATGAAGAGTTTTTTATAGAATATTCCTCATAGAGAAGATGTTAGCACTCGAGTGATGCTATAATGGGACAAGAAACTCAATTTTGAGATACACAATAATGGCTTCCTCATAAATGTGGCAAAATGGTTTATTATGCCTACATTTACTTGAGAACTTACCATTAACTGGGGAACTATGAGAGGCGACACATTCAGTTCTGCTCTCTGTATCACATGTCATCACATTATTATATGATATATCCTGATACACCAATTTGTCTGCATCACAACTTTCCAGTTCATTCCCTATGGTTTCATCTGAAAAAAATATTTTATAGCCTCAGTATATATTTAACAGAAAAAATGTCACTTAACAAAACAACTTATCAATTAAAACATATATTATTGCCAATGGTCTATTAAATGTATTGTATAATGAGAGCAAGTTGTGCTTATTTCTACTGCACTAAACACCTTTGCACACATCTAGTGAATTAGAAGAGTAACCTAAAAATACAACATAAAGTGTCAATACTGTGTCTGAACTCAATTGGTTCTCTATAGTGGCAAGTTATTCATAATTTGTTGCAATCAGATAAACCAATTTACTGGTTATTATTCAAGTGTGAAATATGAAATTATTGGCTTCCAGTTCACAGATTTATACAATTACTTTCAAACAGTTATAAGTGCAGCTCTATCTTTATAAACAAATCATACCTTCTGCCTTCCAGCTCCAAGATAATGAAAAGCAACTTTCTGGTGTACATAAAACCAAAGCATGTTCATATCATAAAACAAGGTGCCAAAAGAATATTAAAAATAGGTGTGTCCCTATTTGAAGTGGTATGAATAACTGGATGTCGAATCATAAAAATGTATTCAAGTCCCCAGTTAGGTTTGCATATCAAACAAGCATATGTACTTTACTAAAGCCTTGTATCACTGTACAACATATTTCAAAGAAGTTTCATGTTGGCTTAAGACAGTAAACATCTGTTGGTCGTTCCTTGTTTCCAAAAATTTTCATATATAAAATGAAAATTGTGGTCACAAGTCAAAATTGGCAAATTCTGAAAACAACACAAAACTAAAACTTTGGAGTCCACACTAGCATTGCAAAGAAACATCTATACACAATCAAGAATGAAGCTTCTCTGCTCAGAAAAAAACATTGTGGAATTCCTATTTGCATTGAAAGATGAAACACTTGTTTACATTTCTAACTAACTTCCTCATTGCCAAAAAGAGAATTCATTTCAAACTAAATTTATTTTAATACTCATTTCCACTGCATTGCAAACCATCAATCCTAAAAAAAAATCAAGTAAAATGCTTTTCGGTGTACAGAAAATAAATTAGTCATTTAAATTTAGGTGTCCCCATTTGCGTCAAATACAAAACAAGTTTGTACTCTTCAAACTCAATGTTTCTCAGCCTTCAAATATCTGTTATTGATTCTGTAGTAAAATATCTTGTGTGTTAAACATTAATTTCTTCAATATGCTTGATCTGACATGTCAAAATTCAATGCTATACATAAAACATGCCCTTCAATTAGGTCTTTTTTGCATATTTTACTTCCAAACTTTAGCTTGCAATAGCTGACACACAGATCATGTGATCAAGTTCATTCAGCTATGCTGTCCCCCTCCACGCCCCCCCCCCCCCCCCATCCCATTGAATAATGAACTATTGCATACGAACAAGGATCTAGACGGCAGAAACTGTTTTTGTGGCCCCAGATACACAATATAATTCACTCCAACCCAAACTAAACAGCTTAGGTTTTCAAACACGATACTCTATCCACCAAGACAATGCTTTCCCTCCCACCCAAATACATGAAGTACCAATGCAGTGTCAAAACTCACTTGTTTTTCTATACTGGTGGGTTATGCATAATTTATTGTTATCAAATAAAACTATGGCAGAGCGTCTGTCAAGCATGAAAAATCTTCAAATCATTTACTTCCAATTCAACGATTTGTAAAATTATATATTTAAAACACTAATTTATTTTCTGTAGACCAAAAATTACTTTAACAAACAGCCATAACAGTACCAGCATATTTATAAACAAGAAACTAGTTCTACATTGTAATTCCAAGATCGCTCAAGGCAAATTATCCGGTTTGTAAAAGACCGCAGCATGTTCATGTCAAAAAACAAGCTGGCAAGTGAACACTTAGAAATACAAAAAAAGCATTCAATATCAAGACGAGTTGGTTCCCCATTTGAAGTGGTATGAAAAACTTGCATGGAGAGTCCAAGAAATGTATACAAGTCCCCAGTTACATTTCAACATCAAACATGCAGATTTACATTTATAAGATTAAAATTGTGGTCACAAGTCAAAATTGATTAATTTTGAATATACCACAAACTTAAATGCATTGCAACTAATCATATATACACAATCAAAAAAGGAGCCTCGCCATTCACTCAACATATGCAATTCCTTTCCTATTTGCACTGCAAAATGAAAGATATGATCACATTTCAAACAAACTGCCTAATTGTCAAAAAGAGAATTTATTTCAAACTTTCATATAATTTCCACTTCATCAGAAACCATCAATCTTAATAAAAAAAATGTTCAAGTAAAATTCCTTTCGGGCTATAGAAAATAAATTAGTGAAATAAATATTTAGGAATCTCCCATTTGCATCAAACACAAAACATGTTTGCACTCTTCGTTGTTGGAAGAGTACAAACATGTTTTATATTTGATTCATTTATTTATTGGTGCATGAAGAGATTTTTATAGAATATTCCTCATAGAGAAGATTTTAGCACTCAAGTGATGCTATAATGGGACAAGAAACTCAATAATTTTGAGATACACAATAATGGCTTCCTCATAAATGTGGCAAAATGGTTTATTATGCCTACATTTACTTGAGAACTTACCATTAACTGGGGAACTATGAGAGGTGACACATTCAGTTCTGCTCTCTGTATCACATGTCGTCACATTATTATATGATATATCCTGATACACCAATTTGTCTGCATCACAACTTTCCAGTTCATTCCCTATGGTTTCATCTGAAAAAAATATTTTATAGCCTCAGTATATAAATAACAGAAAAAATGTCACTTAACAAAACAACTTATCAATTAAAACATATATTATTGCCAATGGTCTATTAAATGTATTGTATAATGAGAGCAAGTTGTGCTTATTTCTTCTGCACTAAACACCTTTGCGCACATCAAGTGAATTAGAAGAGTAACCTAAAAATACAACATAAAGTGTCAATACTGTGTCTGAACTCAATAGGTTCTCTATACTGGGAAGTTATTCATAATTTGTTTCAATCAGATGAAACGTTTACTGGTTATTATTCAAGGGTGAAATATCAAATTGAAATATTCAAATTATTCGTTTCCAGTTCACAGATTTATACAATTACTTTCAAATAAGAGCAGCTCTATATTTATAAACAAATCATATCTTCTGCCTTCCAGCTCCAAGGTAGTGGAAGGCAACTTTCTGGTGTACATAAAACCACAGCATGTTCATATCGCAAAACAAGGTGCTGAGTGAATATTAAAAATAGGTGTCATCTGAAGCGGTATGAATAACTGGATGTCAAATCTTAACAAGAGCAATGCGAAGCATGGCATATGCCCCCTCAGCAATGCCATGAATACAATTACAGAAGTGAAACATTTGTGAATGACGGATGGAGGATGACACACCTTTGGAGGATTGTCAAAAAAATTAAATAGTGTCCTCTCTCCCATCATACACTAACTGCCATATGGAGCAAGGTTAAGATTTGTCTTGTGGAACTTTTGTAAAAGAGGTGAAACCACATTTCATGTTGAAGATTATGGTGATCTTGACCTTTGGCCCATCAACATAAAAAAGATAGGGTTATACCTCACATCTTACAAAACCTCCATACCAAATTATAGCAATATCAGTCTTGCAGAGCTGTAGTTATACATTGAAAACCAATTTCGACTGTATATAACATTGGAGGTCACTATGACCTTGGCCTTTGGCCCATCACGTTCAAAATAAAAAGGCATCCTCCACTCATCAAACCTAATCCACGTATGAAGTTTGGTAAAGATCAGCTGGCAAAATTTTAGTTAATTGACCGAATGCAGCAGAAACCCGTGTCAAGAACATTAAATGTTGAATTACAGTGATATTGACCTTTGGCAAAACAACGTCAAAATGAATATGGTTCTATGTCACATCAAACTTAGCCTCCATAATATGTTATATCAAGGTCAGTCTTGGAGAACAGTACTTATAGAACCTAAACTAATTTCAAGTGTATTCAAAATTTAAGGTCACTGTGACCTTGACCTTTGGTCCGTCATGTGAAAATGAATAGGCTACTTCCACTCATCATGCCTAACACACCTATGAAGTTTACTAAAGATCCAGTTGGTAGAACTTCAGTTAATTAACAGAATATAATATTTAACATTGGAGGTCATGGTGACCTTGACCTTTGGCACATTGTGGTCAAGATGAAGAGGCTTCTTCCACTCATCATATCTAAGCCACATGTGAAAATTTGGTAAAAATCCAAGTGGCAAAATTTTAGTTAATTGATGAAATGCAGCTGAAACGGGTTTCGAGTATATCAAATGTTGAAGGTCAGTGACCTTGACCTTTGGCAAATCAACATCAAAATGAAGAGGGTTCTACCACACAGCATACTTAACATCCACATTGAGTTACATCACGCTCAGACTTCCGGAACTGTAGTTATAGATTGGAAACCAATTTGAAGTGTATTTAACATTGGAGGTCACTGTGACCTTGAACTTTGACACATTATGGTCAAAATGAATAGACTTCCTCCACTCATCATACATAACCCACATATTCATGAAGTTTGGTAAAGATCCGGCTGGCAGAATCTTAATTGACGGAATGCAAAAAGTTAACGGACGGACGACAATGGACATGATGAAAACATAATGCCCCCTCCTCACGGAGGACGGGGGCATAAAAATGTATTCAAGTCCCCAGTTAGGTTTGCATATCAAACAAACATATGTACTTTACAAAAGCCTTGTATCACTGTACAACATAAATCAAAGAAGTTTCATGTTGGCTTAATTAAGACAGTAAGCATCTGTTGGTTGTTTGTTGGTTCCAAAAATTTTCATTTATAAAATGAAAATTGTGGTCACAAGTCAAAATTGACGAATTCTGAAAACAACATGAAACTAAAACTTTGGAGTCCAAACTTACATTGCAAAGAAAGATCTGAACACAGTTAAAAACGAAGCTTCTCTACTCAGAAAAATAAATTAGTCATTTAAATTTAGGTGTCGCCCATTTGCGTCAAATACAGAACAAGTTTGTACTCTTCAAGTTCAATGTTTCTCAGCCTTGAAGGCTTCAAATATCTGTCATTGATTCTGTAGTAAAATATCTTGTGTGTTAAACATTAATTTCTTCAATATGCTTGATCTGACATGTCAAAATTCAATGCTATACATAAAACATGCCCTTCAAAGAGGTCTTATTTGCATATTTTACTTCCAAAGTTTAGCTCGCAATAGCTGACACACAGATCATGTGATCAAGTTCATTGAGCTATGCTGTACTCCCCCCCCCCCCCCTTCCCTTTGAATAATCAGAACTATTGCACACAAACAAGGATCTAGAAGGCAGAAACTGTTTTCGTGGCCCCAGATACACAATATAATTCACCACAACCCAAACTAAACAGCTTAGGTTTTCAAACACGATACTCGATCCACTAAGACAATGCTTTCCCTCCCACCCAAATACATGAAGTACCAATGCTGTGTCAAAACTCACTTGTTTTTTTCTATATTGGTAGGTTATGCATAATTTATTGTTATCAAATAAAACGTTGGCAGATCGTCAGTCAAGCATGAAAAATCTTTAAACTTCCAATTCAAAGATTTGTAAAATTAAATTTTTAAATCACTAATTTATTTTCTGTAGATCAAACATTACTTTCACAAACAGCTGTAGCAGTACCAGCATATTTATAAACAAGAAACTAGTTCTATTTTGAAAAACAAAGATCGGTCAAGGCAAACTATCCAATTTGTAAAAGACTGCAGCATGTTCATATCAAAAACAGTTGGTTCCCCATTGAAGTGGCATGAAAAACTTGCATGTAGAGCCTAAGAAATGTATACAAGTCCCCAGTTACATTTCAACATCAAACATGCAGATTTACATTTATAAGATTAGAATTGTGGTCACAAGTCAAAATTGATTAATTTTGATTATACCACAAACTTAAAGCTCTGATGTCCCCACTTGCATTGCAACTAATCATATATACACAATCAAAAAAGGAGCCTCGCCATTCACTCAACATATGCAATTCCTTTCCTATTTGCACTGCAAAATGAAAGACATGCATACATTTCAAACAAACTTCCTAATTGTCAAATAGAGAATTTATTTCAAACTTTCATATAATTTCCACTTCATCAGAAACCATCAATCTTAATAAAAAAAAAAGTTCAAGTAAAATTCCTTTCGGGCTATAGAAAATAAATTAGTGAAATAAATATTTAGGAATCTCCCATTTGCATCAAACACAAAACATGTTTGCACTCTTCGTTGTTGGAAGAGTACAAACATGTTTTATATTTGATTCATTTATTTATTGGTGCATGAAGAGATTTTTATAGAATATTCCTCATAGAGAAGATGTGAGCACTCGAGTGATGCTATAATGGGACAAGAAACTCAATTTTGAGATACACAATAACGGCTTCCTCATAAATGTGGCAAAATGGTTTATTATGCCTACATTTACTTGAGAACTTACCATTAACTGGGGAACTATGAGAGGCGACACATTCAGTTCTGCTCTCTGTATCACATGTCATCACATTATTATATGATATATCCTGATACACCAATTTGTCTGCATCACAACTTTCCAGTTCATTCCCTATGGTTTCATCTGAAAAAAATATTTTATAGCCTCAGTATATATTTAACAGAAAAAATGTCACTTAACCCTTTACCTAACATGAAAAGCAGACGACACATGCAAAAAAAATTCTCGAATAACTCATTTTTTGTCTCAAAAACATAGGTTATGACCCCTCATTGGAACGAGCTCAACGAGCTCGTTCCAATGAGGGGTCATAACCTATGTTTTTGAGACAAAAAATGAAAAAAATAATGAAAATTAATTGGCAATTTTTGAGAATAGCGCTGGCCGGTTTTGGCCGTTACGTTGGGTAAAGGGTTAACAAAACAACTTATCAATTAAAACATATATTATTGCCAATGGTCTATTAAATGTATTGTATAATGAGAGCAAGTTGTGCTTATTTCTACTGCACTAAACACCTTTGCACACATCTAGTGAATTAGAAGAGTAACCTAAAAATACAACATAAAGTGTCAATACTGTGTCTGAACTCAATTGGTTCTCTATAGTGGCAAGTTATTCATAATTTGTTGCAATCAGATAAACCAATTTACTGGTTATTATTCAAGTGTGAAATATGAAATTATTGGCTTCCAGTTCACAGATTTATACAATTACTTTCAAACAGTTATAAGTGCAGCTCTATATTTATAAACAAATCATATCTTCTGCCTTCCAGCTCCAAGATAATGAAAAGCAACTTTCTGGTGTACATAAAACCAAAGCATGTTCATATAATAAAACAAGGTGCCAAAAGAATATTAAAAATAGGTGTGTCCCCATTTGAAGTGGTATGAATAACTGGATGTCGAATCATAAAAATGTATTCAAGTCCCCAGTTAGGTTTGCATATCAAACAAGCATATGTACTTTACTAAAGCCTTGTATCACTGTACAACATATTTCAAAAAAGTTTCATGTTGGCTTAAGACAGTAAACATCTGTTGGTCGTTCCTTGGTTCCAAAAATTTTCATATATAAAATGAAAATTGTGGTCACAAGTCAAAATTGGCAAATTCTGAAAACAACACAAAACTAAAACTTTGGAGTCCACACTAGCATTGCAAAGAAAAATCTATACACAATCAAAAATGAAGCTTCTCTACTCAGAAAAAAACATTGTGGAATTCCTATTTGCATTGAAAGATGAAACACTTGTTTACATTTCTAACTAACTTCCTCATTGCCAGAAAGAGAATTCATTTCAAACTAAATTTATTTTAATACTCATTTCCACTGCATTGCAAACCATCAATCCTAAAAAAAAATCAAGTAAAATGCTTTTCGGTGTACAGAAAATAAATTAGTCATTTAAATTTAGGTGTCCCCATTTGCGTCAAATACAAAACAAGTTTGTACTCTTCAAACTCAATGTTTCTCAGCCTTCGAATATCTGTTATTGATTCTGTAGTAAAATATCTTGTGTGTTAAACATTAATTTCTTCAATATGCTTGATCTGACATGTCAAAATTCAATGCTATACATAAAACATGCCCTTTAATTAGGTCTTTTTTGCATATTTTACTTCCAAACTTTAGCTTGCAATAGCTGACACACAGATCATGTGATCAAGTTCATTAGCTATGCTGTCCCCCTCCCCCCCCCCCCCCAACCATCCCATTGAATAATGAACCATTGCACACGAACAAGGATCTAGAAGGCAGAAACTGTTTCGTGGCCCCAGATACACAATATAATTCACCACAACCCAAACTAAACAGCTTAGGTTTTCAAACACGATACTCGATCCACTAAGACAATGCTTTCCCTCCCACCCAAATACATGAAGTACCAATGCTGTGTCAAAACTCACTTGTTTTTTTCTATATTGGTAGGTTATGCATAATTTATTGTTATCAAATAAAACGTTGGCAGATCGTCAGTGAAGCATGAAAAATCTTTAAACTTCCAATTCAAAGATTTGTAAAATTAAATTTTTAAATCACGAATTTATTTTCTGTAGATCAAACATTACTTTCACAAACAGCTATAGCAGTACCAGCATATTTATAAACAAGAAAGTAGTTCTATTTTGAAAATCAAAGATCGGTCAAGGCAAACTATCCAATTTGTAAAAGACTGCAGCATGTTCATATCAAAAACAGTTGGTTCCCCATTGAAGTGGCATGAAAAACTTGCATGTAGAGCCTAAGAAATGTATACAAGTCCCCAGTTACATTTCAACATCAAACATGCAGATTTACATTTATAAGATTAGAATTGTGGTCACAAGTCAAAACTGATTAATTTTGATTATACCACAAACTTAAAGCTCTGATGTCCCCACTTGCATTGCAACTAATCATATATACACAATCAAAAAAGGAGCCTCGCCATTCACTCAACATATGCAATTCCTTTCCTATTTGCACTGCAAAATGAAAGACATGCATACATTTCAAACAAACTGCCTAATTGTCAAATAGAGAATTTATTTCAAACTTTCATATAATTTCCACTTCATCAGAAACCATCAATCTTAATAAAAAAAAAAAGTTCAAGTAAAATTCCTTTCGGGCTATAGAAAATAAATTAGTGAAATAAATATTTAGGAATCTCCCATTTGCATCAAACACAAAACATGTTTGCACTCTTCGTTGTTGGAAGAGTACAAACATGTTTTATATTTGATTCATTTATTTATTGGTGCATGAAGAGATTTTTATAGAATATTCCTCATAGAGAAGATTTTAGCACTCGAGTGATGCTATAATGGGACAAGAAACTCAATAATTTAGAGATACACAATAATGGCTTCCTCACAAATGTAGCAAAATGGTTTATTATGCCTACATTTACTTGAGAACTTACCATTAACTGGGGAACTATGAGAGGCGACACATTCAGTTCTGCTCTCTGTATCACATGTCGTCACATTATTATATGATATATCCTGATACACCAATTTGTCTGCATCACAACTTTCCAGTTCTTTCCCTATGGCTTCATCTGAAAAAAATATTTATAGCCTCAGTATATATTTAACAGAAAAAATGTCACTTAACAAAACAACTTATCAATTAAAACATATATTATTGCCAATGGTCTATTAAATGTATTGTATAATGAAAGCAAGTTGTGCTTATTTCTACTGCACTAAACACCTTTGCGCACATCTAGTGAATTAGAAGAGTAACCTAAAAATACAACAAAGTGTCAATACTGTGTCTGAACTCAATTGGTTCTCTATAGTGGTAAGTTATTCATAATTTGTTGCAATCAGATAAACCAATTTACTGGTTATTATTCAAGTGTGAAATATGAAATTATTGGCTTCCAGTTCACAGATTTATACAATTACTTTCAAACAGTTATAAGTGCAGCTCTATATTTATAAACAAATCATATCTTCTGCCTTCCAGCTCCAAGATAATGGAAAGCAACTTTCTGGTGTACATAAACCAAAGCATGTTCATATCATAAAACAAGGTGCCAAAAGAATATTAAAAATAGGTGTGTCCCCATTTGAAGTGGTATGAATAACTGGATGTCAAATCATAAAAATGTATTCAAGTCCCCAGTTAGGTTTGCATATCAAACAAGCATATGTACTTTACTAAAGCCTTGTATCACTGTACAACATATTTCAAAGAAGTTTCATGTTGGCTTAAGACAGTAAACATCTGTTGGTTGTTCCTTGGTTCCAAAAATTTTCATATATAAAATGAAAATTGTGGTCACAAGTCAAAATTGGCAAATTCTGAAAACAACACAAAACTAAAACTTTGGAGTCCACACTAGCATTGCAAAGAAAAATCTATACACAATCAAAAATGAAGCTTCTCTACTCAGAAAAAAACATTGTGGAATTCCTATTTGCATTGAAAGATGAAACACTTGTTTACATTTCTAACTAACTTCCTCATTGCCAGAAAGAGAATTCATTTCAAACTAAATTTATTTTAATACTCATTTCCACTGCATTGCAAACCATCAATCCTAAAAAAAAATCAAGTAAAATGCTTTTCGGTGTACAGAAAATAAATTAGTCATTTAAATTTAGGTGTCCCCATTTGCGTCAAATACAAAACAAGTTTGTACTCTTCAAACTCAATGTTTCTCAGCCTTCGAATATCTGTTATTGATTCTGTAGTAAAATATCTTGTGTGTTAAACATTAATTTCTTCAATATGCTTGATCTCACATGTCAAAATTCAATGCTATACATAAAACATGCCCTTTAATTAGGTCTTTTTTGCATATTTTACTTCCAAACTTTAGCTCGCAATAGCTGACACACAGATCATGTGATCAAGTTCATTAGCTATGCTGTCCCCCTCCCCCCCCCCCCCCCCCCAAACATCCCATTGAATAATGAACCATTGCACACGAACAAGGATCTAGAAGGCAGAAACTGTTTCGTGGCCCCAGATACACAATATAATTCACCACAACCCAAACTAAACAGCTTAGGATTTCAAACACGATACTCGATCCACTAAGACAATGCTTTCCCTCCCACCCAAATACATGAAGTACCAATGCTGTGTCAAAACTCACTTGTTTTTTTCTATATTGGTAGGTTATGCATAATTTATTGTTATCAAATAAAACGTTGGCAGATCGTCAGTGAAGCATGAAAAATCTTTAAACTTCCAATTCAAAGATTTGTAAAATTAAATTTTTAAATCACGAATTTATTTTCTGTAGATCAAACATTACTTTCACAAACAGCTATAGCAGTACCAGCATATTTATAAACAAGAAAGTAGTTCTATTTTGAAAATCAAAGATCGGTCAAGGCAAACTATCCAATTTGTAAAAGACTGCAGCATGTTCATATCAAAAACAGTTGGTTCCCCATTGAAGTGGCATGAAAAACTTGCATGTAGAGCCTAAGAAATGTATACAAGTCCCCAGTTACATTTCAACATCAAACATGCAAATTTACATTTATAAGATTAGAATTGTGGTCACAAGTCAAAACTGATTAATTTTGATTATACCACAAACTTAAAGCTCTGATGTCCCCACTTGCATTGCAACTAATCATATATACACAATCAAAAAAGGAGCCTCGCCATTCACTCAACATATGCAATTCCTTTCCTATTTGCACTGCAAAATGAAAGACATGCATACATTTCAAACAAACTGCCTAATTGTCAAATAGAGTATTTATTTCAAACTTTCATATAATTTCCACTTCATCAGAAACCATCAATCTTAATAAAAAAAAAAGTTCAAGTAAAATTCCTTTCGGGCTATAGAAAATAAATTAGTGAAATAAATATTTAGGAATCTCCCATTTGCATCAAACACAAAACATGTTTGCACTCTTCGTTGTTGGAAGAGTACAAACATGTTTTATATTTGATTCATTTATTTATTGGTGCATGAAGAGATTTTTATAGAATATTCCTCATAGAGAAGATTTTAGCACTCGAGTGATGCTATAATGGGACAAGAAACTCAATAATTTAGAGATACACAATAATGGCTTCCTCACAAATGTAGCAAAATGGTTTATTATGCCTACATTTACTTGAGAACTTACCATTAACTGGGGAACTATGAGAGGCGACACATTCAGTTCTGCTCTCTGTATCACATGTCGTCACATTATTATATGATATATCCTGATACACCAATTTGTCTGCATCACAACTTTCCAGTTCTTTCCCTATGGCTTCATCTGAAAAAAATATTTACAGCCTCAGTATATAGTTAACAGAAAAAATGTCACTTAACAAAACAACTTATCAATTAAAACATATATTATTGCCAATGGTCTATTAAATGTATTGTATAATGAGAGCAAGTTGTGCTTATTTCTACTGCACTAAACACCTTTGCGCACATCTAGTGAATTAGAAGAGTAACCTAAAAATACAACAAAGTGTCAATACTGTGTCTGAACTCAATTGGTTCTCTATAGTGGTAAGTTATTCATAATTTGTTGCAATCAGATAAACCAATTTACTGGTTATTATTCAAGTGTGAAATATGAAATTATTGGCTTCCAGTTCACAGATTTATACAATTACTTTCAAACAGTTATAAGTGCAGCTCTATATTTATAAACAAATCATATCTTCTGCCTTCCAGCTCCAAGATAATGGAAAGCAACTTTCTGGTGTACATAAAACCAAAGCATGTTCATATCATAAAACAAGGTGCCAAAAGAATATTAAAAATAGGTGTGTCCCCATTTGAAGTGGTATGAATAACTGGATGTCAAATCATAAAAAAGTATTCAAGTCCCCAGTTAGGTTTGCATATCAAACAAGCATATGTACTTTACTAAAGCCTTGTATCACTGTACAACATATTTCAAAGAAGTTTCATGTTGGCTTAAGACAGTAAAGATCTGTTGGTTGTTCCTTGGTTCCAAAAATTTTCATATATAAAATGAAAATTGTGGTCACAAGTCAAAATTGGCAAATTCTGAAAACAACACAAAACTAAAACTTTGGAGTCCACACTAGCATTGCAAAGAAACATCTATACACTATCAAAAATGAAGCTTCTCTACTCAGAAAAAAATACTGTAGAAAAAAATACTGTGGAATTCCTATTTGCATTGAAAGATGAAACACTTGTTCACATTTCTAACTAACTTCTTCATTGCCAGAAAGAGAATTCATTTCAAACTAAATTTATTTTAATACTCATTTCCACTGCATTGCAAACCATCAATCCTAAAAAAAAATCAAGTAAAATGCTTTTCGGTGTACAGAAAATAAATTAGTCATTTAAATTTAGGTGTCCCCATTTGCGTCAAATACAAAACAAGTTTGTACTCTTCAAACTCAATGTTTCTCAGCCTTCAAATATCTGTTATTGATTCTGTAGTAAAATATCTTGTGTGTTAAACATTAATTTCTTCAATATGCTTGATCTGACATGTCAAAATTCAATGCTATACATAAAACATGCCCTTCAATTAGGTCTTTTTTGCATAGTTTACTTCCAAACTTTAGCTTGCAATAGCTGACACACAGATCATGTGATCAAGTTCATTCAGCTATGCTGTCCCCCTCCCCCCCCCCCCCCCCCCAACCATCCCACTGAATAATGAACTATTGCACAGGAACACGGATCTAGAAGGCAGAAACTGGTTTCGTGGCCCCAGATACACAATATAATTCACTCCAACCCAAACTAAACAGCTTAGGTTTTCAAACACGATACTCTATCCACCAAGGCAATGCTTTCCCTCCCACCCAAATACATGAAGTACCAATGCAGTGTCAAAACTCACTTGTTTTTCTATACTGGTGGGTTATGCACAATTTATTGTTATCAAATAAAACTATGGCAGAGCGTCTGTCAAGCATGAAAAATCTTCAAATCATTTACTTCCAATTCAACGATTTGTAAAATTATATATTTAAAACACTAATTTATTTTCTGTAGACCAAAAATTACTTTAACAAACAGCCATAACAGTACCAGCATATTTATAAACAAGAAACTAGTTCTACGTTGTAATTCCAAGATCGCTCAAGGCAAATTATCCGGTTTGTAAAAGACCGCAGCATGTTCATGTCAAAAAACAAGCTGTCAAGTGAACACTTAGAAATACAAAAAAAACATTCAATATCAAGACGAGTTGTTTTCCCATTTGAAGTGGTATGAAAAACTTGCATGGAGAGTCCAAGAAATGTATACAAGTCCCCAGTTACATTTCAACATCAAACATGCAGATTTACATTTGTAAGATTAAAATTGTGGTCACAAGTCAAAATTGATTAATTTTGAATATACCACTAGTTCTATTTTGAAAATCAAAGATCGGTCAAGGCAAACTATCCAATTTGTAAAAGACTGCAGCATGTTCATATCAAAAACAGTTGGTTCCCCATTGAAGTGGCATGAAAAACCTGCATGTAGAGCCTAAGAAATGTATACAAGTCCCCAGTTACATTTCAACATCAAACATGCAGATTTACATTTATAAGATTAGAATTGTGGTCACAAGTCAAAATTGATTAATTTTGATTATACCACAAACTTAAAGCTCTGATGTCCCAACTTGCATTGCAACTAATCATATATATACAATCAAAAAATGAGCCTCGCCATTCACTCAACATATGCAATTCCTTTCCTATTTGCACTGCAAAATGAAAGATATGATCACATTTCAAACAAACTGCCTAATTGTCAAATAGAGAATTTATTTCAAACTTTCATACAATTTCCACTTCATCAGAAACCATCAATCTTAAAAAAAAAAAAGTTCAAGTAAAATTCCTTTCGGGCTATAGAAAATAAATTACTGAAATAAATATTTAGGAATCTCCCATTTGCATCAAACACAAAACATGTTTGCACTCTTCGTTGTTGGAAGAGTACAAACATGTTTTATATTTGATTCATTTATTTATTGGTGCATGAAGAGATTTTTATAGAATATTCCTCATAGAGAAGATTTTAGCACTCGAGTGATGCTATAATGGGACAAGAAACTCAATTTTGAGATACACAATAATGGCTTCCTCATAAATGTGGCAAAATGGTTTATTATGCCTACATTTACTTGAGAACTTACCATTAACTGGGGAACTATGAGAGGCGACACATTCAGTTCTGCTCTCTGTATCACATGTCGTCACATTATTATATGATATATCCTGATACACCAATTTGTCTGCATCACAACTTTCCAGTTCATTCCCTATTGTTTCATCTGAAAAAAATATTTTATAGCCTCAGTATATAAATAACAGAAAAAATGTCACTTAACAAAACAACTTATCAATTAAAACATATATTACTGCCAATGGTCTATTAAATGTATTGTATAATGAGAGCAAGTTGTGCTTATTTCTTCTGCACTAAACACCTTTGCGCACATCTAGTGAATTAGAAGAGTAACCTAAAAATACAACATAAAGTGTCAATACTGTGTCTGAACTCAATAGGTTCTCTATACTGGTAAGTTATTCATAATTTGTTTCAATCAGATGAAACGTTTACTGGTTATTATTCAAGGGTGAAATATCAAATTGAAATATTCAAATTATTCGTTTCCAGTTCACAGATTTATACAATTACTTTCAAATAAGAGCAGCTCTATATTTATAAACAAATCATATCTTCTGCCTTCCAGCTCCAAGGTAGTGGAAGGCAACTTTCTGGTGTACATAAAACCACAGCATGTTCATATCGCAAAACAAGGTGCTGAGTGAATATTAAAAATAGGTGTCATCTGAAGCGGTATGAATAACTGGATGTCAAATCTTAACAAGAGCAACGCGAAGCATGGCATATGCCCCCTCAGCAATGCCATGAATACAATTACAGAAGTGAAACATTTGTGAATGACAGATGGAGGATGACACACCTTTGGAGGATTGTCAAAAAAATTAAATAGTGTCCTCTCTCCCATCATACACTAACCGCCATATGGAGCAAGGTTAAGATTTGTCTTGTGGAACTTTTGTAAAAGAGGTGAAATCACATTTCATGTTGAAGATTATGGTGATCTTGACCTTTGGCCCATCAACATAAAAAAGATAGGGTTATACCTCACATCTTACAAAACCTCCATACCAAATTATATCAATATCAGTCTTGCAGAGCTGTAGTTATACATCGAAAACCAATTTCGACTGTATATAACATTGGAGGTCACTATGACCTTAGCCTTTGGCCCATCACGGTCAAAATAAATAGGCATCCTCCACTCATCAAACCTAATCCACGTATGAAGTTTGGTAAAGATCAGCTGGCAAAATTTTAGTTAATTGACTGAATGCAGCAGAAACCCGTGTCAAGAACATTAAATATTGAATTACAGTGATATTGACGTTTGGCAAAACAACGTCAAAATGAATATGGTTCTATGTCACATCAAACTTAGCCTCCATAATATGTTATATCAAGGTCAGTCTTGGAGAACAGTACTTATAGAACCTAAACCAATTTCAAGTGTATTCAAAATTTAAGGTCACTGTGACCTTGACCTGTGGTCCGTCATGTGAAAATGAATAGGCTACTTCCACTCATCATGCCTAACACACCTATGAAGTTTACTAAAGATCCAGTTGGTAGAACTTCAGTTAATTAACAGAATATAATATTTAACATTGGAGGTCATGGTGACCTTGACCTTTGGCACATTGTGGTCAAGATGAAGAGGCTTCTTCCACTCATCATATCTAAGCCACATGTGAAAATTTGGTAAAGATCCAAGTGGCAAAATTATAGTTAATTGATGAAATGCAGCTGAAACGTGTTTCGAGTATATCAAATGTAGAAGGTCAGTGACCTTGACCTTTGGCAAATCAACATCAAAATGAAGAGGGTTCTACCACACAGCATACTTAACATCCACATTGAGTTACATCAAGCTCAGACTTCCGGAACTGTAGTTATAGATTGGAAACCAATTTGAAGTGTATTTAACATTGGGGGTCACTGTGACCTTGAACTTTGGCACATCATGGTCAAAATGAATAGACTTCCTCCACTCATCATACATAACCCACATATTCATGAAGTTTGGTAAAGATCCGGCTGGCAGAATCTTTACTGACGGAATGCAAAAAGTTAACGGACGGACGACAATGGACATGATGAAAACATAATGCCCCCTCCTTACAGAGGACAGGGGCATAAAAATGTATTCAAGTCCCCAGTTAGGTTTGCATATCTAACAAGCATATGTACTTTACTAAAGCCTTGTATCACTGTACAACATATTTCAAAGAAGTTTCATGTTGGCTTAAGACAGTAAACATCTGTTGGTTGTTCCTTGGTTCCAAAAATTTTCATATATAAAATGAAAATTGTGGTCACAAGTCAAAATTGGCAAATTCTGAAAACAACACAAAACTAAAACTTTGGAGTCCACACTAGCATTGCAAAGAAACATCTATACACAATCAAAAATGAAGCTTCTCTGCTCAGAAAAAAACATTGTGGAATTCCTATTTGCATTGGAAGATGAAACACTTGTTTACATTTCTAACTAACTTCCTCATTGCCAAAAAGAGAATTCATTTCAAACTAAATTTATTTTAATACTCATTTCCACTGCATTGCAAACCATCAATCCTAAAAAAAAATCAAGTAAAATGCTTTTCGGTGTACAGAAAATAAATTAGTCATTTAAATTTAGGTGTCCCCATTTGCGTCAAATACAAAACAAGTTTGTACTCTTCAAACTCAATGTTTCTCAGCCTTCAAATATCTGTTATTGATTCTGTAGTAAAATATCTTGTGTGTTAAACATTAATTTCTTCAATATGCTTGATCTGACATGTCAAAATTCAATGCTATACATAAAACATGCCCTTCAATTAGGTCTTTTTTGCATATTTTACTTCCAAACTTTAGCTTGCAATAGCTGACACACAGATCATGTGATCAAGTTCATTCAGCTATGCTGTCCCCCTCCACGCCCCCCCCCCCCCACCATCCCATTGAATAATGAACTATTGCACACGAACAAGGATCTAGAAGGCAGAAACTGTTTTTGTGGCCCCAGATACACAATATAATTCACTCCAACCCAAACTAAACAGCTTAGGTTTTCAAACACGATACTCTATCCACCAAGACAATGCTTTCCCTCCCACCCAAATACATGAAGTACCAATGCAGTGTCAAAACTCACTTGTTTTTCTATACTGGTGGGTTATGCATAATTTATTGTTATCAAATAAAACTATGGCAGAGCGTCTGTCAAGCATGAAAAATCTTCAAATCATTTACTTCCAATTCAACGATTTGTAAAATTATATATTTAAAACACTAATTTATTTTCTGTAGATCAAAAATTACTTTAACAAACAGCCATAACAGTACCAGCATATTTATAAACAAGAAACTAGTTCTACATTGTAATTCCAAGATCGCTCAAGGCAAATTATCCGGTTTGTAAAAGACCGCAGCATGTTCATGTCAAAAAACAAGCTGGCAAGTGAACACTTAGAAATACAAAAAAAGCATTCAATATCAAGACGAGTTGGTTCCCCATTTGAAGTGGTATGAAAAACTTGCATGGAGAGTCCAAGAAATGTATACAAGTCCCCAGTTACATTTCAACATCAAACATGCAGATTTACATTTATAAGATTAAAATTGTGGTCACAAGTCAAAATTGATTAATTTTGAATATACCACAAACTTAAATGCATTGCAACTAATCATATATACACAATCAAAAAAGGAGCCTCGCCATTCACTCAACATATGCAATTCCTTTCCTATTTGCACTGCAAAATGAAAGATATGATCACATTTCAAACAAACTGCCTAATTGTCAAAAAGAGAATTTATTTCAAACTTTCATATAATTTCCACTTCATCAGAAACCATCAATCTTAATAAAAAAAATGTTCAAGTAAAATTCCTTTCGGGCTATAGAAAATAAATTAGTGAAATAAATATTTAGGAATCTCCCATTTGCATCAAACACAAAACATGTTTGCACTCTTCGTTGTTGGAAGAGTACAAACATGTTTTATATTTGATTCATTTATTTATTGGTGCATGAAGAGATTTTTATAGAATATTCCTCATAGAGAAGATTTTAGCACTCAAGTGATGCTATAATGGGACAAGAAACTCAATAATTTTGAGATACACAATAATGGCTTCCTCATAAATGTGGCAAAATGGTTTATTATGCCTACATTTACTTGAGAACTTACCATTAACTGGGGAACTATGAGAGGTGACACATTCAGTTCTGCTCTCTGTATCACATGTCGTCACATTATTATATGATATATCCTGATACACCAATTTGTCTGCATCACAACTTTCCAGTTCATTCCCTATGGTTTCATCTGAAAAAAATATTTTATAGCCTCAGTATATAAATAACTAAAACTTTGGAGTCCACACTAGCATTGCAAAGAAAAATCTATACACAATCAAAAATCAAGCTTCTCTACTCAGAAACAAGAGGCCCCAGGGGGCCTGAGGCACTAACCTGACATGGTAGCCTAAATATCAACCCAGAGAATTGATTTCCACAAGTTGCATCTGCTCCTCCTAAGAAAAGCTGAAACCAAATATCCAAATATTCTGACCAGTGGATCTAAAAAAAAGATTTTTAAAGAATATTCCTCATACTGAACTAAGTCATAATTCGGGCTCCCACAGGGAGCCCATATATGAACCCAGGGACTTGGCTTTAACAAACCTGAATCTCACACCCCTAAGGATTCTGCACACCAAATATCAAAACATTCCGACTGCTGGATCTGAAGAAGATTTTTAAAGAAAATTCCTCATTTTGAACCAAGTTACAATTCGAGCTCCCACAATCAGCCCAAATATGGACCTATGGACATGGCTTGAACAAACTTGAATCTTACCCCCCTAAGGATGCTGCATAAAAAATATCAAAAGCATTCATCAGCTGGATCTGAAGATTTTTAAAGAAAATTCCTCATTTTGAACTAAGTTGTCATTCAGGCTCCCATAGTGAGCCCAAATATGAACCAAGGGACTTGGCTTGAACAAACTTGAATCTCAGCCCCCAAGGTTGCTCCATGCCAAATATCAAAACATTCCAACTGCTGAATCTGAAGAAGAAGATTTTTAAAGAAAAATTCCTCATGTTGACTAAGTTATAATTTGGGCTCCCACAGGGAGCCCACATATGGACCCATGGACTTGGCTTTAACACACTTGAATCCCCCCCCCCCCCCCCCCCCCCCCCAAGGATGCTACTCACCACATATCAAACCATTCGGACTGCTGGATCTGAAGAAGAAGATTTTTTAAGAAAATTCCTCATTTCGAACAAAGTTACAATTCAAGCTCCCACAGTGAGCCTAAATATGGACCTAGGGACATGGCTTGAACAAACTTGAATCTCACCCCCCTAAGGATGCTGCATACCAAATATCACAAGATTCTGCCTGCTGGATCTTGAGAAGAAGATTTTCAAAGAAATTTGCCTGAAATGCACTAAGTTCGAATTTGGGCTTCTATCGTGAGCCCAAATATGAATCCAGGTGGCTGATTTGAACAAACTGGAATCAGATCCACCCCACAATGTTGCATACCAAATATCAAAAGATTCTGCCTGCAGGATCTGGAGAAGAAGATTTTTGAAAAAATTTGCCTGAAATGCACTAAGTTCAAATTCGAGCTTTTATAGTGAGCCCAAATATGAATCTAGGGAGCCGATTTGAACAAAATAGAATCAGATCCACCCCACAATGTTGCATACCAAATATCAAAAGATTCTGCCTGCTGGATCTGGAGAAGAAGATTTTTTAAGAAATTTGCCTGAAAAGCACTAAGTTCAAATTTGAGCCCAAATAAAAACCCAGGGAGCCGATTTGAACAAACTTGAATCAGATCCACCCCACAATATTGCATACCCAATATCAAAAGATTCTGCCTGCTGGATCTTGAAAGAAAATTCCTCATTTCGAACAAAGTTACAATTCAAGCTCCCACAGTGAGCCTAAATATGGACCTAGGGACATGGCTTGAACAAACTTGAATCTCACCCCCCTAAGGATGCTGCATACCAAATATCACAAGATTCTGCCTGCTGGATCTTGAGAAGAAGATTTTCAAAGAAATTTGCCTGAAATGCACTAAGTTCAAATTTGGGCTCCTATACTGAGCCCAAATATAAACCCAAGGGGCCGATTTGAACAAACTTGAATCAGATCCACCCCACAATGTTGCATACCAAATATCAAAAGATTCTGCTTGCTGGGTCTGGAGAAGAAGATTTTCAAAGAAATTTGCCTGAAATGCAGTAAGTTCAAATTTGGGCTCCTATACTGAGCCCAAATATAAACCCAGGGGGCCGATTTGAACAAACTAGAATCAGATCCACCCCACAATGTTGCATACCAAATATCAAAAGATTCTGCCTGCTGGATCTGGAGAAGAAGATTTTTTAAGAAATTTGCCTGAAATGCACTAAGTTCGAAATCGGGCTCCTATACTGAGCCCAAATATGAACCCAGGGGGCCGATTTGAACAAACTTGAATCAGATCCACCCTCCAATGTTGCATACCAAATATCAAAAGATTCTGCCTGCTGGATCTGGAGAAGTAGATTTTTTAATGTTTTTCCCATTGCCTACAGTGTTAAAAAGTGCTGACTCAAAGTCCCGAAACTGTACCCTATGATAAAACCGATGGCAATTTTTTTTTTACCAATTCTTTCTGTTGGTCCTAAGGAAGCTTCACACCAAATAAAAATTCTCGGTGCCGTGCAGTTTTGGAGATATGGGCGTTTTAATTTTTTTTTATTTTTAGCTCCTGCGGTTCCCATGGGGCTACGGGAAAAAAAAAATCAGCATAAATTAGGTACTTATGACCCAATAAGCCATCACATTAAATTTGGTTCAAATCAGCCTCTCGGTTTGGAAAGTTAAAAAATTTATAGTAATTTATATATTTTTTATACTTACCAATGACCCAGACATAGCTGGTGCTAACTCTTAAAATATAGGGCCAAACACAAATTTTGCCCCCCAATCCCCAAAATTTGCATCTAAAACTAAAGAAAACATGTCCTGAAAGGCCCTCCACACTTCGCCCCTACTGCGCATGCGCAGTGTCAAGGACGTTCCGAAATTGGCGCCATTAATCATTCTAATAACCAGTGCCTGGTAAGCGCTATGTACTCAGCGGGGAGGCAAGAGTTCCCAACTCCTGGGAGGGCCATCCCCGTCTGGGTCATTGGTAAGTATAAAAAATATATAAATTACTATAAATTTTTTAACATTTTTATACTGTACCAATGACCCAGACATAGCTGAATAGTAAAAAGGCTGGAGGGCCAAGGACATAGAGCAAAATGGAATACGCTCAATAAAATAAAATAGAGTCATCCCCTGTAGGGAAAAAGAAGTAATAGGCCTTACATGTATCTTTATTTATGATAAATTAGAAAGATACAACACCTTCCAAAATTGAGCTTCATACATCCATGTACTCTATTAATATCCAATATAATCCTTATACTAATAATTTTTAAAGTAAGCCAATAAGTAAAGTAAGTCTAGAGAATAGAGACTCTTATACTCCTAAAAGTGTCTGAGGATTGCATAATCATGTCCGTTGACATATGCAATATTCAAAAGCTATACTTTAAAAACTAAGACTTGAATGAATTTTAAAAACCTAAACTTCTCACTAAACAACCATCCCAATAACAGCTCAGAATTACTAACTCCGGAGGAGGTATCCCCTTGTTTTCATAGTAAAACAGGTGACCCAAGGGAACACCCTCCCCCCCCCCCTTTTTCTTGCCCTGGGTCAAATAGCCCAGAGCGAAGAGGGCAGCCGAACGGAGACACTGCCGAAACAGACAGCCTACCTAGCTATAGTAGCAACTGTTAAGTGAATGACATTCTGAGCAGTAGATAATAGACCTAACAATAGAGGCCTCCAGAAATGGACTCGATATTTCTGAGATAAAATTCATGAATGTGGATGGCTGAGCGCAATGAGCGGCCTTCAAAAATCTATAATAGCGACACTATTAATGTAAGCCCAAGAAGTAGAATAACTCTTACTTCATGAGCCGAAATCTTAAGCACAACTGCTAAGTCAATGATATACCATAAGCAGTACCGATAGTTAATAGAATCCATTAACAATAAAATGGAGCGTAACGTCCTTCTACTAGACATCAAAGACAGAAGAAGCTTACGCCCTTTGTAATAAACAGATATCTGTTTATAAATACATAAACTGTACCCGGAAAGAGTAAAGGCCTATGCCCATACGAAGACGGAAGGACCTTAAAATAATAGGTTCCGGATAATAGGAGCCTAACTCTATGCAACAAACCAACCTAAATAGTAACGGAAGTATTGATTCCGAAACTATGAAAGTGAAAATCATCCATCGATAGTGCATGAAACTCACTGACTCTACAGTAAAAGAGAAACCAACAGAATTACTGTCTAAAAGGTCAGAATTTGAAAACTACTGTTTCCAGTGGCTCAAATGATTACTTAGCTAAATAAGAACCGAAGTTAAAATCCGTATAGGAATTTAATCTAAAGATTCTAAGTCTATTTATCAAAAAGTTACTAACTGACTTAGATAAAGAGACAAAAGACTCAATTGTAAACTATCGTAGAGTGCATAGGTATGAGGTAACATAAACCTATAACCTAAATAATAACAGGCTGCAGTAGATCTTGTGAAAGAAGTATACTAAAAAATATCAATGAGTAGTATGGAGGGATCAACAATATGAACATAATGATCCCTACACCACGACGGAAGAGCCTCCACTTTAGCCGCATAGAATAGCGAAGAAGAGGATCTCCTATAGTAAGAAATCGCGTCCAAAGCTCGTCCAGTACAGTGCTTATAATGCAATACGGACCACACAACGGAATACATGAAGGTTGCGACCTTGCTGGTTGTGATAAAGATGACACGATTTACCCAGTGAAAAAGATCCTCACATAGAGGAAGATTTCACGTTAAGACCCACAGTAGACAAGAGAGTAAATTACTCATGATCTCTGTGAAGATAGAGATGCTATCAACAGAAATGTATTGTGGTTGTTTATCTTAGCAATACCTGCTAAAACAACAGCGCCGGAGGATACGCGTATCCTATCATTCCGTCCTATAGATCAATAGAGCGTTAACAATATTAGCTCAGAGATCTGGACAAGCCAACACATACGTCTGCAATTGAATAGCAAGCTGTGTCATAAATAAATCATCATTGGGCGCTCCCATAGATAGCAAATCTGATTGAATACTTGTTTGTTGAGAGTCCATTCTGACAGCAACAAGCGACCCGTAAGAGAACGGGAGTCCGATAAAACAATCAGACGACCCGGAATATGACGGACCAAAACTGAACTTGGTGTACTATAACCAACAGACGGATTCTTTCCATTAAATTGAATAACGGAAACGAAAGAGTGCCTCCCTGGTTCCGGAGATACGCCACTACTGTCGAATTAAAGGACAGGAATTTGGGCATGCGTTTCTGAATAATGTTCATGCAATGACATAAAGCAAGCCTAAAAAACATTATTCCGCGGAAGAAAACTGATTGCTAAAAGACTGCGGAACCCAAAGACCCTGGCACTTCGAATCCGTAGGGATCAGTATTATATCCCAATCTGTTTGACTGGCAACCGTCATAACAGCCACACTCGGGTCCGGCAACTGCGGCGGCACTCTCTGAGTCAACCACCGAATGTTTGCCCCAGTCTGAATCTCTTGTAACACTAGATAGACAAGAGAACGTGTAAATCGAGCAATTCATGGATTGCCGAAAAGTTGCCGTCGAAGAGAAGCTCCTCCGAGAACGAAGCGACTCTGAGATAGTTCTTAACCTTACTATCCACGCGTGTGGATGTAGCTAGGGCTGCGTCACGTCTAACTAACTCCAATCAGCCACTGAAGGGCGGAGTTATACGTGAACAAACTACTGCCCTCAAAAGAAATTACATTGAGAATAATATCCCGTAAATCTTTTCTTGAAGACGTAATGATAACGCCTCAGTAAGGCGGATTACGTATAATAAAGCGTCTAAGTTAAGTCTACTATACATAATGTCGTTCCCAACATTGAAAATTGGAAAAGACATAAACGGCGAAAAAGAATATATGCAGTCTTTAATCACACCGTCTAGACGCATATGAACTCTCGGTATGCCCTGCTCTGCCAAAATAAACTATTTGTATAAATGATAAAATGGCAGAAATGAGCAACGCGGACAAGAAACTAAACTATCATGCTTAGTAGCAGGCTTGTATATATATATATATAGCGTCGAAAAATAAAACACATGTTGTAATGACAATATTGGACTGCGTCGGTAAGTCAGGGACAATGTCCCTGAACCGATCGAAAAATCCGAGTCCAATGACGCTATAAGTCTCTTATCCAAGATCGCAGCAATGAAGTCCGAAATAATAATCACTGGAAGATAATGCCAGAAGATATGAAAGGCATCTTCCGATACTACTAAAGGGAAAACTCGAAATCTTTCGAATCCCTTTCGCCATCCTGTCGGACCCTATAAAGCGTTCGGTCGTCCGTACCTGATGCAACCGCGGACCGCACCGACCCAGCGCCGTCGGATAATTCCTGATTCGACCGAGAAACTGTCAATTGCTGGGATGCTGCGAAACAACTGTGCTAACTCGGATAGCACGTCCGTCACTGAGGCCTGAGGAGAAGCGGTCTTACGATGCATTGCCGCTGGAAGCTCCGTGATCGTTACCCCGTGCATACTACCAATATGCGAGCGAACGGAGTGTATAGGCCTCGTGTCCCTTGGCTACCGGATGGCGCGACCTATTCGCCGTGGAATCACTGAATGCCGAAACTGATCGGATACACGAGGTCACGTAGCCAATGTGCGGTCGTGTGCCCTGCTGTGAGGATGAGGAAGCATTAAAGACAGTCTCTCGGACTGTCAATATAACGGAGCGTCCCGACCAATGGACATATGCTCCGAATGTAAAATATCTGAACCACAACATGCGGTCCCCTATGTTGTTGGGCGAGAGAGGGACCTTTCTCGCTCACAGCCCGGACGGACCTGGACAAGCCAGGAACCGGACTAACAGGCTTCCTCCGATCTGTCCTCAATCTGCCGTCACTGGGTGAGTACTAAAGTAATTAAAGTGCTCGCATCACCCAAATCTCCTTCCTAGACCGCAACGGACGAACCCGGCAGCCGAACCATTCGATGAATGTACGCTACACCGGGTGAGCTAGCGAATGTCACTCCGTAGGCGATAGACATATTCCATGAGCACTTATTGCCGCTAACTCTTCATTAACTATGACGACAGAGGCACACTTTTGAAAGACATCTCCATAACTCTTCGAACAAGAAACCAGAAATGCTTGGTTAGCAAGCATAAAATAATAATATATATAGCGTCGTTCAATAATTCGAAAGTTTGTGTGACATTATTGGACTATGTCGGAACTGAGGGACGATGTCCCTGAACCGAACCAAAAATTTCCAAGTCCACCGACGCTATCAGTTTCTTATCCGGCATCGCAGCATTCTGGTCCGACGAAAGAAGCTGTAGAAGACCAAGTCAGATGACATACACAACAGCATATGTTGTTCCGAAAGGGAAAGCTCGAAATCCTCCGAATCCCTTTCGGTATCCCGTCGGACCGGATGAAACTTTGGGACGTCCGTACCCGCTTCCACGGAGCGTCCCGACCCAGCATCGTCGGATAAAATATATGCGACAGATTCAGTTGATGCTGGGATAAACTGTGCTATTAAGGAAAGCACGTCCGTTCCCGAGGCCTGTGCAGTAGCGGTCTTACGATGCATTGCCGCCAGAAGCTCCGTGTACGTTGACTCCCGCACACTTCCTATGCGAACGTCCGGAGTCTGCAGGCCTCGTGTCCCTGGCTACCGGATGGTGTGACCTGGTCGCCGAAGAATCCTTGATCGGCGAAGCTGGTAATATATCGGCAGTCACGCAGCCAAGGTGCGGTCGTGTGCGCTGACGAGAAGAGGAAGCCTTAGCAGTCTCAGCGGACTGCCTATACAACGGAGCGTCCCGAGCGACGGACGTATGCTCCGCTTGCGACACATTTTGTACCACAACATCTGGGGCCAGATGTTGTTGAACGAGAGAGGGGCCTCTCTCGCTTGCCGTCCGGATGGACCGGAACGAGCTATGAACCGGACTAAAAGGCTTCCTGCGTTCTCCCTCTGATCCGCCGTCACTGGGTGTGCATTAGGTTAATTTATAGTGCTCGCATCACCCCAAAATTCCTTCTAGACCGCAACGGACGAACCCGGCTGCCGAACCATTCGGTGAATGGACGCTACACCGGGCGAGCTAGCGGACGTCAAAGGCCGTCGAACCTACTAGGGTCCTCTTAGGCAATTGGCGTATTACATGAGCACTTTTCCGCTAGCCCTTCATTAATTGTGACGACGGAGGCACACTGTTGGAAGACATCACAGATACATCACCCTAATCTTGATCGTCTGAAATAGAAATTGATAAAGTAGAGTGACCCTGCGGGGAAAGGACCGGAGTGTCCAAATCCCCAACAACATACCGTGACATACGCTTCCCATATTGTCATCGAAATCATACGATACAGAACAGGAATTAATGCGAGTACACTGACCACATATATAATGATAATAAAGTCAGAGGAAGACTTCCTCTTAAAACAATTGATCAATATCCTTTCAATGTGAAAAGAAAACAAGTCCTGGTACTCGCACTAACCCCTGGCAATCAAAATACATAATAATAATATGATCCATTAATATAGAAAAAATAATTGAAATCAAAATATTTTGAAAAAATATTTTTTCAGAACAGCCCAAGTTTCTGAAAAGTAACGTTGAGCCCCAATGGATCCCAAGCCTAAGTGTGGACAAAAATTTTAAAAATATTTTAAACAATTTATTCAACACTTACGAACAATAATAATGTATCTAGTTATGATTAAAATAACATCAAGATATTATTTTTTAGAAATCCCCCCCCCTCACACAGAGGGCTGTAGTAAATGTAAACAATGAGTGTAAAAACACTAAAATAAGACTCCAGGCACCCAGGCCCGAAATCAGTTACCAAAAATACACTATCTGATGCAAAACAGAGACTTCCAGGGAAGAAACTGCAGAACATCAGATGGTAGATGCAGAACACAACGCCTAACCACCCGTAGGTGAAGACGTAAACATGGGGAAAGAACAGAATTCATTCTGTTATTCAGCTAAAACTCCCAAGAAGATTTAGTAATAATAATTACAAAAACTATGCCAAAAGCATGGGAGAATAGCAAGGGGGAACTTAAAGGACAGGGAGAGAGGAAAACACTTAAAAAACAGTGTAACTAAATAATCAGAATGACAACAAAATGGCTGCTGCCATGAAAATAGGTAACTTAACATAATTTCATTAAAAAATTTTAAGTTACAGCCCTGATAATATTCTGTCACACATTCTTTTCCTCTCCTCCTTCTCTATCCTCCTTAGAATCACCATTTCACTAATATTTATGTGTCTGGCATCATTTAAACTGAGATTTATAAGCACAAAGATCAGTCAGATGTTAACTGATGAAGGGCCAAACTTAGAATGATTAATGGCGCCAATTTCGGAACGTCCTTGACACTGCGCATGCGCAGTAGGGGCGAAGTGTGGAGGGCCTTTCAGGACATGTTTTCTTTAGTTTTAGATGCAAATTTTGGGGATTGGGGGGCAAAATTTGTGTTTGGCCCTATATTTTAAGAGTTAGCACCAGCTATGTCTGGGTCATTGGTACAGTATAAAAATATAGAAATTTCGGGCGGGGCCAAAAATTTTGCCCCTCCCATAACGACGCCAAGTACAGCCCCACAAACTTCTCTTGAACAAATCTGAGTCTACACCTCAAAAGGAAGCTGCACACCAAATATCAAGTCTCTGCTACTGCTGGTTCATGAGAAGAAGATTTTTTAAGATTCAGGCCTGGCATTCTGAAAAATGCAGGAGGGCAAAAAATCGCTCTCCTCAATCAGCTTAGGAGAGCAATTAGCTTTACACAGCATTTTGAGTATCCAGTAGAACGAACTCATTGAAACTGAAACCAACAGACTACATCAGTGATTTTATTAACTTTACTAAGGTAAAGCGAAATCTCTTAGACATCTAGATGTCTCACTCAACAACCTAACACACACTTGACAAGACCTGTGTGTGTACCCAGACCTGTTGTCCAAGAAAGTCATACGCCTACCACTACCACCTTCAACCCCCAAGGGGGTTGAAGGTGGTAGTGGTAGGCGTATGACTTTCTTGGACAACAGGTCTGCTTGAATCTACAGTCACATCCTGGTGCAAGTGCTTCAAGTGACAGGATAGTAATGGTAGTATATTATAGTGTCAATATTCCTTGAATAATTACCCCTCAAACTGTGATGTCAGTTATTGAACTTGAAACTGACAGAAAAAAAAATATTGCTGTGACCCATTTTGCTTCAAATGATTGCAACTGTGTTTGGGTATGGTTGCAGCCATTACCTTTTACCACTAAACCACTTTCAAAATGAAATTACGTGATGTTATGTGACTTCGAAGTTAAATTACATTTTTGCTTTACAACAAAAATTTAATGTGAGCATATTACATGTAATCTCAATCATCCCAGACAAAATATTTAGGAGGGCAATTTTTCGCTCTCCTTAATTCTTTCAGGAGGGCAGTAAGGAGAGCTAGAAAATCGCTCTCCTGAAATTGCCAAGCCTGAAGATTTCAGCTCACTTTTTGGGTGTGGCCCTACCCACGGGCGGGGCAACTTGATTTGAACAAAATCAAATTGCGATGTCATAACAAACTACTATCTCAAATATCAATTAAATTGGTTCAGCGGTTTGGGAGGAGAAGACGCAAACACCATGTTCACGGACGACGGACTCCAGACGACGACGACCGACGGTGAGTGATCACTATAGCTCTCCTGACTGAAAGTCAGGTGAGCTAAAAAACATTGTGGAATTCCTATTTTCATTGAAAGATGAAACACTTGTTTACATTTCTAACTAACTTCCTCATTGCCAAAAAGAGAATTCATTTCAAACTAAATTTATTTTAATACTCATTTCCACTGCATTGCAAACCATCAATCCTAAAAAAATCAAGTAAAATGCTTTTCGGTGTACAGAAAATAAATTAGTCATTTAAATTTAGGTGTCCCCATTTGCGTCAAATACAAAATAAGTTTGTACTCTTCAAACTCAATGTTTCTCAGCCTTCAAATATCTGTTATTGATTCTGTAGTAAAATATCTTGTGTGTTAAACATTAATTTCTTCAATATGCTTGATCTGACATGTCAAAATTCAATGCTATACATAAAACATGCCCTTCAATTAGGTCTTTTTTTGCATATTTTACTTCCAAACTTTAGCTCGCAATAGCTGACACACAGATCATGTGATCAAGTTCATTCAGCTATGCTGTCCCCCTCCTCCACCCCCACCATCCCATTAAATAATGAACTATTGCACATGAACAAGGATGTAGAAGGCAGAAACTGTTTTCGTGGCACCAGATACACAATATAATTCACTCCAACCCAAACTAAACAGCTTAGGTTTTCAAACACGATACTCTATCCACCAAGACAATGCTTTCCCTCCCACCCAAATACATGAAGTACCAATGCTGTGTCAAAACTCACTTGTTTTTCTATACTGGTGGGTTATGCATAATTTATTGTTATCAAATAAAACTATGGCAGAGCGTCTGTCAAGCATGAAAAATCTTCAAATCATTTACTTCCAATTCAACGATTTGTAAAATTATATATTTAAAACACTAATTTATTTTCTGTAGACCAAAAATTACTTTAACAAACAGCTATAACAGTACCAGCATATTTATAAACAAGAAACTAGTTCTACCTTGCAAATCCAAGATCGCTCAAGGCAAATTATCCGGTTTGTAAAAGACCGCAGCCTGTTCATATCAAAACACAAGCTGGCAAGTGAACACTTAGAAATACAAAAAAAGCATTCAATATCAAAAACAGTTGGTTCCCCATTGAAGTGGCATGAAAAACTTGCATGTAGAGTCCAAGAAATGTATACAAGTCCCCAGTTACATTTCAACATCAAACATGCAGATTTACATTTATAAGATTAGAATTGTGGTCACAAGTCAAAATTGATTAATTTTGAATATAGTGCAAACTTAAAGCTCTGAAGTCCCCATTTGCATTGCAATTAATCATATATACACAAATAAATAAGGAGCCTCTCCACTTACTAAACATATGCAATTCCTTCCCTATTTGCACTGCAAAATGAAAGACATGCATACATTTCAAACAAACTGCCTAATTGTCAAATAGAGAATTTATTTCAAACTTTCATATAATTTCCACTTCATCAGAAACCATCAATCTTAATAAAAAAAGTTCAAGTAGAATTCCTTTCGGGCAATAGAAAATAAATTAGTGAAATAAATATTTAGGAATCTCCCATTTGCATCAAACACAAAACATGTTTGCACTCTTCGTTGTTGGAAGAGTACAAACATGTTTTATATTTGATTCATTTATTTATTGGTGCATGAAGAGATTTTTATAGAATATTCCTCATAGAGAAGATTTTAGCACTCGAGTGATGCTATAATGGGACAAGAAACTCAATAATTTTGAGATACACAACAATGGCTTCCTCACAAATGTAGCAAAATGGTTTATTATGCCTACATTTACTTGAGAACTTACCATTAACTGGGGAACTATGAGAGGCGACACATTCAGTTCTGCTCTCTGTATCACATGTCGTCACATTATTATATGATATATCCTGATACACCAATTTGTCTGCATCACAACTTTCCAGTTCTTTCCCTATGGCTTCATCTGAAAAAAATATTTTATAGCCTCAGTATATATTTAACAGAAAAAATGTCACTTAACAAAACAACTTATCAATTAAAACATATATTATTGCCAATGGTCTATTAAATGTATTGTATAATGAGAGCAAGTTGTGCTTATTTCTACTGCACTAAACACCTTTGCGCACATCTAGTGAATTAGAAGAGTAACCTAAAAATACAACATAAAGTGTCAATACTGTGTCTGAACTCAATTGGTTCTCTATAGTGGTAAGTTATTCATAATTTGTTGCAGTCAAATGAGGGATAATTATAATATCGAGTTTGATTGATTGTTTAAGCCTATCACTGCCCACATTGCAGGGCTTTCAATGCAGGAATTGATTACTGGGCCCAATTTTACTACTAAAACAGAACTTGAACAAACTTCAATCTGCTGCTTCTAAGAAAACCAAAACCCAAAACTAAAAATCACAAGATTCTGAGAGGAGAATGAGAAAAAAACATTTTTTTTAAAGAATATTTCTCATACTGAACTAAGTTATACATCAGGCTCCTATAAGGAGCCCAAATATGAAAGCTTCTAAACCAGTGGTTTGGGGAAAGAAGATTTTTTTATTTATTGGTGTTTAAGGTCACATATTTATGCACAATGGCTAATCGTTCCACAACACAGAGATAAAGTCAAGTTTAGTCAAATGTTTATACCCTATTTTAGAGGACTTTCATCCCAAGCATTGGTGGCTCAGTCCTATTTTACTGGTAAAACTGAACTTGTTTACCATAGTAAACAAGCACTGTCTCACATCCCAGGTTTCCCATGGGGGCGGGAGAAGAAGATTCTACAACTTTTTTCCCATTTATTTATTTATTTATTGGTGTTTAACGCCATTTAAGCAGCTAGGCTATATAATGACACAACACAGGTATAAAATCAAAATTTGCCAATCATTTATGCTTATGTTGCCCACTTGCTGGGGGACTGCACCTCAGCAGCGTTGGTTACCGGGTCCTATTTTACCAGTAAAGCAGAACTTGTTTACCTCAGTAAACAAGCACCGCTTCACTTTCCGGGGTTCCCACGGAGGTTTTTCCCCATTACCTACAGTGTTAAATGAACTAGTCAATGACACTGTAGCTCAACTTGAGTATGACAGGAATTAGTACTTGCTGTGACCAAGTCAACAATAGTGAATATGACAGGAATTAGTATTTGATGTGACCAAGTCAATAATAACAACAGAATTGCAAGGTGACTGCCATCTTGAATTTTGGACTGTAATCAAAAACACTCATTCTCGACCCACATTGACAACAAAGGTACCTAAGAAGTTTCATGATTTCATGAAGATCAGATCATAAAAACGACCACTAGCACCGTGCAGTACTGACATGTGTACTAATTGCATATAAGTAGCACCAAATAAATCAAAGTTCTAATTTGCATAATATATGCATGAGAAAAAAAACCCATAATATATGTGATGTATTCCAAGTTACTAAACCCTCGTACCAAAATTTATCCATATCAGTCCTTTCATATAGGAGTTCTCTACAAAAAACTGATTGCACCTAATTTTGGTACTAAGTGGCTGACAGCGGCCATTTTGAATATCAGACCGGACCCCACAACACAGGTTCCCATCACAAGGTGGCACTAAATGTACCCAAGGAGATCGGTTCACAAATACAGTCTCTAGCCTGAGCCATAATGGCATTTGCACTTACAGTGCTGAAAGTAACACTAAATAGATCAAAGTTAGTCTAATTTGCATAATTTATGCTTAAGAAAAAAACTTGCATTATATGTGATGTATCCCATGGTACTAAACATTCATACAAGAAAATTATTCAAATTAGAGCTTTCATATGGAAGTTCTAAGCAAAAATCTGATTGCACCTAATTTTGTACAAAATGGCTGCCAGTGGCCAATCTTGAATTTTGGACCGGACCCCAAAACACTCGTTCTCGTCCCACAGTGATAAAGGTACTCATGAAGTTTCATAAAGATCGGTTCATAAATACGGCCTCTAGCCTAAGCCGTATTGGCTTTTGCACTTACAGTGCTGCAAATAACACTAAATAAAACAAAGTTAGTCTAATTTGCATAATTTACGCACAAGAAAGAAAAACGTATTATATGTGATGTATCTCATGGTACTAAACATGCTTTCATATGGAAGTTCTGTACAAAAAACTGATTTTTGCATCATCAGTACAAAATGGTGGCTGGCAGCCATCTTGAATTTCGGAATGGACCCCAAAACACTTGTTCTCGTCCCACAGTGATAACAAAGGTACCCATGAAGTTTTGTAAAGATCGGTTCATAAATACGGCCTCTAGCCCGAGCGGTATCCAATTGTTGACAGTGCGACGGATGGACAGACAGACAGATGGATGGATGGACGGACAGCGGGCCATGACAATACCTCAAATTTGGCTTCGCCAAAGTTGAGCTAAAAATGATGACTCAGTCAGTCCTGGAAAAGTACCTTATGATAAAACCAATGGCAATTTTTTTTACCATTCCATTCTGTCAGCCCTAAGGAAGCTTCACACCATATAAAAATTCTCAGTGGCATGTAGTTTTTTAGGAGATGGGGGCAGTTAAAAAAAAATGGTCAGCTCTGGAAGTTTCTGTGGGGCGACAGAAAATTTTTTTTTTCACCATAAATTAGGTAATTGTGACCTAATAAGCCCTCAGATCAAATTTGGTTCAAATCGACCTCTTGGTTTGGAAAATAGAAATTTTGGTATGATTTGGGCTCCCACAGTGTGCCCAAATATGAAACCCGGGACTTGGCTTTAAGAAACTGCACTCTCAGCCACCCAAGGAATACTGTACACCAAGTATCAAATGATTTTGACTGGTGGATCTTGAACAAAAATTTTTTAAACGATATTTCTCATATTGAACCAAGTTATAATTTGGGCTCCAAAAGGGACGACAAATATCAACCGAAGCAGTGCCAGAATTTCGACGCGAATCGATTCGCGTAAAGATTCACCCGCCATCGCGCGAATCACTGTTGATTCGCGCAAAGGATGTAACGAACTTCAAAGAGAAAGTCTTGCTCCACCCAAGGACTGCCTGGTAATGCACAAATGGCGTTTAAAAAAATGGGTGTGAATGTGTAATTAATTATTTGGACCAAACGACAATTGATGTCTTGTAAGGAAATACACATGACAGAGTCGTCCTATTGTATGATTAACATGTGCATTTACGTTTCACAGACTGACACTTTCTGTCAGTGGATACCAACCTTGTTTCCGCTATTCATTAAACCAACCGACAACATTGTAACACAAATACATGTGACAGTGTTTTATCATCCCGACGGGTTGGCCAAATGACTGGCTCCGATTCAGGTTTTCAATGGAAATGTATTTAAAGCACACGTGAACGTGGTGAATGGTATGTATCTTCGGGGATGGGTAATCCAAACGGAGAATGAATTACAAACACCCAATCCCTTAAATTCTAACAGTCAAATGTCTCATATGCGTGATCTCACCTAAATTTATATAAACAAAGATGATTTTTATTAATTTTAATTAATAAATGTTATCGTCCAACACAACTTGACGAGTTACGAATCATTCAATGCAAGTGCTGAATGCAAGTGACAAATGCGACACTGCCGTCATATGCACGGGGTGGATACACTGTTTGATTGACAGCAATGGTCGGCCATTTGCGAAATTATTCAGGCGAACATTAAAACGACTGAACTGTGTTTTTGTACTGAGGGGAGGGGGGGGGGGGGAATTTATATAAACAAAGATGATTTTTATTAATTTAAATTAATAAATGTTATCGTCCAACACAACTTGACGAGTTACGAATCATTAAACGCAAGTGCTGAATGCAAGTGACAAATGCGACACTGCCGTCATATGCACGGGGCGGATACACTGATTGACTGCAATGGTCGGCCATTTGCGAAATTATTCAGGCGAACATTAAAACGACTGAACTGTGTTTTTGTACTGAGGGGAGGGCATCGCACAATGGCATTCAAACAAATCAACACAAGCATGAAATGTTAAGTGTTATTTATATTAATTTGTATATATCTTACCCTACGATCTTTCATGGTGCGGCGAACATTTACAAAGCAAGCCTGTCGTGGGATTGGGAGGGGGGGGGGGGGGGGGGTTCAAGTTGCCCTCAACTCACGTTCACCCGAGTCAAGTCACCCCCTGAAAAAGATAGGAAATATGGTCGGCAACTGGAGGGATGTGGCGGAACTGTTCTGTTATCAGAACAGTACCGTCCCATCACGCATGCTGCCGACCATATTTCCGATTTTTCCTGCCAGGAGACTTTACCACAGATCGGAAAACTGTTAGCAAGGAGTGATGGGGGTGGCACTCTGTCTCTGTCATAATCTTCATCAAAATAATAATAATAATAATAAAATTACAGGGTGAACACGCCCCTCACTCGCACCCGACTGGGGCGAGTTTGACCCAGAAAAGTAAGCTTGGGCGACTAGACCAGAGGGCGACTTGACACGAAACCGTGAGGTGGGTTGGGGGAGGGGGGTGTCACAGGCGAACAAATCAACGCAAGTAGATGTTAGGAGCAAGTGTTATAAAATATTTATGTGTTTATATTTAACCACTTTCCGCGATGAAGTCTGCATGGATAAATGATCGCCGGATCAGTTTATAATAATTTACAGTTGCCCTGTCAATTAAGTTGACTCGTGAACATTAGAATGCACATTGCAGTATGTGCTTTAATATGCTCATGTGCACCCCAATCCTTCCCAATTAATCCCCTAGTAGAAGTGGCACATTGTTTGCAATACATGATTCGCCTGAATCGCGTTGTCTGTTTTTGCGGGAATCATTTTTGATTCGCCCAAAATTTGACGAAATTCTAGCCCTGCGAAGAACTTGGCTTGACAATCTTGAATCACACCTCCCTAAGCATATTGTATTCCAAATATCAAAGGAATCTGACCATCCGTCATAAAGATTCTGACGTCCTCCCTGTGGCCTCCCACAGGGAGCCCAAACATGAACTCGGCGACTTGGCTTGAACAAACTTGAATCTCACCCCCACTAAGGATTAAGGCTGTCACGATTGATCGAAAAATCGATCAACTGTCGATTGAGATCATAATCGACGATTTTTTTCAATGATCGATTATTTGACTAGACATGTGCCGTGATACCTTTTTGTTAAACAAAGGGGAAATGTTGATTCACAAGCTATTGTTTCACATAAAAGACCTATTTCGACAACAGATGTGTGTGTGAACGGGATTAAAACATAAAACCAATATACAGCTTCAAGTCGCGGTACCACACAAGTTAAAGTTAGCCATTTTGTCACTTGGGAAGTGTCACATGACAATAGCAAAACATTTGTAAACAAGTGCTCGAACCAAGGGAATCGAATTTGCGATGAAAACGTTTCCTAATACCCCATCGTTTACCAAAGGCCGGACATAACTATAAAACAGAATATTCTGAATTTATTTCGTGTGAAACCAGTCAGAGGGGATGGCAGGTTGGAAAAAATATACCATTTGATCAAGTGTGAAGCGAATGTGAATTGACATACATTCAGAACACAAGTTTTGTGGTTTTCCGGTAAGGTCGAATTAAACCTATATTTTTACATGTAAATTTCAATTTACTCACTTTTTCATAACAGCTAAAACATTTTATCGCATAGGGTGTACAAAAAATGATACAATTATACGCGTGTCGTCGATTTTATTAAATATGTTGAATTTCCATTCAAAGTGAATGCACACAAGAAAGACAAAATGGCCTTCTTGTTAACTTCAGCTACCGTTTCGTCACACATAAATTAATATATTAAACTTCGCCCTTATTTTTCAACCACACACAATCTGCACAAATAATTTAGCAATCCGTGAGCAATCAACACAAAATCACTGAAAACCCCCATTAAACACGTGTACCATATTATTTACACTTTTTGACTGAGCACAACAAGGTCCAGAACGCAAAGCTCGAAAACGGGATTCCTGCATTTTTACGTAGAGCTCAAAATCGGGCTTCCCGCACCCAACCAGTTAAGGCTAAATTCACAATCATTATACACTGAGTGCGGATGGGGCCATTAGCGAGTACTTTAGTATGCATTTTTCTATGATTTGAACTTTGAATCTATGCGATGTAGATTCTGTTTCGTCAATTTTTTTAAGGTTTGGTGTTCCGTTTGTTTCATTTACGATTAGGATATTTTAATTTTTAACCCCTCCCAACTAGTCCAAAGTTATTTCATAGACGAAGTCCTTGGAAACGAGACAGAAATCTTGACCATAAATAATCGAATAAACATCAATTTTTATGACAAAATAATCGATTATGAAAATTCATAATCGTGACAGCCTCACTAAGGATGCTGCATACCAATTATCAAAACTATCAAAAGATTCTGATTTGTGGATCCGAAGATTTTTAAAGAATATCCCTCATATTGCACTAATTTGAATATTTGGGCTCCCACAGGAAACCCAAATATGGACGAAGGGAGTAGATTTCAACATATGTGTGAATCAATGTTCCAAAGATGATATATGCAAAATATTAAAGCTTTTGAAGCAGTGGTTTGGAAGAAAATGATTCTTTAATTTTTTCCTATTGCCGACAGTGTTAAAAAATGCTGACTCAGCATTTTTTCAAAAGTCCCGAAAAAGTACATGATGACAAAACCAATAGCAATTTTTTTTACCACTACTTTCTGTTGGTCCCAAGGAAGCCTCACATTTTTGGCTCTTGAGGTTCACATGGGGCTGCAGGAAAAATTGTTTTTTTTGTATAATTCAAGTACTTATATAACCCAATAATACCTCACATTAAATTTGGTTTAGATTGGCCTCGCGGTTCAGAAAACAGTAATTCAAAAATTTTTGCCCCTCCCAGAACAAAGGCAAATATTGTCCATCAAACTTCTCTTGAACAAACTCGAGTCTACACCTCATATGGAAGCTGTACACCAAATATCAAGTCTCTGCAACTATTGATTTTTAAAGAATTTGGCCATTTTTGCCCCATCCTCCTCCTCAATGCGAGCTGCATCTTAATTTGAAGAAAAATCAAAATGCGTCCATATAACTATTTCTCACCTGAAATTTCATTAAAAGGCGGCGAGTGATTTGGGAGAAAAAGGCCCAAACACCACCTTTACGACTGACGACAGACAAAAAGTGAACAGATGAGCTAACCCTGACTTTCAGGTGAGCTAATACTTCTGACTGGTGGACCTGAAGAACATTTTCAATGAATGTTCCCCATTACCCCATATTGCACCAAGTTAAAATTTGGGCTCTCACTGTTAGCACAAACATTAACTGAGGGAGTCAATCTGAACAAACTTTAACCCCCCCCCCCCCCCCAAAAAAAAAAACAGATGATTATTTATTTATTTGTGTTTAACGTCATTTCAGCATCTACGCTATAAAACAAGAGGCCCCAGGGGCGATCACCTGACATGGTAACCTACATATCAACCCAGGGACTTGATTTGAAAAGTTACATCTGCCACTTCTACAAAAGACTTATCCCAAATATCACAAGATTCTCACCAATGCATCTAAACAAATTTAAGAAAAAAAAAATATTCCTCATATTAAAAATTCTCTTTTTTAGCTCCTGCTGTTCCCGTGGAATGCCAGGAAAAAACATTTCGGCATAAACTAGATACTTACATCCCAATAAGCCCTCATTATCAAATTTGGTTCAAATTGACCACTTAGTATGGAAAATAGAGAGTTTGGTATAGATTGGGCTCTCACGGTGACCCCCCAAAAATGAATCCAGGGACTTGGCTTTAACAAACTCACTCTCAGCCCCCCAAGAATGCCGTATACCAAATATCAAAAGATTCTGACTGGTGGATCTGAAAACATTTTTCTTCAAGTTATAATTAAGTTATAATTTGGGGTCCCAAAGGGAGCCCAAAATTAGCCGAAGGACATGGCTTGAACAAACTTGAATCTCACCTCCCTAAGGGTACTGTATACCAAAAATGAAACGATTCTTACAGGTGGATGCAAAGTAGAAGATTTTTAAAAAATATACCTCATATTGAACTAAGTTATAATTCCGGCTCCCACATGGAGCCTAAATATAAACTCGGAGACTTAGCTTGAACAAACTTGAATCTCATCCTCCTAAGGATGCTGCATACCAAATATCAAAAGATTCAGATTTGTCGATCCGAAGAAGATTTTTAAAGAATATTCCTCATATTGCACTGATTTAAACATTTGGGCTCCCATAGGGAACCCAAATATGGACAGAGTGATCTGATTTCAGCACATATGTGAATCAATGTTCCAAAGATGCTATATGTAAAATATGAAAACTTTTGGAGTATTGGTTTGGAAAAAAGTGATTCCTTAATTTTTTCCCATTGCCCACAGTGTGTAACTGTTAAAAAATGCTGACTCAGCGTTTTTTCAAAGTCCCGAAAAAGTATGTTATGAAAAAACCGATGGCATTTTTTTTTACCAATCCTTTCTAATGGTCCCAAGGAAGCTTCACACCAAATAAAAATTCTCATTGCCATGCAGTTTTGGAGATATGGGTGTTTTCGTTTTTTTTCTATTTTTGGCTCCTGAGGTTCCCACGGGGCTGTGGAAAAATTTTTTTTTTGCATAAATCAAGTACTTATGGCCCAACAATACCTCACATTAAATTTGGTTCAAATTGGCCTCTCGGCTCAGAAAATAGGAATTATGGGTGGGGCAAAAATTCTTGTCCCCCCCAGAACAAAGGCAAATATTGCCCATCAAACTTCTCGTGAACAAACTTGAGTCTACACCTCAAATGGAAGCGGCAAACAAAACATCAAGTCTCTGCTATTGTTGGTTCACGAGAAGATTTAACATTTTTTTTTTGCATTTTGGCCCCCACGACCTCCTCAATATGAGCCACAAACTCAATTCGAAGAAAAATCAAAATGCCCCTACACAACTATTTCTCACATAAAATTTCATTAAAAGGCAGGGCTCGATTTAACTGGATTAGCATAGCACTTTGCTCTCCAATTTCTGAATTTTGCTATTCAAGATTTATTAGTTTCAAGTGCTTTTGGATCAACTGCTAATCAATTTTCCAGGGTGAATAGTAAATTGCTATTCAAAATTTTCAGATTAAATCAAGCCCTGAAAGGTGACCAGTGGTTTAGGAGAAAAAGACCCAAACACCACCTTCATGGCATACGACTTCTTAGAAGCAGATTTGAACAGCAGAGAATCCGAAGCTTTCTTAGTAATTTTATCGTAGATTGCTGAAAGCTTGCCGTCAAAGAGAAGCTCTCCGGAGACCGAAGCGACTCAGAGAGTTCTTCACCTTACTATCCACGCATGTGGATGTAGCTAGGGCTGCATCACGTCTAACCAACTCCAGGTTTGCCACTGAAAGGGCAGAGTTATACGTGGAATAAGCTACTGCCCTTGAAAGAAGTCTTAAAGAGGATTGTATATCCTGGAATTCTTTCCCTTGAGGACGCAGTGATAACGCCTTTGTAAGGTGGTCTGCGTAAGATAAAGCGTCTAAACTGGCTCTGTTAGACTAATTGTCATATCCAACACCGCGGTTGGAATGGACATAGACGACAGTAATGACAATTCTAAGTCTTCCGCCTTGTCATCAAGACGCAGAGGAACTCTCGGAATACCCTGTCCTACCGTATCGAATTTATTCCTTGAATTAATGAAAGGCAGGTTAAGAGCATTGGCGGACAAGAAACCAGCTTTGCTTGTTTTGGAAGCAAGCTTGAAGATAGCGTCGTTCAATAATTCAAATGTTCTTGTGACATTATTGGACTGAGACGGAAACTCAGGGACGATGTCTCTGAACCGCTCGAAGAATTCAGTGTCCAATGACGCTATCAGTCTCTTATCCGGTATCGCAGCAGTCTGGCCCGACGGAACAACTTGAGGAAGGAAGTGCCGGATGAAATCCACGGCAGCTTTATGTTGTTCCGAAAGGGATAGCTCCAAGTCCTCAGTATCCCTTTCGCCATCCGGTCGGACCTCATGATGCTCCCGGTCGTCCGCACCTGATACTTCGGCGGGGCGTACCGACCCAGCGCCGTCGGATAATTCCCGATCCGACAACGATTCTGTCGTTTGCTGGGATGCTGCGATAATTTGTGCTATCTGAGCTAGCATGTCCGTCATCGAGGCCTACAGAGTAGCGGTCTTTCGCTGCTTAGCCGCCGGTAGCTCTGCATCAACTGACTCCCGCATGCTTTTCCTATGCGAACGTCCAGAGTCTACCGGCCTCGTGTCCCTGGCTACCGGATGGCATGACCTGGTCGCCGATGAATCCCTGATCAGCGAAGCTGGCAGAATATCCGCGGTCACGTAGCCAAGGCGCGGTCGTGTGCGCTGCTGAGAGGATGAGGAAGCCTGAGCAGTCTCAGCGGACTGCCTATACAACGGAGCGTCCCGAGCGGCGGACGTGTGCTCCACTTGCGAAACATTTTGTACCACAACATCTGGTCTCAGATGTTGTTGTACGAGAGAGGGGCCTCTCTCGCTCGCAGCCCGGCTGGACCTGGACGAGCTAGGAACCGGACTAGAAGGCTTCCTCCGATCTCTCCTTTTATCCGCCGTCACTGGGTGTGCACCTTGTATGTTTATAGTGCTCGCATCACCCAACACTCCTTCCTGGACCGCAACGGACGAACCCGGCTGCCGAACCATTCGACAGCGCCGTCGATCCTACTAGGGACCTCTTGGGCAACTGTCGTATCTCCATGAGCACTTTTGCCGCTAGCTCTTCATTAGATTGTGACGACGGAAGCGCACTTTTGGAAGATTACATGGAAACATCACCATGTCTTGTTCCTCTGAAATAGAAACTGATAGACTAAAGTGACCCTGTGGAGAAAGGACCGGCATAGCCCTTTTCCCGCTAACAACATACCGTGACACATGTTTCCAATGTTTGTCATCCCAATATTCACATACTGAACAGGAGTTAGTGCGAGTACACTGACTGCAATTAATTATTTATAAATTGCACAATGGCTAATCATGACCGTGACAGTGTAACGGGTGGAGGAAGCCGGAGTACCCGGAGAGAACCACCGAGCAACGACGAGCAGCTGCCAGCTCCCCAACATCGTAACTCCGCACTGCAGCACAGACAGGGTTAGATTGGTTGAAGACATGCGTACCATCGACGTGCAGTACGCCTTAGTACACGACGTCATCGAGCCCCCACGCGGGCAATGGGGATGAAGTGTCTTGCCCAAGGACACAACGCGCTTGCCGCAGGTGGGATTCGAACCGAGGACCTCTCGGCTTGCAGCCTGCACCTCTACCTACTGAACCACCGCGCTCCCCGACTACAATTAATACAATGATCATGAAAGTCAGAGGAAGATTTCCTCTTATTACAATTTGAACAATATCCTTTCATTGTGAAAAGACAACAAAAAGTCCTAGTACTCGCACGAACCCCTGAAAACAAAGATACATAATAACATGATCCATTAACACTGAAAAAACAATTGAAATCAAAAATAATTTTTGAAAAATATTTTTTCAGCGAAGCCCAAGTTTCTGAAAAGTAATGTTGAGCCCCAATGGATCCCAAGGCTAAGTGTGGACAAAAATTTTAAAATTATTTTAAATAATTAATGCAACACTTACGGATAATAATAACGTATCTTGTAATGAGATAAAATACTACAAAGGCAAAAAGCCCCCCTCAAAAGAGACTGTTGCCAATGTAAACAAGAAGTGTATAAACACCAGAAAACATGACTCCAGGCACTGACAATCCTGGCCCGAAATCAGTTATCAAAATACACACTATCTGATGCAAAACAGAGACTTCCAGGGAAGAATCTGCAGAACATCAGATGGTAGATGCAGAACACAACGTCTAAACACCCATGGGTGAGGACGTAAACATGGGGAAAAAAACAGAATTCATTCTGTTACCAAGCTAATTCTCCCAAGAAATTTTAGTAGTAATCTTACTCAAAAATATGCCAAAAGCATGGGAGAATAGCAAGGGGGTACTTACAGGACAAGGGGAGAGGAAACACTGAATAAGCAGTGCAACTTCATAGCAAGAATGACAACAGGCCCATGCCTCGAAAATAGGCAACTTAACATAATTTCATTACAAAATTTTAAGTTACAGCCCTGAATATTTTCTGTCACTCCTTTTTTCTCTCCTCCTTCTATATCCTCCTTAGAATCACCATTTCTCCAATATTTATGTGTCTGGCATCACTTAAACTGAGATTTACAAGCACAAAGATCAGTGAGATGTTAACTGATGAAGGGCCAAACAAAGAATAATTGTTGCCAATTTCGGGACGTCCTTGACACTGCGCATGCGCAGTAAGGGCAAAGAATGGAGGACCTTCAGGACATGATTTCTTTTGGTTTTAGATGCAAATTTTGAGGATTGGGGGGGGGGGGCAAAATTTGTGTTTGGCCCTAGTATTTTAAGAGTTTGCACCAGCTATGTCTGGGTCATTGGTACAGTATAGAAATATTTAATAGACCAGCTACTTTTTGTATAAATTACAGAGTCCCCTATTCTACCAAAAATCTGGTCCGAATCGTCCAGATACCAAAGACTTGACCCGTTCCCCGATGGAGAGCACATTTGAGCTTTTAAGCTGTGTAAAACTTGCACTGGGTCAATGTTTTTCTTCTATATTTAGTAACATATTCCTTAAAATTGATAAAAAGCCGTTACGTGCCCTGTGGTATTTCTTTGCCTAACGTGTTGTGATAGAAAGTTTTACCTTTTCCTTCTATTCTATCGATGAAGAGCTCCAACTTCTGGCCTACTGGTACTTTTTTGTTTGACCGCAACTGCCTCATTTTCTGTTATGTGTGACCGGCAGATCCAATCTTCAAGCTGTTAATGTTCTGCAAATGGACGTCGATCAGACCTTCAGAGATTCGCTGTTGTTTCGCGCGGCCTCGTTTGATAGGTTAAATTTGTGTATTGGTGGAACTTTTCGCGCGTCCTCATTTCATAGGTCAATTTTCTTCCGTAATGCTAGGCGCGAAAAATCTCCGCTCAATGTTTGGCTGGGAAACCATCTCCAGGCTTAAATTGTGTCTTTTAGTCCAAAATTGTTACTTTTTCGTTCTTAGAAAACACAAAAATATAAAAATGTAAGACGTACAACGATTGTGATCTGATTTTATTTTTGCTGGTGGTATTGGATGAATGTTGGCAATTTCCTTTCTGTAAGGCTGGCTGATGGAGAGCCTGTGAACATCTCAAACATCACGGGATTTACGACTGAAACCAGAAAGGAGGGCTCGTTCACTCTTCACCTTCGATTGGGCGCTACTCAACGCTCCACGGCTATAACGTTGATTGTGTTTTCATTGTGTTCGAGTTTTTCCATTTGGTCCCATATCACCCAACAATCCCCAGCGTTTTTTCTACCCCCTCTACGCTTCCCTACACTAGTAGGCCTACCACGTCATATGCGGAAAATAGCCCCGGTTTCTTCGTGTCACCAACTACGAATCCCTCACTGTTGTGTAGAAGTTCATCCCATTGCTCTTTGATGTAGAGAGCAAAACGAATTGGTGAAAGGATGGACATATATAGTTGGAATGACGAAAAAGGTCTTCATAATAAATCGGAATTGCCGGGTTCATTTTGTAGGTAGCAGGACGACTGGGTGGAGGGGTGGTTCATTCACTTCATTCTACGATCAGCCATATACATTTATCATGAGGCGAAAGCATCGAAACCCGTGTGTTTAGATACACATCCAAGTCGCCGCCACCAGCCGCAAAGTTCTATAAAGTTATAGACGCATAGATCATGTTTGTGGTTAGCCATGCGGACCTGGGATCCGAAGCGTTTGTGGGAGTGGCAATTAATATAGATATGCACTGGTACGCGCACATGTATGCTGTTTGAGTTTGAAAATGAATTTGTCGCTGCGAATCCCATCGGACAGAAAATATCGGCATTCTCTATTTGGCAAAATTAGGCGTTCGGAATTTTTCCGCTGGGGGAATTCCGTGATTTTAATACGCCATCTTGGGAAAACCTGACCAGTTCATCATATAAAATGGGCGTCATGCATAGTTATGAGCAAATGACTAAACGTGAGTTCAACGTGATGTCGCAGTCATGATGTAGCAGTGATTGGTGCTGAAAGTGACCTTAAACACCAATGAATACATAATTTCAGCTCTTCTCCAGCCGAGTATTCTTTTCTCTCTCTTTATTCACATTTAATTATGTTATGTCAATGAATGTAAAATACTGCTATCAAAAACTTTGGTATTTCCTTTCATCCCCCTCGATTTTCAGGCTGAAGATGACTGAAATGTACGCCTATCGGACAACTTTCACATGACCACATCCGAACAAAACCGCAAACATGTGCGGATAGTTTCGGATGACAAACCTGTCTGATGAACGGATTGGGGAAAAATCGTTGCCGCAAACGCAAACATGTGCGCCTAGCTTAAGCTGCATTCAGGCGTCTAATTTATATAGACAGTTGTGGCAATAGCCCAAATTTCACTATCTCGAATATACTCAAACCAAAGCGTTTCTATTTGTCGAAAAGTTGCGCCACTGAATTTAATCGCAAAATGTATCAGTCGATGGCACTTGGCGTTTAAATGACATTGTGGACGCCGGTTTGGGTGGAATTGTGGAGGCCAGTTTGAGTGAAATTCTGGAGGCGTGTTTGCCCGGGGCTGATTTGGGTGTAATTCCACTGTCTTGTTGGCTGGGATACCTTGGCCCCCGAATGACGCTTTTCTAGCGTCATTTGTTACTTGTATAAGCAGATAATATAAGATAATGACAGGCGTATTCGCTGGATTAATTAATGTAGGCTAGATGTTTCCAAATGCATTAAACACAAAAACAAATTGTTACGACTGCTAGATTCACACAATTGATAGAAGAACCAAAGGTCTCATTTGTTAAAGCCTTTGCGAAACGAATGACAATGTCGCATTCTAACCCGAATATTTTGAGCCCGCATTACCCACCATAAACCATTTAAACAAGATTCTAAACACGCGTTATTGGTAAAGTAGACCCGACCACCAATGCTTGGGCTGGAAGTCCTCTAGAATGGGCAGCATAAGTATAAACGATTGGCAGAACTTCACTTTACAATTAGCTGTCATGGTTGCAAAACACTGAACTTAAACGCCAATAAGTAATAAATCAATCACAGTTACGTTGACACAACAAACGATGTTATCAAGTTTTCGTGTAATTCCGTGGTATGCCATGGTATGGAGAAACATTTTACCACTTGTGGGGGTGAAACCGACTTGTGATGTTTATCCGTCCGCATATCTGTACTTTCTAAGTCGAGTTTGTTAAGATAGATTTTCATAATTCTTTTTCATTTATTTATTGGGGTTTTACGACACTTTCAACAGCCAGGGTTACACCGTGTCGAGCAGATTTACGGGTGGAGGAAGCCGGTGTACCCGGAGAGAACCACCAAGCAGCGGCGGGCATCTGCTAGACTCTACAACGTAGTAACCCGCGAAGGGTTAGCATTGGCTGAAGGTATGTGCTTCATCGACGTGCAGTATGTCTTGGTACACGGCGCCACCGTGATCCCAAGAAGGCAATGGGGATGAAATATCTTGCCCAAGGATACAACGCGATTGCCGCAGGTGGGATTCGAAACGAGGACCTCTCGGCTTGCAGCCTGCACCTCTACCAACTGAGCCACCGCGTTCTCCTTATAATTCTTATACCAGATGAAGTAATCTGAGGAAAGTCCCTTTCGTTTTTGACGGTATTTAAATTTGTTATTCCAAAGTTATGGGACTGGAATCGTCCAAACAATTAAGAAGAAATCATATGCCGCGCGATAAGGCATGTTTGCCAAGATGGATTTTCATAATTTTTTCAACAGATATTTCAAGTGATCTGGTCGTTTTTGACAGTATTTAAATATGTCGTTCCAGAGTTATGCGACTTGAATCGTCTGAAAAAAGAAAAAAAAAAAATTCATATGTCGTACAAGTCACCTTTGCTCGCATGGGTTTTCCTAGTTTTTCAAAGTTGAACAACATCTCTAAAATGATCCAAGGAAGCTCTCTTTCGTTTTTGATGATATTTGAATTGTGTCGTTTCAGAGTTAGGGGACTTTATTGTCAAAAAATAAAGAAACATTTATATGTCGTACAGTAAGTCAAGTTTGCCTGGGTAGATTTTGAAGAATGTTCTACAACACGTTTGAAATGATCCATAGGAAGCTCCATTCTTTTCGTTTTTGATGATGTCGTCCCAGAGTTGTGGGACTTCAATCATCAAAAATCGAGAAAAATTCATATTGCACTCTGGCAATCCATTGACGCCGATGGGGATGCATTTTGTCACCAAAACGTAATTCTACTAGAAACGTGTCATTGGCAGGGCAGCTGGATATCACGTTAACCCTTTGTCCATTGAAAAGCAAAAATTAATATTTTGTTTGATAAGTTCAGTTTGCATTGATAGATTTATATCATTTTATACACCTTAGTAGGAGTGATCCAAAGAAGCTGCCTTTCCTTTTTGACGACATTTGAATTTATCGTCTCAAAGTTATGAGACTTCACTTGTCACAAAATGAATAAAAATTCACGCATCGTACAGTAAGTCAAGTTTGCCTGGATGGGTTTTCATAATTCTTTAAAACATGTTTGATATGTTCCAAGGAAACTCGATTCTATTTCTGACAATATTTAAAATTGTCATCCCAGAGTTATGGGACTTTATTTGTCAAAAAATCAAGAAAATACAAATTGTACTGTGACAGTCAATCGGGGCCAATCGTAATGCATTTCACCAACAGCCAATTTGACTACAAAATTGCCATTGGCTCGACAGCGACTACGCTGGATCTCATGTTAACCCTTTAGCCATTGCGATCCTCTAATCTGAAATATCACTACTTAATTTTTGTCTATGAATAATATACGTTCCAGTGGGGCCCTTTCTCACGTGTAAGTTTTCTAGTCTGTAAAGATGGATGGAAGGAACGTTCAGTGTTTCAGCACCAAAAGTAACCACAGATACTAAATGAAACACCAACACCAGTCTGAGAGGGATGAGCGTTGAGCAAAAGATTTATTTATTTATTATTTGGAGGTTGTTTATTATGATTGTACCCACTTGACATCCGACACATAAGCACATGGACACGCAAATACAAACACTGTTTGTCAAGGTTTTCAGACGGGGATTCGGCGGTTGTTTGTAATAAAACTCTATAAACGTGAACGATATTATTCAGTTCAATTATTAAGCAAAACTATTTGAACGTTGTCCCCATTTTGAGTCTGGTCGTTTGAAATTTTGGCAATGAAATCTCCACAAAAATGTAACAAGAGCGTAATGCTGTCCTGGATAGAAAGGCCGATAATTTCGTATAGAGCTATAGGAAGGAGCTTTGAGACGTACACGTTTCAACGAGGGCATCACGGCTTTCGGATGTTCGAATTGTCCCCATTTGGAGGTTGTTTATATTGATTGTCCCTATTTGACACCCGACACGTGAGCACATGAACACACGCACACCCACACTGTTTGTCAGGGTTGTAGACAGGGATTCAGCTGTTGTATCGTATAAAATCATATAATAGTAAAGGCTGTTTATCGCTACAATTATTGAGCACAATATTTCAATTGTGTGCCCATTTTGCGGCTCATCGTTCCAATTTTGCCCATAAAATCTCTACATAAATATAAATAGAGAGTAATGCCGTCCAGGTTAGAAATAGTGACAATTTCGGGGAGGTGTACCAAAACGTTCCGGAGCAGTAACTTTTGTACCGACAATCCTTCAAGATTTATGACATCTCGAGATTTGATGTGAGATCTCAATTCGTCTAGTTTTATTTCTCCATTAAATTATGTTGATATTATTAAAGTGTTGTTGCTGAAGATATGTTTTATGTTTGTGAAATTGGTTTAGTTCTGTGATCTGATCAGCAGACCTATGTTGTGATTCTATGGAGGAATTTGGAGGGTTATGTTGGCGTTAAGTTTTAATTAGCCTGGTTTTACTTTTATTTTTTTTTGAACTGAGTAAAAAGCTAACATGTGTCTCTCAAGCTTGCTCCTCGAATGTTATTACAAACCGTTTTGAAAAATGAGTTCTATCAATGTTGATTGTGGCACAAACCAATTTTCTCCCTAAAGTTGCAACACTGCATACAAGGAACGTGGTTATTTCTTTCAAGATGTATTGCTGTTCAGAATGTCCGCAGATATAGCATTCAGAAAATTATGGATATGTGCATGTCCGCGGTTGTCACTTGAAATTTAATAGGATGTACCGGCATGCCCGGAGTTAACATTCAGAAGCATATGTTTGTGTGTATGTTTGCGCTTATCAATTGGAATATAATGCTTACTGGTAAACATGGGGTAATATTTATTTATTTATTTATTTATTTATTTATTTATTTATTTATTGGGGTTTAACGATACATTAACAGCCAGGGTCATATCGTGTCGGTGACAGTTTTACGGGTAGAGGAAGCCGGAGTACCCGGAGAGAACCACCGAGCAACGACGAGCAGCTGTCAGCTCTCCAACATCGTAACTCAACTCCGCACCGCGGTACAGACAGGGTTAGAGTGGCTGAAGACATGTGCAACATCGACGTGCAGTACGCCTTAGTACACAGCGTCATCGTGCCCCCATGTGAGCAATCGGGGTTAAGTGCCTTGCTCAAGGACACAACGCGGGAGCGCGAATCAGTCGCTGAAATGGTCACCCATCCAGCTACTAACCGCGCTCGACGTTGCTTAACTTCGGTGATCTGACGAGAAGCGGTTACCACGATGCCACCGCGCCCCCATGGGGTAATATGGGCGAAATAAGTGTAACAGAAGACACACGCATTTTCACCCGGTGCGTCCACATTTTCCACTGTCCCCGTTTGAATGTTGTTTATTATGATGGTCCCGATTTGCCACCCTCCATACGAGCACAAGCACACACGCACTATTTGTCAAAAGTTAATGAGAGGGTTTTTATGCTGTCTCATATAAAACCTTTTAAATATGAAAGGTATTTGTCGCTTCAATTATTAGGCTTAATACGACAAATTTGTTCCTAGTTTGAGGCTTATCCCTCGAAATTTTGGCAATAAAATCTCTACAAAAATATAACAAGAGTGTATTGCTGTCCTGTTTAAAAATGCTAATATTTCGTAGAGCTGTATCAAGGCGTTTTGCAACAGTACGCTTTGCACGGACAGTGCTGGATTAGCATTCGCAAATGCTCCTTGTTTGAGAGCAAGCGACACCATCGGTGGACGCGTTAGGGTATTGAGGAAATGGCGCGCGAGTCTTTAATGTGGGACAGGCGAACAGGCGTTGTCCATGCTTCGTTGAATTTATTTAATTTTTCGTGTTTAAATCACCGTTATGCAGTTGTGGCTTATTGAGACCGCAACCTAGGTCAAAACTCAAAAGTGAAGAATAGCCCATAATTTGTGTCCATGGGGCCGAATTTAAGCGGCTTCTAACCTAGACATTGATGACCCTGACTTATTTTACCAGTAAGGCAGAACCTATTTATCCCAGTAAACAAGATTGCTTCATTTCCCCGGGTTCCCATGGAGAGCTTCATTGAATGACTTCTCAAGATTCGATATGCTATCTCAATTGGTCTTGTTTTATTTGCAATGAGAAATGAGGTTGATATTATTAAAGGTTGTAAAGGGATCTTCAGGGTAATGTTTGGGATACGTTTTAACAAACCTGGTGTTACTTATACTTTTTGTCCGATTCATTCTGATAACGACAGAATGAACTAAGATGTCTCACTCACACTTGTTCTTCCAAGGATATTACAAATCGTTTTGGACAAGCTTTTCAAGAACATTGATAGTGGCATTAACGAAAGTTCTTAAACTTAAATCAAAACTACATACATGGTAGGTGCACGGTTATTTATTGTTTCTACAATGCTTTGATATTCAAATGTCAACACTTCCGCAATTAACACTAAGAACATATGTGTTTGAGTACGCCGGGATTGAGTAAGCCGGGGTCTACAAATGGAATATAGCGTGGACCGGTATATTGAGGCAATATGAGTGTAATAACTTTAACAGGAGATCTACGCATTTCAGCCGGGATGTCCCCGTTTTCTGGCTCCCACTCTTTGGAGGTTGCTTAATTATGATTGTCCCCATTTGACACCCGACACATAAGCACATGCACACGCAAATACAAACACTGTTTGTCAAGGTTTTCAGACGTGGATTCGGCGGTTGTTTCGTATAAACCCCTATAAATGTGAACGATATTATTCAATTCAGTTATTAAGCAAACTATTTCAACGTTGTCCCCATTTTGAGGCTGGTCGTTTGAAATGTTGGCAATGAAATCTCCACAAAAATGTAATAATAGCGTAATGCTGTCCTGGATAGAAACGCCAATAATTTTGTATAGAGCTGGGGGAGGGAGCTTTGAGGTACACGTTTCAACGAGGGCATCGCCGCTTTCGAATGTTCGAATTGTCCCCCATTTTGAGGTTGTTTATATTGATTGTCCCCATTTGACACCCGACACGTCAGCACATGGACACACGCGCACCCATATTGTTTGTCAGGGTTTCAGACAGGGATTCAGAGGTGGTGTGTAAAACCATATAAATGTAAACGCTGTTAATTGCTACAATTATTAAGCAAGATATTTCAATTTTGTGCGCATTTTGTGGCTCATCGTTCCAATTTTTGTCCATAAAATCTCTACATAAATTTAAATAGAGAGTAATGCCGTCCCGGTTAGAAATGATGACAATTTTGTAGAGGTGTACCAAAACGTTCTAGAACAGTACCTTTTGCACCGACAATACTTCTATATTTATGGCATCTCGAGATTTGATGTGAGATCTCAATTCGTCTAGTTTTATTTCTCCATTAAATTATGTTGATATTATTAAAGTGTTGTTGCTGAAGATATGTTTTATGTTTGTGAAATTGGTTTAGTTCTGTGATCTGATCAGCAGACCTATGTTGTGATTCTATGGAGGAATTTGGAGGGTTATGTTGGCGTTAAGTTTTAATTAGCCTGGTTTTACTTTTATTTTTGTCGGATTCATTCTGAATTGAGTAAAAAGGTAACATGTGTCTCTCAAGCTTGCTCCTCGAATGTTATTACAAACCGTTTTGAAAAATGAGTTCTATCAATGCTGATTGTGGCACAAACCAATTTTCTCCCTAAAGTTGCAACACTACATACAAGGAACGCGGTTATTTCTTTCACGATGTATTGCTATTCAGAATGTCCGCAGATATAGCATTCAGAAAATTATGAATATGTGCATGTCCGCGGTTGTCACTTGACATTTAATAGGATGTACTGGCATGCCAGAGTTAACATTCAGAATCCTATGTTTTTGTGTTTGTTCGCGCTTATCATTTGGAATATAATGCTTACTAGTAAACTTGGGGTAATATGGGCGTAATAAGTGTAACAGAAGGCTTACACATTTCACCCGGTGCGTCCACATTTTTCGACTGTCCCCGTTTGGATGTTGTTTATTATGATGGTCCCGATTTGCCACCCTCCATACGAGCACAAGCACACACGCACTATTTGTCAAAGGTTAATGAGAGGGTTTCTATGCTGTCTCATCTAAAACCTTTTAAATATGAAAGGTATTTGTTGCTTCAATTATTAGGCTTAATACTGCAAATTTGTTCCTAGTTTGAGGCTTATCCCTCGAAATTTTGGCAATAAAATCTCTACAAAAATATAACAAGAGTGTATTGCTGTCCTGTTTAAAAACGCTGATATTTCGTTGTGCTGTATCAAGGCGTTTTGCAGCAGCACGCTTTGCACGGACAGTGCTGGATTAGCATTCGCAAATGCTCCTTGTTTGAGAGCAAGCGACACCATCGGTGGACGCGTTAAGGTATTGAGGAAATGGCGCGTGAAGCTTTAATGTGGGACAGGCGAACACGCGTTGCCCATGCTTCGTTGAATTTATTTATTGTTTCGTGTTTAAGTCACTGTTTTGCAGTTGTGTGTAATTGTGACCGCAACCTAGGTCAACAGAGTAAAGAATAGCCCATAATTTGTGTCCATGGTGCCGATTTTAAGCGGCTTCTAACCCAGACATTGATAGCCGCGTCTTATTTTACCAGTAAGGCAGAACCTATTTATCCCAGTAAACAAGATTGCTTCATTTCCCCGGGTTCCCATGGAGAGCTTCATTGAATGACATCTCTAGATTCGATATGCGATCTCAATTCGTCTTGCTTTATTTGTAATGAGAAATGAGGTTGATATTATTAAAGGTTGTAAAGGGATCTTCAGGGTAATGTTTGGGATAAGTTTTAATAAACCTGGTGTTACTTATACTTTTTGTCTGATTCACATTCTGATAACGACATAATGAACTAAGATGTCTCACTCACACTTGTTCTTCCAAGGGTATTACAAATCGTTTTGGACAAGCGTTTCATGAACATTGATAGTGGCATTAACGAAAGTTCTATCTAAAATTTCAAAACTTAAATCAAAACTACATACATGGTAGGTGCACGGTTATTTATTGTTTCTACAATGCTTTGATATTTAAATGTCAACATTTCCGCAATTAACACTAAGAAAATATGTGTTCGAGTACGCCGGGATTGAGTACGCCGGGGTCCACAAATGGAATATAGCGTGGACCGGTATATTGAGGCAATATGAGTGTAATAACTTTAACAGGAGATCTACGCATTTCAGCCGGGATGTCCCCGTTTTCTGGCTCCCCCTCTTTGGAGGTTGCTTAATTATGATTGTACCCATTTGACACCCGACACATAAGCACATCGACACGCAAATACAAACACTGTTTTTCAACGTTTTCAGACGTGGATTCGGCGGTTGTTTCCTGTAAAACTCTACACATGTGAATGGTATTATTCAATTCATTTATTAAGCAAACCTATTTCAACATTGTACCCATTTTGAGGCTGGTTGTTTGAAATGTTGGCAATGAAATCTTCACAAACATTGTAAAAAATAACCACGTTCCTTGTATGTAGTTTTGCAACTTTAGAGAGAACCTTGGTTGGAACGGTTTGTAACATCCTCGGAGGAACAAGTGTGAGGGACACATCTTAGCTTATTATGCAGTTCTCAGAATGAATCCCACAAAACTAAAAGTAACACTAGGCTAATTAAAACTTAACGCATACATAACCCTCCAAATTCCTCCATAGAATCACAACATAGGTCTGCTGATCAGATCACAGCACTAAACAGATCGCAGAATGAAATCTTCACAAAAATGTGATAAGAGCGTAATGCTGTCCTGGATAGAAACGCCGATAATTTCGTATAGAGCTGTAGGAAGGAGCTTTTCAACGAGGGCCTCACCGCTTTCGAATGATCGAATTGTCCCCATTTGGAGGTTGTTTATATTGATTGTCCCCATTTGACACCCGACACGTGAGCACATGGACACACGCACACCCATTCTGTTTGTCAGGGTTTCAGACAGGGATTCAGAGGTGGTGTGTAAAACCATATAAATGTAAACGCTGTTAATTGCTACAATTATTAAGCAAGATATTTCAATTTTGTGCCCATTTTGTGGCTCATCGTTCCAATTTTTGTCCATAAAATCTCTACATAAATATAAATAGAGAGTAATGCCGTCCCGGTTAGAAATGATGACAATTTTGTAGAGGTGTACCAAAACGTTCTAGAACAGTACCTTTTGCACCGACAATACTTCTATATTTATGACATCTCGAGATTTGATGTGAGATCGCAATTCGTCTAGTTTTATTTCTCCATTAAATTATGTTGATATTATTAAAGTGTTGTTGCTGAAGATATGTTTTATGTTTGTGAAATTGGTTTAGTTCTGTGATCTGATCAGCAGACCTATGTTGTGATTCTATGGAGGAATTTGGAGGGTTATGTTGGCGTTAAGTTTTAATTAGCCTGGTTTTACTTTTATTTTTGTCGGATTCATTCTGAACTGAGTAAAAAGCTAACATGTGTCTCTCAAGCTTGCTCCTCGAATGTTATTACAAACCGTTTTGAAAAATGAGTTCTATCAATGTTGATTGTGGCACAAACCAATTTTCTCCCTAAAGTTGCAACACTACATACAAGGAACGCGGTTATTTCTTTCACGATGTATTGCTATTCAGAATGTCCGCAGATATAGCATTCAGAAAATTATGAATATGTGCATGTCCGCGGTTGTCACTTGACATTTAATAGGATGTACCGGCATGCCAGAGTTAACATTCAGAATCCTATGTTTCTGTGTATGTTCGCGCTTATCATTTGGAATATAATGCTTACTAGTAAACTTGGGGTAATATGGGCGTAATAAGTGTAACAGAAGGCTTACACATTTCACCCGGTGCTTCCACATTTTTCGACTGTCCCCGTTTGGATGTTGTTTATTATGATGGTCCCGATTTGCCACCCTCCATACGAGCACAAGCACACACGCACTATTTGTCAAAGGTTAATGAGAGGGTTTCTATGCTGTCTCATATAAAACCTTTTAAATATGAAAGGTATTTGTCGCTTCAATTATTAGGCTTAATACTGCAAATTTGTTCCTAGTTTGAGGCTTATCCCTCGAAATTTTGGCAATAAAATCTCTACAAAAATATAACAAGAGTGTATTGCTGTCCTGTTTAAAAACGCTGATATTTCGTTGAGCTGTATCAAGGCGTTTTGCAGCAGCACGCTTTGCACGGACAGTGCTGGATTAGCATTCGCAAATGCTCCTTGTTTGAGAGCAAGCGACACCATCGGTGGACGCGTTAAGGTATTGAGGAAATGGCGCGTTAAGCTTTAATAGGGGACAGGCGAACAAGCGTTGCCCATGCTTCGTTGAATTTATTTATTGTTTCGTGTTTAAGTCACTGTTATGCAGTTGTGTGTAATTGTGACCGCAACCTAGGTCAACAGAGTAAAGAATAGCCCATAATTTGTGTCCATGGTGCCGATTTTAAGCGGCTTCTAACCCAGACATTGATAGCCGCGTCTTATTTTACCAGTAAGGCAGAACCTATTTATCCCAGTAAACAAGATTGCTTCATTTCCCCGGGTTCCCATGGAGAGCTTCATTGAATGACATCTCTAGATTCGATATGCTATCTCAATTCGTCTTGTTTTATTTGTAATGAGAAATGAGGTTGATATTATTAAAGGTTGTAAAGGGATCTTCAGGGTAATGTTTGGGATAAGTTTTAATAAACCTGGTGTTACTCATAATTTTTGTCTGATTCATTCTGATAACGACATAATGAACTAAGATGTCTCACTCACACTTGTTCTTCCAAGGGTATTTGAAATCGTTTTGGACAAGCTTTTCATGAACATTGATAGTAGCATTAACGAAAGTTCTATCTTAAATTTCAAAACTTAAATAAAAACTACATACATGGTAGGTGCACGGTTATTTATTGTTTCTACAATTCTTTGATATTCAAATGTCATCATTTCCGCAATTAATACTAAGAAAATATGTGTTCGAGTACGCCGGGATTGAGTAAGCCGGGGTCCACAAATGGAATATAGCGTGGACCGGTATATTGAGGCAATATGAGTGTAATAACTTTAACAGGAGATCTACGCATTTCAGTCGCACTGTCGGGATGTCCCCGTTTTCTGGCTCCCCTCTTTGGAGGTTGCTTAATTATGATTGTCCCCATTTGACACCCGACACATAAGCACATGGACACACAAATACAAACACTGTTTGTCAAGGTTTTCAGACGTGGATTCGGCGGTTGTTTCGCATAAAATCCTATAAATGTGAACGATATTATTCAATTCAGTTATTAAGCAAACTATTTAAACGTTGTCTCCATTTTGAGGCTGGTCGCTTGAAATGTTGGCAATGAAATCTCCACAAAAATGTGATAAGAGCGTAATGCTGTCCTGGATAGAAACGCCGATCATTTCGTATAGAGCTGTAGGAAGGAGCTTTGAGACGTACACGTTTCAACGAGGGCATCACCGCTTTCGGATGTTTGAATTGTCCCCATTTGGAGGTTGTTTATATATTGATTGTCCCCATTTGACACGCGACACGTGAGCACATAAACACACGTACACCCACACTGTTCGACCGGGTTTAGACAGGGATTCAGCTGTTGTATCGTATAAAACCTTATAATAGTAAAGGCTGTTTATCGCTACAATTATTGAGCAATATATTTCAATTGTGCGCCCATTTTGCGGCTCATCGTCCGACTTTTTGTCCATAAAATCTTTACATGAATATAACTAGAGAGTAATGCGGTCCCGGTTTGAAACGTTGATAATTTCGTAGAGGTGTACCAAAACGTTCTGGAAGCGTACCGTTTGCACCGATAATACTTCAAGATTTATGACATCTCGAGATTTGACATGAGATCTCAATTCATCTAGTTTTATTTCTCCATATCTCGAGATCTGACGTGAGATCTCAATTCGACTAGTTTTCTTTCTCCATTACATTATGTTGGTATTATTAAATTGTAGCTGAATATATGTTTTATGTTTGTGAAATTGGATTAGTGATGTTTAGTTCTGTGATCTGATCAGCAGACCTATGTTGTGATTCTTTGGAGGAATTTGGAGGGTTATGTTTGCGTTAAGTTTTAATTAGCCTGGTGTTACTTTTATTTTTGTCGGATTAATTCTGAACTGTGTAAAAAGCTAAGATGTGTCTCTCAAGCTTGCGCCTCCAATATTCTTACAAACCGTTTTGAAAAAGATTTCTATCAATGTTGATTATGGCACAAACCAATTTTCTCCCTAAAGTTGCAACACTACATACAAGGAACGTGACCATTTCTTTCACGATGTATTGAATGTTCGCAGATATAGCATTCAGAAATTATAGATATGTGCATATCCACGGTTGTCACTTGAAATTTAATAGGATGTACCGGCATGCCCGGAGTTAACACTCAGACGCCTATGTTTGTGTGTATGTTCGCGCTTATCATTTGGCATATAATGCTTACTGGTAAACATGGGGTAATATGATCGTAATAAGTGTAACAGAAGTGTTACACATTTCACCCGGTGCTTCCACATTTCCCGACTGTCCCCGTTTGGATGTTGTTTATTACGATGCTCCCGATATGACACCCTTCAAACGAGCACAACTACATACGCACTATTTGTCAGAGTTTAGTGAGACGGTTTCTATGTCGTCTCATATAAAACCTTTTAAATATGAAAGGTATTTGTCCCTTCAATTATTAGGCTTAATACTGCAAATCTGTCCCTTGTTTGAGGCGCATCCTTCGAAATTTTGGCAATAAAATCTCTACAAAAATATAGCAAGAGTGTATTGATGTCCTGTTTAAAAACGCTGATATTTCGTAGAGCTCTATCAAGGCGTTTTCCAACAGCACGCTTTGCACGGACAATGCTGGATTAGCATTCGCAAATGCTCCTTGTTTGAGAGCACGCGACACCATCGGTGGACGCGTTAGGGTATTGAGGAAATGTTGCGCGAGTCTTTAATGTGGAACAGGCGAACAGGCGTTGCTCATGCTTCGTTGAATTTATTTATTTTTTCGTGTTTAAATCATTGTTATGCAGTTGTGGCTTATTGAGACCGCAACCTAGGTCAAAAGTAAAGAATAGCCCATAATTTGTGTCCATGGGGCCGATTTAAGGGGCTTCTAACCCAGACATTGATAACCCTGACTTATTTTACCACTAAGGCCAAACCTATTTATCCCAGTAAACAAGATTGCTTCATTTCTCCGGGTTCCCATGGAGAGCTTCATTGAATGACATCTCTAGATTCGATATGCGATCTCAATTCGTCTTGCTTTATTTGTAATGAGAAATGAGGTTGATATTATTAAAGGTTGTAAAGGGATCTTCAGGGTAATGTTTGGGATAAGTTTTAATAAACCTGGTGTTACTTATACTTTTTGTCTGATTCATTCTGATAACGACAGAATGAACTAAGATGTCTTACTCACACTTGTTCTTCCAAGGGTATTACAAATCGTTTTGGACAAGTGTTTCATGAACATTGATAGTGGCATTAACGAAAGTTCTATCTAAAATTTCAAAACTTAAATCAAAACTACATACATGGTAGGTGCACGGTTATTTATTGTTTCTACAATGCTTTGATATTTAAATGTCATTATTTCCGCAATTAACACTAAGAACATATGTGTTTGAGTACGCCGGGATTGAGTAAGCCGGGGTCTACAAATGGAATATAGCGTGGACCGGTATATTGAGGCAATATGAGTGTAATAACTTTAACAGGAGATCTACGCATTTCAGCCGGGATGTCCCCGTTTTCTGGCTCCCCCTCTTTGGAGGTTGCTTAATTATGATTGTACCCATTTGACACCCGACACATAAGCACATGGACACGCAAATACAAACACTGTTTTTCAACGTTTTCAGACGTGGATTCGGCGGTTGTTTCCTATAAAACTCTATACATGTGAACGGTATTATTCAATTCAATTATTAAGCAAAACTATTTCAACATTGTACCCATTTTGAGGCTGGTCGTTTGAAATGTTGGCAATGAAATCTTCACAAACATTGTAAAAAAATAACCACGTTCCTTGTATGTAGTTTTGCAACTTTAGAGAGAACCTTGGTTGGAACGGTTTGTAACATCCTCGGAGGAACAAGTGTGAGGGACACATCTTAGCTTATTATGCAGTTCTCAGAATGAATCCCACAAAACTAAAAGTAACACCAGGCTAATTAAAACTTAACGCATACATAACCCTCCAAATTCCTCCATAGAATCACAACATAGGTCTGCTGATCAGATCACAGAACTAAACAGATCACAGAATTAAATCTTCACAAAAATGTGATAAGAGCGTAATGCTGTCCTGGATAGAAACGCCGATAATTTCGTATAGAGCTGTAGGAAGGAGCTTTTCAACGAGGGCATCATCGTTTTCGGATGTTCGAATTGTCCCCATTTGGAGGCTGTTTATATTGATTGTCCCCATTTTACACCCGACACGTGAGCACATGGACACACGCACACCCATTCTGTTTGTCAGGGTTTCAGACAGGGATTCAGAGGTGGTGTGTAAAACCATATAAATGTAAACGCTGTTAATTGCTACAATTATTAAGCAAGATATTTCAGTTTTGTGCCCATTTTGTGGCTCATCGTTCCAATTTTTGTCCATAAAATCTCTACATAAATATAAATAGACAGTAATGCCGTCCAGGTTAGAAATAGTGACAATTTCGGGGAGGTGTACCAAAACGTTCCGGAGCAGTAACTTTTGTACCGACAATCCTTCAAGATTTATGACATCTCGAGATTTGATGTGAGATCTCAATTCGTCTAGTTTTATTTCTCCATTAAATTATGTTGATATTATTAAAGTGTTGTTGCTGAAGATATGTTTTATGTTTGTGAAATTGGTTTAGTTCTGTGATCTGATCAGCAGACCTATGTTGTGATTCTATGGAGGAATTTGGAGGGTTATGTATGTGTTAAGTTTTAATTAGCCTGGTGTTACTTTTAGTTTTGTGGGATTCATTCTGAGAACTGCATAATAAGCTAAGATGTGTCCCTCACACTCGTTCCTCCAAGGATGTTACAAACCGTTCCAACCAAGGTTCTCTCTAAATTTGCAAAACTACATACAAGGAACGTTGTTATTTTTTCACAATGTTTTGCTATTCGGAATGTCCGCAGATAGCATTAAGAGCATTATGGATATGTGCGTGTCCGTTGTTGTCATTTGAAATATGAAAGGATGTACCGGCATGCCCGGATTTAACATTCAGAAGACTATGTTTGTATGCGTATTCGCGCTTCTCATTTGGAATATAATGCTTACTGGTAAATTTGGGGTAATATGGGCGTAATAAGTGTAAGAGAAGACTTACACATTTCACCCGGTGCGTCCACATTTACCGACTGTCCCCATTTGGATTATGTTTAATATGATGCCACCCCCCCCCCCCCCCCCATCTGACACCCTCCATCCGAGCACAAGCACTATTTGTCAAAGGTCACCGATAGGGTTTCTATGTTGTCTCATATAAAATGTTTTAAATATGAAAGTCATTTGCCCCTTCAATTATTACGCTTAATACTTCAAATTTGTCCCTATTTTGAGGCGTATCCTTCGAACTTTTGGCAATAAAATCTGCACAAAAACTATAAAAAGAGTGCATTGCTGTCCTGGTCAAAAACGCTCATAATTTCGTAGAGATGCATCAAGGCGTTTTGCAACAGGAAGCTTTGCACGGACATTGCTGTATTTGCTTTCGCAGATGCGCTGTGTTTTTAGAGCAAGCGACACCATCGTTGGACGCGTTAGGGTATTGCGGATGTTGTGCGTAAGTCCTTAATGTGGCGAACAGGCATTGCCTATGCTTCGTTGAATCCATTTGTTTATTTATTTCTGTTTAAAGTCACTTTTATGCACCTGTGGCTAATGGCGACTACAACCTAGGTTAAAAGTCAAGTGTAGCCCATAATTTGAGCCCATGTTGCCCATTTTAAGCGGCTTCTAACCCAGTCATTGGTGACCGGGTCTTATTTTACCAGTAAGGCAGAACCTGTTTACTCCATCTCAATTCGTCTTCTTTTATTTGTAATGGGGAATGAGGTTGATATTATAAGAAGTTTTAGGTGGTTTTTCAGGGTTATGGTTGGGGTAATTTTTAATTAGCCTCGTGTTATTTATATTTCTTGTCTGATTCGTTCTGGTAACTGAAGAATGAAGTAAGATGGCCCAACGACATTTATTCTTTCAAGGGTGTTACAAACCGTTTTGGACAAGCTTCTTATCAACGTTGAATGTGGCTAAACGAAAGGTCTATCCCAAATTGCAAAACTTAAATTAAAACTACATATATGGTAGTTCCGCGGCTATTTTATCAATACATTGCCATTCAAATTTCAACATGACGGCAGCTATAATATTCCGAAAACTGTGCATATGTGAACATCCGCGGTAATTATATCCGTCCGTGTGCCAGGTATCAAATGTGGGCAGTCATCATAAACAACCTCCAAAAGGGACAGCCAAAAAATGGAGACACGCCAGTTGAAATATGCAGGTCTCCTGTTAAATATAACCCATTCATATATTGTCTCAAACTATCGGTACCCACTCTATTCCAGTTGATGACCGCGGACGTACACATAGATATTATCTTCTGAATGTACACTTGCACACGTGCATACAAACACTTTTTCGAGAGGTTTTCGGACAAGGATTCGTCTGTTGTTTCGTATACCACCTTTACAAACGTGAACGCTGTTATTGCCTTCAGATATTAAGCAAAATATTTCAATTTTGTCCCCACTTTGGGGCTCGTAGTTCCATATTTTGGCCATTAAATCTCCACAAAAATGTAGCAAGAGTGTAATTCTGTGCTCGATAGAATCCCTGTCTCTGTTTGGCGGATCTTTATTATGACTGCCCCCGTTCGTCATTCGGCACACGGGCGCATGCACGCACGCACACCAACATAGTTTGACAATACAGTCTCCACATAAATATAACTAGGGTGAAATGCTTTCCTGGCGAGACACCCTAGTAGTTTCCTAGAGGTGTGCCAAGGCGTTTTAGAACAGTACCTTTTGTACCGACAATACTATTATATTTATCACTTGTATAAAATGACCCACTGAGGCTTATTCATCTAAATGTATTACAAACCATTTTGAACAAGCTTTTCATCAACGTTAATTCTAGCATCAAAGAAAGTTCTATCTAAAATTGCAAAACACCAATAAAAACTACATACAAGGCAGGTTATTTTTTACTGTGCATTGCTATTCATCATGCCCGCTGTTATTTATTTATTTATTTATTGGTGTTTAACGTCACATATGTATGCACAATAGCTAATCGTGACACAACATGCCGATAATGTCAAGTTTAGTCAATCGTATATACCCCATGTTGCCTATTTTAGTGGACTTCCACCTCAAACATGGGTGATTGTGTCCTATTTTACCAGTAAAGCAGAATTGAATTTGTTTACCACAATAAACAAGCACCGTTACAATTCCCGGGGTTGCCACGGGGAATGCCCGCTGTTAACATTCCGAAAACTATGCATATGGGTAAGCCCGGGGTTGTCATTTAGAATAAAAGATGCATTGTCATGGCCGCAGTTAACAATCAGAAAAATATGTACATGTGTACGTCCGCGGTTAGCATTTGAAATATAATGCGAATCGGTTAGTATTCCACATGGGATCCGGGGTATTTATCTGTCTGCGTTTACCTTTCAGAATGTAACAATTGGCGTCCGTATTTTACATGAGAACTGGGGACGTCTATATTTGGTTATGTACATGTATGATACACGCGTGTAACACAGCTTATGAAATAATATCGGTTAAGCGGGGACAGTCGTTTTTTAAGCTAAATTTTGATTGTTTCCAACTATATAGCCCATCGCGGTTCCGAAAATCGTACTAAAATTAACCGGGGACGTCCCCGTTTTAACCGGGGACGTCCCCGTTGTCGGGATGTCCCCGTTAGAAGGGTGTGTATTGATATGATTGTCCCCGTTTGACACCTCGGACAAGTGCACACACACACACACACACACACACACACACACACACACACACACACAACCACACCCGCATACATCCACCCTCACACACTCACAGACACACACCCCAAAACCCTTAAAAGGGTTGTTATGTATTTATTCATTTATTTATTTATTTAAAATGTACACTGGCCCCACCGGGAAGGTTTGTTACAATCCTTGCTTGGTGTTTGGTAGTTTTCTGTGCATGTTGTCTGAAAGCTTGTTCCAATCCCTCCTGCGCTTTGTCTACTTTTTCCCTGCGTCAAAAAAATTTGAGAGTGTTCAATTTAAAAAAGGTATAGATATAGAGAGATAAGAATCCACCACTGTATATTGTGACTGGTGTGTGATTGTTGCTATTGATGAGGCGAGGAGTGGATTTCTCTCTAGCTCACTTCCCACCAGCAGAGTAGCAAGGCGATCCTCACAGACTCGATCCTAAAGTTCTTAATGAGTAGCGATGCAATCCTCACTGACTCGACGCACTTGCATTCCATTATATAATTTTCTTTAACTTATAGAGATACAAAAACAAAAAGTAGTTGCCTTTCCGTTCACTGTTTCCTCGAGAACGGCCTGTACAGTACGTGGAGAGTGTATTATCACTAAATCACCCGCAGAGTGGAGATTCTACCCAAGCAATAATTCCAAATTTGTTGCAAACCAGCACAAGCAAAGTTTCAGCCAATGGATTTAAGAGGTCCATTGGCTGAAACATTGCTTGTGTTGTTCGTCGATATGTACAAAATTTGAAAGTTATAGCTCGGGTGATAACTCCACTCCGCAGGTGATTTAGTTACAATCCACTCTCCACGTACTGTACTATGCGTAGGAGCCAGCCGATCTTCCCTCACCGAAATTTGTACTCCTGGGGGGGGGGGGGGGGGGGGGGGGGGGGCAGCAGGTGGAAATTTTTTCGCTGTTTGAACTCCCAATGATGACAGAAGTAAGCCTTCGTACGTATCTTCACATGTCACCGGCCCTGATTATTTACACCAAGCACCCGGCTCTCCCCAACGCGTCATGGTAATGTATAACGCGTTGCGCAGTCCTCACTAACTCCGCCCTTAAGGTTTGTTTTACTGCCGATGTAAACCTCACTGCCTTTTGTCTTAGTTGTAGCAGTTTTGATAGATCCCTAGATTCTGTTTAGTCACGTGACTTTAATTATGATAGCTAGTTATATCCTCGTCGTTGATTTGATCAATCTCTGACAAGTAAGACCGGAAAGCATTCCTTTTTTGTTTAATTATTTGAAGTGTTGGTTGAGTTATTCTGTTTATCTGCAACATTTCGGTTTCCTTGGGACAGATTTTATCTAGTGTACTGCTGATAACCTCGTTAAGGCGAGTGCATGCTTTTTCTACTTGATAAGCATTTAAGGGGTCATTTGCATTTATTTTTAAATGATAATCTTTCTGAAAAGGTCCCAGTCACCTTTTGATAGGTTCCTTCTGTTCATGGGAGGATAGCTTGTGACAACCCATATTACATTTCAAAGTGGCGTGAAGTGCCTGTTGATCACTGCCTAGGTCATCGTCCCCTACATCTTGTATTTTTCTGGTTAGTGATTTGCTGATGATAATCAGGTCAAGGATAACTAACTGGTGGAGTGGGTTGTTACTTAAGTATTTTACGTCTGTCTTGATCGTTAATTACCACGAACAGGTCGAGTTCTACAATGATGTTGAAAAAGACGTCACCATTAGGCTCAGTTTTTGTACAACCGAATACCTGGAGTTTGGAATTCTAGTCTCCCAATAATATGCAATGCTTATATTTTTTTTTGTACAGAATTCAAATACTTCACTGTCTACTGTTGCTTGCGGTTTGTTATAATGAGATGAGGGCCACATCTTTGTGGTCAAGTTTAATTTTAGCTGCAATTACTTCAACTTTGTGGTGGTCGCTTGATATTGCTTTATATTTAATCTTCTGGGAGCTGGCAGCTGCTCGTCGTTGCTGGGTGGTTCTCTCCGGGTACTCCGGCTTCCTCCACCCGTAAAACTGTCATGGTCATGATTAGCCATAGTGCATACGTATGTGACCTTAAACACCAATAAATAAATAAATATATAAATAATATTTAATATTTTGTGTTATTAGAAAAGCAATCCCGCCATCTTTTTGGGTGAGGCGACCCCGTTTAATAATGCCGATCCCACTTAACAAAATGTGTTTGCTTGGTTTTTGCCATGCTTCGCTAACTCCAATTATGTCCTTTTTGAAATAATTGGACATTTGCGAGTTTTCTGATTAACGCTTCGAGCGTTCTCCTGGATTATTTTTTTTTATCCAGCCGAGTTTCAGAAATAATTTTTTTTTCCCCATTGTGCCGAAGTTGGATCTTCCCGATGGGTCCTACCCCAGGTAGAACCATTTTTGCCGAATGATCGATGAAGATGATACAAAAATGTCATCAAAATGTCCTCTATGTGGACTGCCATTGATCGCTTAGATACAAGGAAGCCGCGTTCATTCAGTTCAAATGATCAAAATTTTCCCCGAGTTTTGGGCGTCCTTGGTGCATTTCCCGGTAATTTTTCTTGGCCCGGTCCGCCTCGGAGTGACAGTTGCTCGCCGTTGCTCAGTGGTTCTCAACGGGTAATCCGACTTCCTCCATCTATAAACCTCTCCGATACGACATGGCTCTTGCTGTTGAAATTGTCGTTAAATACTAATAAGGCAAACTATTTGTGCTAGGAAAAGTGTCAACGGAATAAATAGAGGATATCTAGTGTTTTTGAGTGGATACCGAAAATTATCTCATGAGTGACCGATACAAATGTTTATTTTTCGCGAGCGCTTTCGCGAGCGAAAAGAACCATTTGTTTCGGTCACAAGTGAGATAACTTTAGGTATCCACTCAAAAACACCAGCTTTTCTCTTTATTACACGCTTTTTATAAGAATCTGATAATTCCACTCGTTTCAATCATAAATTGATGCATGAAGGCAAACAGAGAATTGAATCATTGATACGCGAAGGTGATTTGATCGATACTCGGTATAGATAGCGTCTTGCGATCTGATTCAGCTGGCGAATTTCTAGTCCAAATATGGCATGAAAGGCCGTAATATAAGTTTTTGGTTTGGTACGTCCTTTGAAAGGACGCCCAAACCAAAAACTTATATTACGGACTTTCAGGCCATGTTTCAGCGGGTTTCATGCATCAATTCAAGGTGAATACGTGTTGAATTAATGCTAGGAAATGGTCGGTAGCCTCGCCAAAACACTAAATTTTCTTTTCATTAAACGTTTTTAGAAGAAATTGATCATTTCCAGTGAAAATTTGACTAGTATTCACCTTAATGTGATGCTTTGAAAGCCACCATTTTGATTGATACCAAAAAAGTGAAAATTGCTATATCTTCACAGAGGGAGATGCGATTTCTATCTTTCCGAAATTTCTTGGATAATCTATCGTTTAGCGTATAATAAAACATTGAAGGCAGCTGCTATTTCTTAAAGTTTTCATTGATACCTTCTGACACTTTCTAGTTTAATTTCAGGTTTTGATCTTTCTTGATTAATCTACGATTAAAATAGGAGAAACCAATTTGCAAACATGGAAATGGAGGAAGAAAAGAACAATCCGCTTCTATTGAACTCTGCGAACTCCACGCAGAACGGAAAGGAAAACAATTCTGTTGCTGGTGACAAACCTTCAGAGAGTCTTGTTGTTCCTGAAGTAAAACGAGAGCAGCACACCTTCAGAAGGAAACTATTTCTCCATTTCATTCTTTGTTATTCGGTGTTCAACGTTGTAAGTATTGTATTCTCATTTTCAAAGTGCTGTTTGCCAGGCAGAATGGGCACACATTCTGGGAGATGCTGTCGCTCCAATTAAAACGATTTCCCTCGAAAGAAAGTACTCAGTTTGAATTCTATTAGCTCTTTCCATGCTGCTTGCGGTCATTCCTGCCTATGTTAGCAAATCTCATCAGCTGTAGAAGCATAATTTTGCCACATTTTACCGGGTTGTTCTCCCTGATTGTGGAAATACATTTGTTTCCGCTGATTTCTTCAGTTTAATTTTCAAGGATTTTTCATCAAATCTAGTCATGGCTGCTTCACAGCAGCCCTGACTAGATCTGCTGAAAAATATTTTTTGAAATACTCAGCGGGTTAAAAGGTAACCAGTTACTAGCATATTGAAAGACCCCTGCGTGGACAGAACTGTCGCCGCTGGTTGCTATTTTAGCAATACGTCAGCCGAACGAATCTTAGAAAATAACCCTTTGAATCTACATTTCCTGGAATGGTATCTCCTTTGTATACACTTACAGTGGGATGGGTCATTCCAATATCAATATGCAGAGAGGATAAAATAATAATAATAATAAACAATAATAATAATTTTTAAGACTTAAGTCCACATTGTGCTCAATGGTTTTACAGAAGTAACTGATACACGCACGTACACACGCGCGCGCGCTCATAAAACTGTGTGAAATGATCAGGAATTACAAAATCAACAGATAAATGCCTGTTTGTACAAGTGGGTTTTGAGACCGGACTTAAATTGATTTATTGTCAATGGAGATTTTAGATGTGCTGGGGTGGAGTTCCAGAGAGCCGGTGCGGCACATATGAAAGCTCTGTCACCTGTTGCTGTAAGTTTAGACTTTGGGATCACCAAATTATAGGATTCAGAAGAGCGGAGATTAGATTCCTGATTGGGGTACAGGGCTTAACAAGTGTAGATAAATATTCCGGAGCCAGGCCGTTAATACATTTGCATGTAATAAGTATGGGGTGCCATTGAAGGGTTTTGAGGACTGATTCGGTAGAACTTACGATTTTGAGTGAGGATCCTGGCAGCATAATTCTGAATATATTGGAGTGTATCAATAAGTGAATTTTTGCACCCATACAGCAGAGAATTACAGTAGTCGAGACGACTGGTGACAAATGCATGGATGAGTTGTTATGCAGTTTTCCTATCAATAGTTGCCCTTATCTTACTTAGATGGAAAAAATACGTCAACAGATATTATTGACATGTCTGTCGCAAGTAAGATTCTCATCCAGGAAATAGCCCAAGTTCCGAACTACTTTATTGGGGTGATTGCATTGTCTTCTATTATTAAGGGTGCTTTCATTGATGTAGAGAGTTGATGAGGTAGGTCTATATATATGACCTCGTTTTTTTCAGCATTCAACTTCAGATAGTTGTCGTTCATCCATCTAATATCCGCAAAACATCTTACAATAGCTTACAACGTGATATATCTTTTTCGTTAGATTTAAAATGAATGGATAGCTGAGTGTCAGAAGTGAGTATCAGGGTAGAAGTGTTACCCTAAACCAAGTTTACGAATTATATCACCCAGAGGAAGGACACATATAACGTTAAGCAAGGGCCCTAGTACAGAGCCCTGAGGGAAGCCAAACTTTAATGTGAATTTAAAGGAGGATGAGGTATTTATGTTAACACTTTGTGTTCGTTCGTGAGATATGATGCGAACCACTTGAGAGCAATGCCTGATATGCCAATTCTACGTTTCAGTCTATTGATAAGTATGTCGTGATCTATGGTATCGAAGGTAGCGCTCAAATCCAGCAGAACTCGGCAAGATACCTTGCCTAGTTCGGCTGGATCTGAGCGCTGCCTTCAATACCATAGATCACGACCTAATAACTGAAGTCTGCAGCCGTCTGCGACTGCATTTATTATTTATCATCAATGCCCCGTGCATAGACCTCTTGTAATAAAAATGGGACGAAAAATCGGTCTAGTGAGTTCAAAGTGTTAACTACGGCAGTTGGCAATGCGGTTGTAAAAGCCGCGACATTCTGTTACGACTTTTACCATGACCGTGCTGACTGTCCTAGCTAGTTTCGGTAATATTACCCTCCTGTCAGAATATAACTGAGAAGAATAGGTATATTCATGTCGGAACCGTGAGTAGAAAATATATATTTAAGGAAAACAACAAACAGCTCTTAGAGCTACCTATTGTTTTCGTCTATTAAAAGTAACAAAGGGAAACTGGACTTTTATGGCAAGCTAATTAGACGCAATTGGTTCACAGATAGTCCGTCCTTAAGAATATCTATCAGTATCAGTTCCCTACACTAAATAGTGTTCAACCGATGATCGGAACCGGCCACCACAATCGGCCGATTATGGGCAAACGGATGACAACGGCAACGGCTCCTAGAACATCGGTTCATCCGATTGTTGCCAAGCAATTTGTGATTTTCTGAATCGCATTTTATTATCTTCTGCAATTGTTCAATTGTTAATGTAAAATGATGTCGATGATACCATTCAATAAAGTTGAGAAACAACCACAATGTGTATTCTTAATCTCTCTAGACGCCCCTTTACGGGATATACGTGTTAAACGACATGTAAAGCTGACAACTGAGCACACTTGCAGCAATCGCCAGTTCATACCGGAAAAGTGAAGGATGCACTCTATTGACTCAGGTCGCAGTAAAATTACCAGTCGCGCGCACTTGGGCGGTAGAGCCACGTTTACCGCCCAAGTGTGCGCGACTGGTAATTTTACTGGGACCCCAGTCAACGAAGTTTAACACTTTGAAAAATGTTCAGTTTAATGTATTTCTTTCGAGCCTCGACTTGTCTTGTAGTGCACGGTATTACAATCGGAACCGGCATCAGAATCGGCCGATTGTGGGTTCAAATAACCGGTAATCGGTCAGCGACCATTTTTGGTAATCGGTTGGACACTAACACTAAATGTCCACTTCGGCTCTTTGTTGAGCGAATGTGTTTTTGTAGTGATTTGCAAATTGTTATTCTTCCCACTTAAAAAAAACCTACAAAATATTACCTCCAAACCTTCGCTCTAATGAAAAAGAGAGTGTCTGTATCAGATTTCAGGACGCGAACACTGTTGATATAATAAAAAAAACCCTCACAGAACATCAAAAGATGGTGAAAACGCCGTATTCGTATTTTTAAAAGTGTTTCAGCAAAGAATAATACCCAAACGTTGAAACTGACATGGAAAAAATGTTAAATGGTAGAGTGCTGGAATCCCATATTTGGGCTTTCCTCTGAAGTGTAGGTACCATAACTTAAAAGCTACATATTTAGTGAATGTGCTTCATGTTATCTTTTAAATGAAATTATTTTATCTGTATGGATTTTCCTTCTTATAATTTATGGGAGAGTGCTTGTAGGCACTCTCCTATAAATTGTTACAAGGCAAAGACACGTGAACAAATTTTGGTGATCAAAAATAATTTAGCACTCTACCAGTTAAAAGGCAGCTTCTGTATTTTTATACTACACTACAACATTAATTAAACACGTATTAACCTTGAATTGATGCATGAAACCCGCCAGCTGAATCAGATCGCAAGACGCTACCTGTTCTGAGTATCTGTCAAATCACTTCCGCGTATAAATGCGCATCAACTGTATACATTCATGCATCAATTCAAGGTTGAAACGAGTGGAATTATCAATAGGAATGATCAGATTCGTATTAAAAAGCGTATAATAAAAAGAAAATTTAGTTTTTTGAGTGCATACCGAAAATTATCTCACTCGCGAAAAATAAACATTTGTCTCGGGCACTCATGAGGTAAGTTTCGGTATCCACCCACAAACACTAAATATCCTCTATGTAAAAACAAGTCTCGTTAACGCTTCTCTACATTAGATCGGTCAATGCCTTCGTTGAAAATTGTATGTTATTTGGCTATTTGATAATATTTCTCTTACAATATTTATACAAATGGGTGCGTGACGTTTGAGAAATACACCATCAAAACAAAGTATAATGATAAGAGAACTAGAGTTTTTTTTTTTGTTTCCAGCATCTTAAATTTGTATTTTCACTTCCCTAATTTATTCTGTTTAAAAATCTAGTCGCAGAGTTCTAAAAAGTCTCACATTGTCTGTAATGACAAAGTTTCATTCATTTTATTTTAGTTATTCGTTCGCTTATTACATACTTCTGTACAATACAGTACGTGGAGAGTGGATTGTAACTGAAACACCCGCGTAGTGGAGTTATCACCCAAACTATAACTTTCAAATTTTGTTCATATCGACAAAAAAAAAACACAAGCAATGTTTCAGCCAATGGACCTCCGGGTTTAACCCGGAGGTCCATTGGATGAAACTTTGCTGGTGCTTGTTATGCTTTGTAAACAATTTGCAATTATTGCTTGGGTTGAATCTCCACTCTGCGGGTGATTTAGTGATAATACACTCTCCACGTACTGTACGTCCACCGTGGACTTGTCACTTTCTGTTGGTGGGTACTCTTTCCAAGGACGCAATAAAACTAGATTCCAAACACTAATGAAAGTAATAATCATCAAAAATTTAAATAATGAAGCACCGAATGGGCGTTACTGCTCATGCGTGGATTACAATCACTCCACGGCAGCTGTACTGGAGGTAGAGTACTTTAATCAATAAATGGCCCCTTTCTGGCCCAGACCTCGTTCTGCTCGTGATACGCTAATGCCAGTGGGTCGATATTTCCCTATGCAAATATTGCGAAACCAAGACAGAATCAAGAGAAACGGCACCCGCTGTTCAATGTTCTGGCATTTCGTATTCGACAAGTGAGATTTAACCATTTACCCAACGAAGACGATATCAACAATTTTACAATTTTTTAGAGTGTTCAAAACCTTTCAACAAAACAGTATCGAGCAAGTTCTGTAGAGGATTCATCGCATGGTGCATATAATCAGCAGATAGCTGATTATTAAGATTTAAAGCGTGAATTCAAACAACATGTTTTTTTTAAGATTCATTTGATTGATTAACACAGCAAGGGGGAAAAGCTCTTAACATATTGATACTATCGAAAAAAAGGTCCTACTAAACTACAATATGCTTTACAGTCATGAACATGACAAAATTCACATGATATTTTGTTGAAATTTTATGAAATGAAAAATCCTATTTTTTCAACTACAGCTATTGTATTTACGTGGGCGGATGCGACCGATTTGTTAGGTAAAGGGTAAACAGTCTCGCCGTTTAGACCGGACAGAGCATTTCTACCGGATCGCAATGTTGGCATTGCCCTCGAGACTAGGGTGGTTGGAATTGCTTTTGCGGACAGATCGAAGGACATGCTCGTCACTGTCATTGTAAACATACTTTCATTTTCCGTGCAATAACATTAGTTTCATTGAGCGTACGATGCTGGGATGTGACAACCGTTACTTATTCCTAGTTGGTTATTCGACAATCGTTATCAACCGATAATATCGGTTGATAACGAATGTCGAATAAGGAACCAGGAATAAGTAACGGTTGCCGATAATGGGTTAATACTGCCGTTTACTTTTGGGATTAGTACTCTAACTCTGCTTAACAGTTTCTGTGTAATAATTTTCTTCGACACGCAGTGTTCTTCCATTCACAGATTGTCCACATATATTTCATTTCAGTCGTTTGTGCAATCATTTAGTTTATCTGGGTGCACAACCTTTACACCTCATAGGTGGGCTTTGACCCTCGGATTGTGATACGACAAGAATTCATAAAGTAGATAGTTACTCAGTGAATTTGGGTGGTGGGCCAATTAAGGTTTTCATCTTGCAGCCCTAAGGCTGCACGTTGAATATATCGATTTGTCTTCCCCCAAGTGACGAATATAGACTCTACCAGTCGATGGCTCTAAACTGTCAGGGAATATACCATCATGGTTCAAAGGATTAATGTATGGATGTTTGGGATTGTTTTTGGTTTCTGCATACAAAGGTCCAGGGCACTGTTAAAATTAACCCGATTTCTGTTTCTATGCAATAAGTTTATTAGTTTCCTTCGGCATATAATGTTCTCGGATTATTTTGGAGCCAGGCCAATGATCAAGGTCTCAGTTACTAAAAAGTAAATCTCATTTCCTACACAATAACATAAGTTTCATTGAGCGTTGGGACGCACTTTATGCCCATGTTGCTACTAGAGGTTAGAGTTCTGGATTGATTCTTCCGTAATTCAATGTCAAGGTCACCATTACTATTAATAGAATTTCAGTTTACATGGAATAACTTTGATTTTCTTTTACGTTCATTGCTCTTTCTCCCAACACAAGCTGCTTATCACGAGACACGTGTGTGTGTGTTATTAGGAACAGTAGGTCAAAGTGTTCATATTTTATATAGCAGGTTGCCTGAGGTCGATTAATGTTTAGAATGGATTATGGAATGACTTTTGTAACCAATGGCTCAAATGTTAAGGTGACAACCATTGCGTTATCTAATGATTTATTCGCGACTCAGTGGCTACGGCATTGAACTTCGAACCGCGAGGTTCATGGTTCGATTCCCACCAGGTGTAACTGCGTTATGTCCTTGGGCAAGGCACGTAATCCCGATTACCCACATGGGGGTACGGTGGCGCTGTGCGCTTAAGCGCACTGCACGTCGATAGAGAAACTGTCTTCAACCAATGCTGACCCTGCTTGTTTGGAATGAGTACATTGAGGAGTCTGACTGTTGTTCGCCATTGCTTGGTGGTTCTCCCCGGGTATCGGGTTCCTCCACTCGTAAAACTGTCCGACACGAGGTGACTCTGGCTGTCGAAAGTGTCGTTAAACTCCAATAAATAAATGTATAAGGATTAAAACAGCCAGTTCTAAATGGTTAGCCATAACTGCAGAGGGTCCTGCAATTGTAATCAAGAGGAACGTGACGGTGCAGCCGCTGATCTCTTATCAAAGGGATTGCTGGAACGTCAGTGAAAAACGTCACCACTCAAACTGCTCCTCCTAAGATGGTGCCAAGGCAATCAACACAATAACTCCTCCTGAACCATAAACATTTGGTGACGTGGAAGCTGTTACGCTAAAGCGTAACAGCTTTCACGTCATCAAACGTAATGGCGTTCACCTTGCATTAAAATGAATACCACTATATCAGTTGTCCAAAATTAGTCCTTTTTGTCAATAATAACGTAAATATGTTGTAAATATTCAGTTTGCATAGACACGAAAATGTGCACAAAATCAACATATTCATTTTTCACGGACATCCATGTAAATTCTCTAAAAAGCGATCGGAAATTGCCAGGCGTCGGGAAACTAAAAACTCTCAGTAATTTTGATATTAAGCATTGCATAGTTATAACAACCCCCCCCCCCCCCCCCCCCCACACCTCACACATGAGTTGAGACACATTTCCATGTGTGACCAATGTGCGTTCCCACAATCCATTTTCAGTCGAGTTGTGACGAAGTCAAACTCGACTTATAGTTTGGTGAAGGGCGGGCGGGCGGGCGGGCGGGCGTCCGGGCGGGCGGGCGGACGGGCGGGCGGGCGGGCGGGCGTAAACAATTGGTTTCCGGATGATAACTTGATAATGGTTCAAGCCATGTTCATGAAACTTCATAGGTAGGTTGGTATCGATGAGAGGAAGAACTCTATGAATTTTGGACATGTTTGGTCAAAGGTCAAGGTCACAGTGACCTTGAACATAATAAATTGTAAACAATTGGTTTCCGGATGATAACTTGACTACGGTTCAACCCACATTCATGAAACTTCATATGTAAGTTGGCCTTCGTGAGAGGAAGAACCCTATTTATTTTGGACTCACTAGGTCAAAGGTCAAGGTCACAGTGACCCTGAACATAGTAAATCAAAACAATTGGTTTCTGGATGATAACTTGATTATGGTTTGACCCATGTTCATGATACTTCATAGTTAGGTTGGCATCAGTGAGAGGAAGAACCCTATTTATCTTGGACTCCCTTGGTGAAAGGTCAAGGTCACAGTGACCTTCAACATAGTAAATCATAAACAATAGGTTTCTGGATGTTAACTTGATAATGTTTCGACCCACGTTCATGAAACTTCATAGGTAGGTTGGCATCAGTGAGAGGAAGAACCCTATTTATTTTGGACTTGCTAGGTGAAAGGTCAAGGTCACAGTGACCTTCAACATACTAAATCATAAATAATTGGTTTCCGGACGATAACTTGATAATGGTTTGACCCACATTCATGAAACTTCATAGGTAGGTTGGCCTAGGTGAGTAAAAGACCCCTATTTATTTTGGACTCACTAGGTCCTTGAACATAATAAATCGTAAACAATTGGTTTCCAGATGATAATTTGACAATGGTTCCACCTACGTTCATGAAACTTCATAGGTAGATTGGCATTGGTGCAAGAAAGAGCCCTATTTATTTCGGAATCACTAGGTCAAAGGTCAAGTCCACAATGACCCTTCTCCACAAAGTAAATTGTAAATAATTGGTTTCCGGACGATAAGTTGATAATGATTAAACCCACTTTAGTGCTGTCACAACTCGACATTGGATCAGTGATCCTATCGGCATTTTTAGAGATCAGTGGGTGCACCCATGTCGAGGGGTCAAGGTCGTTAATGTCCCCGGAAGGTAAAGTTTATGTGTGCCTATTTTAGAAACGTAGTATGGCATATCGTGGTATTGTACCCGATGTGGGTTTTTCCCTCGTATACCATGGTAGTTTGAAAAGGTATTTTGGGGTTTTTCGCACCTTACTATCAGGAATGTAGGATGTTTTACAAGTTTTTAGCCTCACAGGGCTAGATGGTCTAATAAGCACTACCCCCCCCCCCCCCCTCTCAACACCCCTACTCACTGCTTTGTTATATTTTTTTCTTTCGTTATCTCCCATTTCTTAAATTTTGTTCATCTGTGTGTTTCAGGGTTGGTCCTTGGGCATGAGAGGACCGTCATTTCCAGATTTAATGAAGATTACCGGCGTTGGTTCTGGTGCTGGGTCTGTATTTGTGTCTCTTAACTATGTGGGGTCATTTATTGGATCAATACTGTGTGGTTTCATCATAGACAGATACAACAAATTCCTCGTAATGGCAACTGCCGCTTTCTGTTTTGGCTGTACCACTTTCACAATGCCACTGTGTTCAATGTATTGGCTGATGATTCTTGTCAGTGCAATACAAGGATTTGGAACCGGCATGCTCACAACGGGTACGTAAACCTCCATGTACTTCTAATATAGAAATAACCACGTAAAATTGTTCCTTTTGTTTCAGCTTCAAGCGTTCCTGTGTTTCGTCTTATGCCCCAGTATATGGGGTAGGCTAATCCAGACAGTTTTTATGTGTACCCATACTATGTATGGTACACATAATGCCGGCACCGGGGTGACCATCCGTCGTTCGTCCATCCTTTGTCCGTCCGTCTGTCCGTCTGTCGGTCTGTCCGTCCGTCTGTCCGTCCGTCTGTCTGTCCGTCCGTCCGTCCGTCCGTCTGTCCGTCCGGCGTCCGTATCCATTTGTTTGGCATTCGATAACTTGAAAAATATTGCTTGGATTGTCAAGTTACTTTATATTTGTGTTCAGGTTACTGATGTGCAGAGCTGTATAGTTTTTGGTGTAAATCGGATAATTTGATCCCGAGATATTAACCCTTTATCCTTCAAATTGAAAATTCCTCCAATCCCTTTGGCATTCGATAACTTGAAAAAAGTTACGTGAATTGTCCAGTTACTTTATATTTATGTTCAGGTTACTAATGTGCCGAGCTGTATAGTTTTTGGTGTAAATCTGTTATTTTGATCCTGAGATATTAACCCTTTATCCTTCAAATTGAAAATTTCTCCAATCCCTTTGGCAATCGATAACTTGAAAAATATTGCTTGGATTGTTAAGTTACTTTATATTTGTGTTCAGGTTACTGATGTACCGAGCTGTATAGTTGTTGGTGTAAATCTGATAATTTAATCCTGAGATATTAACCCTTTATCCTTCAAATTGAAAATTCCTCCAATCCCTTTGGCATTCGATAACTTGAAAAATATTGCTTGGATTGTCAAGTTACTTTATATTTGTGTTCAGGTTACTGATGTACCGAGCTGTATAGTTGTTGGTGTAAATCTGATAATTTAATCCTGAGATATTAACCCTTTATCCTTCAAATTGAAAATTCCTCCAATCCCTTTGGCATTTGATAACTTGAAAAATATTGCTTGGATTGTCTAGTTACTTTACATTTGTGTTCAGGTTACTGATGTGCCGAGCTGTATAGTTTTTGATTTAAATCTGATGATTTTGTCCCGAGATATTAACCCTTCATCCTTCAAATTTAAAATTCCTCCAATCCATTTGGCATTCGATAACTTGAAAAATATTACTTAGATTTTCAAGTTACTTTATATATGTGTTCAGGTTACTGATGTGCCGAGCTGTATAGTTTTTGGTGTAAATCTGTTATATTGATCCTGAGATATTAACCCTTTATCCTTCAAATTGAAAATTCCTCCAATCCCTTTGGCATTTTATAACTTGAAAAATATTGCTTGAATTGTCAAGTTACTTTATAATTGTGTTCAGGTTACTGATGTGCTGAGCTGTATAGTTTTTGGTGTTAATCTAATAATTTGATCCAGAGATATTAACCCTTTATCCTTCAAATTGAAAATTCCTCCAATCCCTTTGGCATGAGATAACTCCAAAAATATCAATCCGATTGTCATGTTACTTTATATATTTATTCAGGTTACTGATGTGCTGTGCTGTATAGTTTTTTATATAAATCTGATAATTTGATCCGGAGATATTAACCCTTTATCCATCAAATTAGACACTCCTCCAATCCATTTCTATATGTACCCATACCTTGTATGGTGTACATAATGTCGGCATCCGTGGTGGCCCTCCGTCATACAGCTTTCTACTAGTTGCGCGTATGGGCATACATCTGATGATTTCATCGCCCTATTTTTGTTTTAACCCTTTACCCAACGTAACAGCCAAAACCGGCCAGCCTCATTCTAAAAAATCGCCAATTAATTTTCATTATTTTTTTCATTTTTTGTCTCAAAAACATAGGTTATGACCCCTCGTTGGAACGAGCTCATAACCTATGTTTTTGAGACAAAAAATGAAAAAAAATTAGTTATTCAAGAATTTTTTTTTCAAGTGTCGTCTGCTTTTCAGGTTAGGTAAAGGGTTAAATGTTTGACTCAAAAACATAGCTTCTGCCCCTTCATTGGATCAAGCTCGCTATGTTTTGAGGCTGAATATGTTCAGTAACTCCATAGATTCTTGGAAGGTGGGATTGAATAACAATAATAATAATAATAATAATAATAATTAAATGTTGATTATAAAAGTCCATGGATGATTTTTATTCGTCAAAATTTCGAGCAGGGGCAAACTATATAATTTGAAAAAAAGTTTGTGTGGGGAGGGAGCGATACCTTTTTTCTACCGCCAATGGTTGCCAGGTTAGTAGCAGGTTGTTGTCTATTTCTTATTGAATGCTACCAAAGGAAATTAGGATTGTTTTCCTTACTTTTAGGTGTGTCTCTCCTTGCACAAGGATCAACCTCCTTACAATTGAATGCAATAGAACGTTTGACCATGACGTTTTGCTCGAGATAGAAATTTTCACGACTTGCAGTGGACATTTTCAAATATGCTGAAAAAGTTATACATTATAAAATTTAAATGGTGATTTTTATAACCAGTACTCGTCGAATATGTGGAGGGAGAGGGAGGATGAGGGGAGAGGTGACAAAATATATGATCTAAAAAAGTGAGGTTATCTCTATTCTCCGACACCAGTTTCCGTCACAACAGGCTTTGAGTCATTAAGCTGGACACTTAAACAACTTATTATGTATTTATGTATTGGGGTTTAACGACACTTTCGACACCCATGATGACCTCGTATCGACTATTTTACGGATGGAGGAAGCCGGAGCACCCCGAGAAAACCACCGAGCAACAACGTACTAACTCCGCGAAAACAGGGTTAGAATTCGTTGAAGACAATTGCACCATCGACGTGCAGTACGTCTTAGTACACAGCGCCATCGCGCCCCCACGTGGGCAATCAGGATGAAGTGTCTTGCCCAAGGACACAACGCAGTATCCCTGGCGCTGATCGAACCGTGGTCCCTTAGGTTCAAAGTTCAATGCCGTAACTACTGAGCCACCGCTCACCCAAAACAATTCGTATCAAATTGGTTATATTATAATATAAGCAGAAGCAGGGCGGCTCTTCTTGTGCATGCACATGCATTCACTCAGAATAACCACGAACCACTTGGGCCTAATTTCTTTACCAGTAACAGTCGTATTTGAATAATGCATGTTGTAAATATATCCGACATTCATTCACATCCTATATATAATGGTAAACACGGATGATGTATTTGTTTTCAAATGCATTCAAGGGCGCCGAAAGTATCTGACGGCAAAGAGGGGGGGGGGGGGGGGGGGGGGTGGTCAGGGGAATCAAATTAGGCTCTCCACCTCTGGGTATGAGCTAACTCCGAGACTATATACATGTATATATACCCCTTCCCTCACATTTGTTTCTATAGACTTGCTACACATTCAGTCAGTTCGGTCTATTTCTTTTATTTCTTCTACCTCAACCATCATCCAACCCATAACTTACCTTCGAGTTGAAAAAGAGTCGCGGTTACCCGTAGAAAGAAAAACTGGACCAAATCATGATTAGACCATAGCATACGCACACTAAAAGAGTGGCTATCGCGTATTGGTACATTTGCGGATATACATTACAATATTTGGCGTGACACGCACGGTCGTTATCAGATATTTCAGTGGCATAGTATATATAGACAATAAACATATAGTGTGTTTTTATATCTGTGTTATACAACGAGTTGAAATATGGTTTATTTTTTCGAGGCTTCGCCGAGAAAAAATAAACCATATTTCAACGAGTTGTATAACACAGATATAAAAACACACTATATGTTTATTGTTTTTATCTGATAACAAACAGACACCCGTCTCGTGCGTCTACCCGACTTATATATGCTTCCCACGGGCCTCCAAAAAACCAGTCTACGAGACAAAAGAAATAGGACAAGACGCATAGAGTTGTGTCCCTTACATTACAAAATCGATGACGGCGATTGTAAAGTGCGATTGCACTTCTTGCATCATGTAACTGCGCTGGAACAAAATAAATTTCAACTATTTTATTAACAGTAACAAAACGGTGTTTCAGTAGAGTTATTCTTTTTTTGACATAGTTCCAGTTTTCTTCCGTGTTTTATGCTGTAGTCCCAATATAACAAATAATTTTGCGTTTGTTTACAATTTTTACGAAGTGTTTTTTTTTCAGGTAGAGCAGACGAACTTTTAATTAGCGCAGTTCCGCGAGTACTTTTGATCGAGGCCGTGACTATAAATAGTTCGCAGTCGCCGCATACTAATTACTATTAACATTCAAGTAATTTCTACAATGTTTTGAAGCAAAATTTTAGGTTGCCTTTATTGAAGCAAAATAAATAAGAAGTGACACCATCAGAGGATTTTGACAAAGTGCAATAAGCGTACAATTAAAACCTGCCCTGTGATATAACGATGTTTCATGAATGAATGAATGAAAATGGAATTGAAAGAGGTCAGAGGTCGTTCGCATAAATTATAATTATATACAACACCCGTTGTATATACTTCAAGTATATACAACGGTTGTTATACTCTATGGTTATCAGATAAATATACATCTCTCTCTCTCCCTAGACACACCATCACCATTGTTTGTAGTGTGTCATTCGAGGTTTAAATTGGTCACATCATACCACAAGATCGGTTAATCGTAAATGACGTAAAACCTATTTACGCAACCAACAGTGCATGATGATGACATTACAACCGTCGAAGAAGTTCCCGGTTGTCGACGGTCGACGGTCCCCATTTAGTGTGGAAGTGTCCACGATTGTAAGCGATCAATATCCCCACACCATACACAGACACGCACTCACCTTTTGTCGCATGCATGAAGACCTGAGAATTGAGGCAATGACATTTTTGTGAATTTATTTCTGATTTTTTGTTAGCATTTAGACCAAATGTGGTAGTTCCCGCCGTCTAGGACATTTCTGACGCCATTCTTGTATTAGACGTATCGTGGCCGATATTTTCCGTAATGAGCTATTTGATGGAGATTATGTGATAAATAACGATTGTGCTAATGTTGGACACCAACTGGCAATAGTTGAACAATCATTGAACTCATCCGAGTCGATATTTTGGATCGACCAGGCTCTACCTGTTCGGAATTACTTTTTTGTGGAAATTTACACGCAGATGACGGTTGAACGGTTCTTGTAATGTGATGGCTAAAATAATTTAGATGTGACTGGCGCCGGCGGCTCCTGTCGGCGGCGGCTTCTGTCGACGGCGGCTCCTGTCGGCGGCTTCAGGTCTAATAGCTCGTGCCTTATGAATGTTGATGCGTCATCATTTAAACTCATCTGTTCTCTGACCCCACCCCAAAATCTATGATTCTGCAAAGATTAAAGGTTTTTCCAATAGTAAATGAATTGGTGTTGATGAAAGATGAAGATTAACACGAGCAATGAAATTGATTTCGTCTGCAGACAAATAATAATATCAACGTCGGACTTGCTTTGTTTTTACACTCAAAGTTCAACCAATACCACTGAGATGTGGGCGGACCGGGATGATAACTGTATTGAAGGGAATTCCGATCCCTCATGACAATCCTACTGATCAACGACTCCGGGGGCGGCCTCTCGAGATATCCTGGGACCTTTTAATCAATTTGCTATAAGATGGGCCTGAGTAGGTCCAACTCCATAACAACACACACGTTATGTTAATATCCGATAGCCGGTCTAGTTAGATTCTGGTGCCAAAATGAATTTTGTTTTTTTGTTGTGTCAATGATGATATGCTAAACTGAATGATATGAGATACCATTTTTAATGCGCATCTTCAGCCGCCATCTTGGATTTCAAAATGGCCTCCATTTTGAAACTGTTTCGGAAAAATACTTTGTTTTCCTGATTCCTGAGAACTGTTTTATTAGGTAAATGGCTGTTTTCTATTTTGTCGACGAGAGGAAAACCTTTTTAAAATCCTACTTCATGACAATTTATCTTAATCTAAAAGTGGCGGTCATTCTGAATAAAAATATAAATTAATTTAAGGAGCATTGTGATCAATGCACCTTCTTCTGCAGCTGATTTCAGGATACTACGAGCGGATTACTACAAACACACCGCGACATGGCTTGTCCCGCAGATAAAATAATATTTATGTGAAAAAGCATAAAAGGGAGACGTAAAGTGCCAGTTGAGTTTTACTCAAAACCCCATTGGGAGAAATTGTGATTCTATCTCATTTTGTTTTTCATGGAACTCCATTGGTATTGTCTGCATGGAAACTACCCTATGGTATATTTGCCGTAATCCATTTGTGTTATTACTTATGTGTACAGTGGCTGATTTAGGACACTCAAATATTTATTTTTATCTCGTTATAACGAGATACGATCTCGTTATAACGAGAAAACATCTCGTTATAACGAGATACTATCTCGTTATAACGAGAAAACATCTCAAATAAATATTTGAGTGTCCTAAATCAGCCACCGTATATGCGACATGCTATTGTAATTTTTTTATGTTTGAGGTAAAAAGAAAAAAATGTTTAAATACTGTTTTTTTTAATTTTTTGCAAGCACATTCAACGAAATCATATCATGTGATCCCCTCATTGGAACGATCTTGATGAGCTTGTTCCAATGACAGATCACATCATATTAGGAATCATCATCATGGCCACCATACCTCCCTTATCTGTAACCAGACAGACTGAAGAAAGTGTTTCATATGCTTAAAAATTAGATGGTCAACAGTCCCTTTGTTTAGGAGATCCCCGATTGATCATGGTGGGCTCTATACAGTTTTTTGTCTTACTCGAAAACCACGACAACACTTGATTTTGACCTATATGAGACGCTACAATTCTCTACAGAAAATACTGGGGTTTAATATATTCCCGGTTTTCTATAGAAACGGGAACGGTAAAGAAATTGCTCTCAAAACGGGGAACCGGCAAATGTCCTGGATAATACCAATTGAATTTACGAGAGTAACACGGCGTATTTATTGTCGTGAAAATGAACATATTGTTTTGGCAATCAGCCATTTCCAAACAGAAAAGTTCTTTTCCAAAGAGAAGGGTAAAAAGCCAAACCTGCTTCCAACTCGTCTTCGTTTTCCAAATCGACATTTTTATCACCATTTCCTACTGACTTCAACTCCATCTTCACTACCATCACCAGTCTCCTCTGCTTCCAGGAGTTGATGTTGACGGATGTAGTGAATAGTGCGTGATATTAGTGATTATGAAAATGAAAAGACGAGTTTTAAACTTTGAAGCGAGTGAACATCTTGCTGTTGAAGAGAGTCGACCACAAATTCCCCAAAAAGTTTCAATGCTTTTATCCAATTCCAGTTTCGCACGACCACAAAATTAGCCAGGGAGTCCTCAGTTTTGACACAAACCATAATTCGAATGGCCGGGGTGAGTTTAGATGTGTTAAAGTCCATGATGACTAAATGATGCCTGGGAAATGTTCGTCAGAAACAATTGTATGTTTTCACCACGGCTACATCGAAATCTTTCGATTTCGAAGACATATTACATCGAAATAAGTTTTATAAATATCCAGTGATCATGTTTACATCGACCGGAGAAGTGAGGATGGTGCGAAACAATGTCAGACCCTCTAAATGTGATTGTAACAAGGCCACACACCTTTTGATGCTAGTATATAAATCCAATCACACATAACTGGAAATTTTTCGAAACTACTTTCGTTGCATGGCGATTTGTGACGAGTGATTATCAGTCGTGAAATGAAAGGATGTGTATGTGGAATTCTGTATATGGACATACACATCGGGTGAAGCTCTGTATAAAACAACAAGTATGACACAGGCCCAACTATTAAACTTGACTGGAACCTTCCTAAATTTGGAAATGTTTATTCAGTATAATAAAAATGTGATAGTTGGACTCTCTAGCCTCCCCCCCCCCCCTCTCTCTCTCTCTCTCTCTCTCTCTCTCTCTATCCTAGGATGAATTATTTCAGGAAACTACTCGCACAAGGTTCACTCTGTAGACTCAGAAACTACATTATTGGGTATAGCGTGTTAAGTGTTAAGGGTTTGAGTACTACATTCGAAATAAACGAAGTTTAGAATATTTGTATTTCGCACTATTGCTGCTTGGTTTGCACGTTCTTTAAAATATTTTGTCTCGTTTTTTTGACACAAGCATGCTCTGCTATAGGTTCCAATATAAAAATAATGAATATTCACAGAGTCAGTTCGGCTGAGTGAAGAGGAGATTTCACCGGTATAGCCGGTGACATCTTCACAATCCCCTGTGCTTTGGTATGCCACAGCGACTGATATCATTGCAACTTTCCACAGCATAACCTGATACCAACTGCATTTTACTATATTTACTCCTCTGTTTGTTTTTGTTATAGGTATGTTTACAACTGATGGGCAGTTGTGGGCTCCAAGTGCGTTTGCAAGATCGTTCATGCAGTCATTCCAGCTCTGCCTGCCAGTGGGAGCTATTATCTCACCTCTAGTGATTGCGCCGTTTCTGTCTAGCGATCCTTCTGAAAATATTTCAACAAACTCGACCCGAGAGATAGCAACGATGAACAAAACAACAGTTTCTTATCAGGCATTTAATGATAGTTCTTCCACAGCGTCCATACTCTTTGTGCTGAATTACGGATTCAACAGCTCGTTTATATCTTCAAATGAAACAAACACATCAGTCCACGGAGTCGATGGAACAGCAATAGATCAAAAACTAATCATACCATTTTCTATTTCTGGATGTATGATTCTTGTTGTAACATTTCTGTTCCTTTTTGAGTTTTTCCGAAATCCACGTCTAAAGACAGCAGTGAAAAAACATGAGGTGGTCCAATCAAATAACACTAAAAAGAAGCAGTCGACAACACTGGTTGTAAATTTAATAACACTGTATCTGATTGGCCAGCTTTCCTTTTTTACCAAAGGTTTGGAAAATTCTTTCACACAGTTTTTTCCTTTATTTCTACAGAGGAAAATGAAGTGGAATAAAGTTCTAAGTTCAGATATAATGTCAGTATATTGGGGACTATACACCTTTGGAAGATTAATTGGAATCTTTATATCTTATTATGTGAAGTCTTCAACATACTTATTTATTGATAGCGCGTTTGTGATATTGTCCCTGGTAGTTCTGTTGGTGGGAGCGATTTTTGAAATCCACCATTTAATGTGGTTGTCTGCCGCTTTGGTTGGAATTGGATTTTCAGCGCTCTTACCGTGTATAATATCCTGGAGTCACAGTGAAATTCTTTCGACAAGCGGGAAACATAATTCCTATCTTATAGTTTCAAGCTCTATAGGGAGTATTGTGCTACCAGTTGTTATAGGTAATCTTGTTGACATTGATTACCTGTGGTATGTGTACATTGTATTAATTTCAAGTATCCTCTTCTTGGTAATTCATTCTTGCTTATATGTGTTTGCACGGAGGAAGCTAACACCAAACAAATGTTTAGAGGACATAGTCATGGCTGACAAAGACAGAGAGGTAGCCGAAATGACAGAATGAGACTTTGGAATAAGCTGTGATTGCATTGCTACAATTCAATTGATGGTGGATGGTAGCAGGGACATGAGCTCGACAGAGAAAAGCTTTGTTTTTGTGCTATTTCCTTCTTTACTGTTTAGGCTAAGACACGGTTGGGGGGGGGGGGGGGGGATCTAGTATATTTTGATCTCACCCATCAAGCACACTCCAACACACTCAGTCGTGTTTTCTTTTAAATAAAGCTCTATATAAACTCACCAGCAGGCCTAGATATGGTTATGACAAGGAACATGTAACACATACGAGTGGGAGTGGGGAAGATCGAACCCAACGCACCCAATTTTCCATAACTTAAATTTCACACAATCACCGGGACCAGGTGACTCGGTACCAATTATAGCCAGTAATAGCTTCTGTGTGTGTCTTCTGGGAGCCGTTATAAACTGGCGTCCCTTTTTCAAATTTTGAGTCTGAATCAAACTGACAAAACGTGGCTGCGAAAACACCGTTGTTATTTCACGACCCATATGCAAAAATTCTACTAGAGGACCACACTGACCTTCCATTTCCCAAAGCGAGGTTCCTGGACTTCGCCGAAAAGAATGGGATACACCTCTCCTGATCATCCCTAACTAGCCGCCAAGTGCGTCGGATGTGGCAGCATTGACCCCTGATCTTGGATTAAAATATGGCGCCCTCACCACCCTAACACTGAATCCTGATTCCGCCACCGACAGAGCAAGCGAAAATATATTCTATCTCTCATTTCACATTTCTAATTGAACACTAATCATGTCTAGCACACATCTAGCCTATAACATAGTATCACCAGGCACAGTCTGTAGCTGTGTTATGATGCCGTAGACTAATCGCCTCCCGAGTTTCAATGTGCCAGTAGGAACTTATGGGACGTGATGGTACGTCGGTGCTCATTGTCCAGTTTCATGACTGTTCTACTTGAAATTTGGGGGCACTGGCCTTTTTGTACTCATAAACATATTAACCCTTTGAACCTGTGAGCATGCATTTCAGGCCCAGGAATATGATACACAAGCATTAATACTGAATTTTAACATGAACAGCATAATGCAGTTGTAGACACTGACATTTGGTGATATAGAAACTCCAAAGCGACGGCACTTGTAACAAGTCATTTTTGAATTTGGTGATCTGGAAACTCCTGAAGAGACATCATTCGTTCGAAATGACGTTTCTAAAAGCATGTTTTTGGATTCGACTACATTGTTATTACAAGATTGATGGTATGTTGCAGTTAACGCTTAACAATGAAAGCTATTTTTTTGTTCGGCATAATAAAATAATTAGAATAAATAAGCGAAGCTGCTTCAGGTTTTATTTCAGAAATCACACAAACTCAGGTACTATCGACCGATAGAACATGAAAAGAAACGTTCTAATACTATATAAGTATTCCTCATGTTAACCACTCGGAAACTACTTAATCTTTCAGCTGGGTGTCGCATATCTGTACCCTCCCACTAATGTCCGATAGAAATGTCTTTAAACATTATCTAGTGGCAGCATGCGCTGTTGTGGTGTTTGGGTGGAAATAGCGTTCAGCTCTTTCCAGCCAAGGAACACACATCCGGACCTCATGCGACTTACTTTATTGACAAAAGATCAAAGCTGATAATTTTGTGTATAACTGTACTCTGCCTGTGGCTATTTTCAGTAAAGCTAAAATGAAGTGGACCACCTCTCCTATATATTATTGATAAGACTGAGATTATTTACTTTTTTATTCTTCTTTGTATAATAAATGGGAGAGTCATATGTTGATGTACTTCACTCTTTCCAGTCACCACAGTGACCCCCCTCTCCCCCTCCCACATGTATTGGAACCCACTCTTTAAAACCAGGTATTTCTAACAAACAACCTAATCATGTATTTCCTGATTGTTAATGTCTGATTTTGTTTACGATGATTGGCTGGAAAGCGTCATAAATTCATACCGGTCTGTATTTAGATGATTGGAGTTCACCCTCGCATCGGTTGTATGAATACGCTCACAAATTATCCATGGTGTGATTTGTACTGAAGAATGTGATAAGTAGTTTTCTACACTTACTGGGTCATATTGATCAGCAGCTCCAAAACTAATAAACATCTTTTAAAGTGAAAAACGTACAACCAGTACTGCAGCCTCTCACGGCAAGAAAAGCGTTCACTCACTATTCATTTAGTGTCTGGACACAGCAAAGCGACTACACAAGGTTCCCCCCTCAAACAATCTTTTCCTTCCAGATGGACAGAATTTGGAAGTGACAAATTTGGTTTTATTTGTTGCCCATGCCACCCGGTATATTGTCACAATATCGTCAATCCATAATTTATGAAGACAAGCATGAGAACTGCCCTCAAATTTTCAGTTGATGGACCACCGTCTTAATTCAGTAGCCCACCAGTAAGCGGCTTCTTGCTGTTCTTTAGCTTTGACCAAAAATTTTTACCGAGAGGAAAACGCAACCCATGGATGCGTTACAGTTTCCTGGCTTCGCAATTTTACATTACTTTTGCAAATCTAAATTCAAATAAACTTAAATAAAATCATTCAAGCTTTCTGCTTATCAAGAAAGAGCCCCGAATCCGAACTTTTCATTATCCAACGAGAGTTGGTGTCCGTTCTTATGACACCTGGTTGGAGAAAGCCTCTGGCTCTCGCCAGTCAGGTGTGGTAAGGCACATCACCCCCTCCATATCCTGGAGTGGTTCGAAAGCTATCTGAAAACCCACCAACAACGAGTAATAATAAATTCTGCTTATTTTGACTATCTTCCCGTTGAGTGTGGAGTACCACCGGGATCAGCGCTGGGACCGCTACTCTTTTTGATTTACATCAATGACATTTCTGAATATATGTCCTCTGCAGATTCGTGTAAGCTGTTCGCAGATGACACGTGTATAACAAAGAAAAACTCTGATCTCGACCAGCTCAGTACAGATATGAACCTTGAACTTAATATTGTATTAGAATGGGGATCTCACAACTGAATATACACACATCGGATAAACATTACAAGCTTACTTGAACTGGCATACACATATTTGCAACATATGCAAGAAAGCCAACTCTAGGCTTTACCAGTTGAGGAAACTCAAATTTACCCTGAGCAGAAAAACTCTTGAAATAATGTACAAGTCGTTTATACTTCCAATATTAGAGTATGCAGATGTAGTATGGGACGGAGCCCCCAATTACTTACTTTCTAGATAAAATACAAACGGAAGCTAGGAGGATAATAACTGGACCCACTAGGTCGGTACCGCCTTCGAAAGTATTATTCGAACTCGGCTGGGAAACCCTAGAACAACGACTAAAATTGCCTCAGATGGCGACCTTCTTCAAAATTCTCCATGGTGATGCCCCGAACTACCTCCAAAGGTAAAATTTCAAAATTCCTCTGATGCATATTGAATTATTGAAAATTTTTTTCATCCCATCTTGTATCTCAGAGGGGAACTCACTTCCCATTGAAATAAAGAACCTGGAGTCTTTAAGTGAATTTACTGAATTTTTCAAAAGTGAGGTATGTAGGCCACCTTCGCATTTTGGGTTAGGTTCAAGAAAGATGAATATACTGCATTGCAGACTACGTAATGCATGCAGGGATTTAAATTTTGACAAATTTCAAAATTATATTCATGACACACCAAACTGCCCATGTGGCAACGGGGTAGAAAGCGCATCACCCTACTTTTTTGTCTGCCCAAGGTATTCCAATCAAAGATTAATACTGCAACAGGACCTGGTCAACATCACAATTAATTCTGTTACGGATATCCTTTAAGGTATCCCTAACATGCCCGCATGTTCAAATGGCCAGTCTGCTCCGGGTAATACAAAGGTATATCAAAGCAACCAATCGATTCAATACTTTTGAGAATATTCATTCAGGTAGGTAGTTAGTTCCATGTTTCCAAGCCCCGGATAGTAACGTAGTGCTGGTCTCCTGTGGTGAAACAGTTCCGCTTCATTGGAAAAATATGCTCTGGTAGCCATTGAGTGGGGTGCAAGTCGTCTAAAGTGATTGACATAATTGACCCTTTTGCCAAATGTATTGGCCGAAACCTGCCAGCGCTATTCACAAAAATCACCAAATTTCATTCTTTTTTTTTCTTTGGATCAAAATATAGCTTGGGTCCCCTCATTGAAGCGAGCTCGTTGAGCTCGTTACAGTGAGGGATCATGAGCTGTGTTTTGGCACAGAGTATGGAAAAGGGATAGTTATTCAAGGGGTTTATTTGCAGGTTTCCTCCGCATTTCTTGTTGGGTAAAGTGTTAACAACGATTGAAGAAACTTAACTATGCCGCACCGTGTTTATGGAATAGCTACTGACCTGTTGAAACTGATCATTTTATCTTACTGTCACGTATACACTATTATCACGTGAGAACCATAGGGTTTTATCTTCCAGTGGAAGAAAGAGCATTGTGCTTGTCACATGACGAAATGTCGTTAGGCGTAGCTTACCTACTTCATTTATATGTGATGATAAAACATCGCACGCACCTTGCAGTGTTAAATATGGGGCCAATATCTACATTTTGTTTAACTGAACTTCATTGGGCTTGAACACATCTTTGTGTTTGAATGGTACCATACCAAGGAGGAGCACATGCCACCACTCATGTATATCAGGCTCTTCTATGACCGTACCCCCATCCCCAGAACAATATACTTGGACAATTACCACACTGCGTTCTGCTGCTTTCCTCTTCATACTTTCTGGCCGTCACTTGTTTTGCAAATTTACTTTCGAGTGACTTTCTGTGTCAGGCTGATCACCCTTGATAGTTTTTCTTAATTCTTTCTTTTGGTTGCAATACAGTTTTTTTAACGTTGGCAACAGTACAAATCTTTTGTCCTCTCCCCACCTCATCAAGACAATGTGGGCAAAAACAACCCTATATCCATGTAGTTTATCACTTCTGTTTAATTTGGTGACTCCTATATAGGTTATCCGTCAGAGGCGAGGGGGAGGGGTGGGTTGTGAAGGCATTTATGTCACCAACATTAGTAATTGTCCAAGAACATTGTTCTGAGCTGACGCAATTGGATTGCGTCTGTTGTGTCTAACATAGAGAGTAATCGCTTGACTGGACTGGTCACGTGAAATAATTCATGAGAGGGGAGGGACGTAGTACAAACACGAGTGCGCGAATGCGCTCTAGTGTTTTACAATATAATCCCTCGCCTCGAATTGGATTGCTTTGAAACCTGGTATGCTTGTTTAGGGTGACCTCTAAATGGGAGCTATCGAATTTCTTCAATTTCCGTCAAAAAATGTTGCCACGGCCAACGTTCTTAGAACTTAGTTTAGTCAGACCTCAATATTTCCCTTTGGCACACCCTACAGGGCACATTTATGATCGGATTGCTTTGAAACCTGATATGCTTGTTTAGGGTGACCTCTAGATGGGAGCTATCGATTTTCTTCTTATTCTCAAAGAATGTTGCCGCGGCCAACGTTCTTAGAACTTAGTTTAGTCAGAAGACCACAATATTTCCCTTTGGCACACCCTACAGGGCACATTTTTGATCTGATTCCTTTGAAACCTGGCATGCTTGTTTGGGGGTGACCTCTAGATGGGAGCTATCGATTTTCTTCAATTTCCGTCAAAAAATGTTGCCGCGGCCAACGTTCTTAGAACTCAGTTTAGTCAGACCACAATATTTCACTTTGGCACACTCTACAGGGCACATTTATGATTGGATTGCTTTGAAACCTGGTATGCTTGTTTAGGGTGACCTCTAGATGAGAGCTATCGATTTTCTTCAATTTCCTTCAAACAATGTTGCCACGGCCAACGTTCTTAGAACTTAGTTTAGTCAGACCACAATATTTCCCTTTGGCACACCCTACAGGGCACATTTATGATTGGATTGCTTTGAAACCTGGTATGCTTATTTGGGGTGACCTCTAGATGGGAGCTATCGATTTTTTTCCATTCCCGTCAAAAAATGTTGCCGCGGCCAACATTCTTAGAACTTAGAACCTCTAGATGGGAGCTAGCGATTTTCTTTAATTTCCGTCAAAAAATTTTGCCACGGCCAACGTTCTTAGAACTTAGTTTAGTCAGACCTCAATATTTCCCTTTGGCACACCCCACAGGACACACTTTTGATCGGATTGCTTTGAAACCTGGTATGCATGTTTGGGGAGACCTCTAGATGGGAGCTGTCGATTTTCTTCAATTCCCGTCAAAAGATGTTGCCGCTGCCAACGTTCTTAGAACTTAGTTTAGTCAGACCTCAATATTTCCCTTTGGCACACCCTACAGGGCACATTTATTAGCTCAACTTGACAACGTCAGGCTGAGCTATTGCCATCACTTTCGTCCGTCGGCGTGCGTTAGTACGTACGTCCACAATTTCCTTTGGTACACCTCAAAGGTCGCATTTATGATCAGATCGCTTTGAAACTTCTATGCTTGTTTGGGGTGACCTCTAGATGGGAGCTATCGATCTTCAATTGCCGTCAAAAAATGTTGCCGCTGTCAACGTTCTTAGTCTTTAGTCAGACCTCAATTTGTCCCTTTGGCACACCCTACAGGACACATTTATGATTGGATTGCTTTGAAGCCTGGCATGCTTGTTTTGAGTGACCTCTAGGTGGGAGCGATCGATTTTCTTCCATTTCCGTCGAAAAATGTTGCCGCCGACAACGACCTTTGAACTTTGTTTAGACAGGTATCAATTTTTAGCTCAACTTGCCCTTGACAAAGTCAAGCTGAGCTATTGCCATCACTTCTCTTCCGTCAGCGTGCATACGTACTTTAGTACGTACGTCCACAATTTCCTTTGGCACACCCTACAGGTCGAATTGATGATCAGATCGCTTTGAAACTTGGTATGCTTCTTTGGGGTGACCTTTAGGTGGAAGCTATCGATTTTCTTGAATTGCCGTCAAAAAATGTTGCCGCGGCCAACGTTCTTAGAACTTAGTTTAGTCAGACCTCAATATTTCCTTTTGGCACACCCTACAGGGCACATTTATGATTGGATTTCTTTGAAACCTGGCATGCTTGTTTGGGGTGACCTCTAGATGGGAGCTATCAATTTTCTTCCATTTCCGTCCGTCAAAAAATGTTGCCGCTGGCAACAATCTTTGAACTTAGCTTAGTCAAACATCAGTATATTCCTTTGGCATGCCCTACAGGGCACATTTATGGTCAGATCGGTTTGAAACTTTGTATGCTTGTTTGTTACCTCTAGATGGGAGCTATCGATTTTCTTCGATTTCCGTCAAAACATGTTGCCACTGGCAATGACCTTCGATGAACTTAGAAAAAACTTAGTGCAGTTAAGCATCAATATTTCCCTTTGATACACCCTGCAGGTCACATTTATGATTGGATCACTTGCACACTTGGAGTGCTTGTGTGAAATGACATCTATATGGGAGCTGTCGATTTCTCTTCCATTTCTGTCAAAAAATGTTGCCGCTGACCTTTGAACTTAGTTTAGTCAGACCTCAATATTTCCCTTTAACACACCCTTCAGGGCACATTTATGATCTTATCACTTTGAAACTTGGTATGTGTGTTCGGGGTGACCTCTAGATGTGAGCTATTTCTTTTTTTTCATTTCCATAAACAATTATTGTCGTTATCATCAGCCTTTGAACTTACTGCATTTGTGCATCAACTTATCCCTTTTGCACTCTCTGCAGGGTATATTTATGAATTTCCATACCCCCCCCCAAAAAAAAAACATTGCCACAAGCAATGGCCTTCTACTTGGTACATTTGTGCATTAACATCTTCCTTTGGCATGCCTCAGTGGGCACATTCATTATCAAGTTGTTTTGAAACTTTGTATGCTTATGCAGTGACAAAAATAGGAGCTATTGATTTTCTTTTCATTTCCATCCAAAACTGTTGCTGTTAGCAACAATCTTTGAATTTATTGCATTTGTGCATCAACATTCTTTGACATGGCCTACAGGCCACTTTTATCATAGGATTGTTTTTAAACTTGTTGTGCTCATTAGGCAAGACCTTTAAAAAAGAGCTATTGATTAGCATTCATTTCTGTGAAAAAAGTTGCCATTTACAATAACCTCTGAACATACTGCATTTGTGTATCAACATTCTTCCTTTAGCCAGTCTTACAGATTACATTTAAAAATGCATGGATTACTCTGACGTTGTGCACACACAATGCTGTTATGTTGAAATTCCATCAAGTAAGATTGGTACCAGTGATCTTCAATTTTGCTTTTCATTTATTACTTACCAAGTTCAAGTTTGTCAAGTTGAGCTACAGTGTCATTGACACTTTCACTATCTTCGCTCACACTTTTTCATAGGACAGTTCTCACCAATATTTTATCATTTTTTCAAAACAACCACTTTAACATTTTATTCACACTTCCGATCTCACTTCATTAACAGCCTACTTGATAAATCAGGAACTTTTATCCTCCGTTAAAAGTTCGAGTGCAGACCGATAGGCATTTAATACATTTTTCCCTTTTAACCCTTTACCTAACCTGAAAAGCAGACGACACTTGCAAACATAATTCTTCAATAACTAATCTTTTTCATTTTTTTGTCTCAGAAACATGGGTTATGAACCCTCGTTGGAACGAGCTCGACGAGCTCGTTCCAACGAGGGGTGATAACCTATGTTTTTGAGACAAAAAATGAAAAAAAATAATGAAAATTAATTGGCGATTTTTTAGAATAGCGCTGGCCGGTTTTGGCCGTTACGTTAGGTAAAGGGTTAAATGATTCAAACAACAAAATTTATTGAATTCTTTTCTCCTCAAACTGTCACCATCTTGTTACAATAATACAACAACAGAGTAAGAAAATAAACTTCCAAAATCATAAAATAATTATCAGAGGAATAAGCACTGAAAACATTAACCCTTCCATTTTTCTCAAAATAAAACTGAAAAAAATGTACTTTTGTTTCATAAAGTGTTTGCATGAGGTACAATTTATAGTAGAAGTACAGCATATGACAGAAGCACACTCTTATATGATATTATATCTCCCGTGACTTCCTTGCATTCCGATTGGCTGAAAGATGATACCCTATTTCGTGTAGTTTGCATCCGCAGAACTGACCAGGCACTACACCCAGGCACTACACGTTTTCTATTTTTAGCACGCTACTATATCAGTTTTCTTTTCATACTGAGCGAATAAATCTGATCAGGCTAAATTTAAAAATCGATTCACAGAGGCACAACATCCACAAAACGACCCGGAAAGAAATCTTTGTAGAAAAATGTATCGCTTTTCCATTGTTGAAGTCACATTTTTCGAGGCGTTCATTTTATTCCTTGAGAAGATGATCCATATCTCGTTTCGAAGAGAATGATCCATACCTGGCTCCAACTTTCATGAGAACGCGTCCGGATATGAAAAATCGTTTGTTTCGCTGCTCATATTATTTCGCTATCTAATTGTATGTTTTGGGCAGTAAATGAATAAATAATGGCGGGAACTATACCGCCTCACTGGGCACTATATGGGCGTAGTCAACTCCAAGCCATGCACTATTCCTTAAAAATGACCTCAATGAAAAAGAAACAAACGATCAAGCAGCGATGGCTGATACCAACTTAGCGAAAATGCTCACACCCAACCCTTTGGTGTCCTTATATTTCAATTCTAGTGACCGAATCTCCAACTGCTTCCCCCACATGTGCAGTGCGCAGAGATAACAACCAACTTGAAAAATTAATAAATCATACTTTTGGGTGATACAAACACTGCCAAAATGAGATGAAAGAGGAAAGTGCCCCGGGTTTTGTACTGTAACCAGATTAAGAACTGATGTACAATATGCTCATTGGGATGAACCAACCTGTTCTAAATTAAATATGTTAGTACTAACTACATCAGACATTCGGTAGTACCCATGGCTACCCAATTTTCAAATTAAATTTATCAGGAGAGATGAAACTTGGTGGGTGGGGATAAAAAATGAATTTTCCAAAATAAATCCAAAATTGAGTTTTGAGTCTCACAATTCTGTACAATATCACAGCTCTTCTTCATTTAAAACTTTGGACTCTGATAGAATATGCCATACCAGTTCAAAGCCAACATCTGATAGAGTCTTTATTCTTTAACTGGAGGGAGACCAATCAATATTTTCAACGTGCAGCCTTATTTCTATAATTATTTTCATGAGCTTCTCCCATTCGATTCCCTTCGGTTTATTCCGATTCTCGTCATAAGGTCTCAGGTTGTTTAACCCTTTACCCAACGAATCGCCCGCATCCGCCCGCGTAATATGCAAATTCAGCAGTTGAAAAAATATTATTTTCAAAAAATTTCAACAAAACCATATCATGTGACCCCTCGTTGGAACGAGCTCGTCGAGCTCGTTCCAACGAGGGGTCACATGATATGGTTTTGTTGAAATTTTTTGAAAAATTTAAAAAATGATATTTAAAATAATAAATTTTGATATCGTCTGCGTTGGGTAAAGGGTTAAAGGAGTAAAATGTCCACAAAACAATACATTCGTCACCGGAAAAAACCTGCCACACGGTTTGAAATATAAATACGTTCCTTAACTGGTTGAGTGCTAGAAGCCACTATCAGGGCTTTCCGAAAAATGAGAGTATCCAAACAAAAGCCAACATTTTTCTTACACACTTTTCATATTCCGTCAAAAGCAAATAATATTTTGTTTATATAAATTTGTTTTATTACAAATTTGCCTATAGACACTCTACAATAATTTGTAATAAAACAAATTTTGAATAAGAAATTGAGACCACCAAAAATAATCTACTCCTCAAACAGTTAAAAAATAAAGTTACTTTCATGTTCAACGTTTGACATTCGCCTGTAGTTGGTTTCAAGCTCGGCGTTTGACATTCTCCTTTATTCAGTTTCACATTCGGCGTTTGTCATTTATTTTCAACCATTCGCCTGAAGTCAATTTCACGTCGTGAAAATATTTTTATCAGATTCACCTATTTGTAAGAGGTGAATGTCCTAATATCCTCATTTTCTCTTATACCAGTTTTTTGCCTACACGAAATTTTAACAGCGACACATTCATAAATCTCGAGGTGTTTTTCATCACCTGACTTCCGTTAGAGCTGTTTCTGTAATTTTTAATTTTCTGCCAAAACGGCCGAAATGTACCAAAATGGCACACTTTTCCCAAATTCTCAAAACTTTTCTGTTACATCTCGTTCAACATTTTCCCAATTCAATATAATAACGTGATGCAACTGAAAGAGTCAGTGGCGTAGTCATGAGACGGGGGGGGGGGGGGGGGGGGGGAGGGGGGGGGGTTAGGGGGGGGGGGGTTGGGGAGGGAATTTTAGTCGTGCCCCCCTCCTAATTATTGATGCTTTTCACAACTTATAAATTATGGACACAAATGGTCTCAGAGTCTAGGAAACTGCGTTTTATTTGTCTCGAATTGCAATTTTTCTCCCGAAGGAAGCCCCCGTCCAGCAAGAGCGGATGTCCCCCACTTGTGCTCGGCTCTATCTCGCCACTATGTTGCTCGGATGATGCTGCGCTTCCTATTCTGTATGCCCCTAGCAGTTCTTCGATCTGACGTAGCGGCTACCCCCCTTGGTAGGGGGTAGCCGCTACGTTTCGATCACTGAACTAGTCCCCTTAGATATTAGTCTTGCCCCCTAACTTTGATATCCTGTCTACGCGCCTGGAAAGAGTGGACAGTATTATACACATTAACTCCTGTTGGCCAGTACCCCCCCCCCCCACCCCCCCACCCCCCCCACCCCCTCCGAGAAAAAAACTGTGTTTTTTGCCATATATCGGCTAACATTTGCATGTCGTCTTTCCTATCTAGGAACTTTAAAGTAGACTGATTCAGCAACCATTTTAGAATTAGGTCATATGACAGCTCTTGGTGTTAGAAACCCTACACAAGTTTCAACTGCTTAAATAGGAAATATCGCTTACATTTTCTTTATCAGTCTGGAATGGATTAATTCAAAACGCTTTGCATTTCTACTCTGTTCAGAATATATACTGAATATCTTTGCTGTCGTATGTTTTGTAAAGCTTAAACAATATCTGTCTTGTTTGCATGTAGAACAGTACTGCTGCTGAAACTTCATTATTCAGACATTTTCGCAGTTTTCTGTATTCTGTTGTCACAAACAGAAAAAAGTAGCTTCATTTACTTTGCACTTGTGAACTCGGACTTCCAGGTGCGACTTTTGAGGAATTTGGTTGCTGTGTCTTTCATATTTATTGAGGTAGGCCCAGGGGCGTAGCTAGGATTTCCTATTGGGGGGGGGGGGGGGGGTGTGTGTGAATTTTTTAGGGTTGCCAGGTCGATATATGCCACATATCCGAAGGCCGTTGGCCTGAGGTAGGGTAGGCATGACTATCCCTGTTGGTGGGGGTTCGGAGGTCTCCCGAGAAAATTGTGAAAATTCAATAGCCTCAGAGTGAATCGGAGACCCTCTGGTGCTCTTAATTTTCCCATTTTTTTCTTTTTTTTTGGGGGGGGGGGGGTGGGGCTCCGTAAATTTTAGATTAGGCCCCCTGGCTACGACACTGTGGGCGTGTTTTTGTGGAGTTTTTTCACGTTATGAGCCTCACGGCTTCTAGAATATAGAGTCATTCAAAGGTACATCAGGACGGTTTATCACTTAGGTTATAGATGCAAAGTTTTGTAGAATTTGATTGAGAAATCCGTTATACTATCAATGATCTCTCACAAATCTTACGATGTAATATATTCCCGAACTTTGCAGACTATATGACGTCATCGACTTGAGATGTCCATTTTATATCCCTTTTTGATTAGCTTGTTATTCCACCACGCGTTAGATTAAAGAAAAACAAAGAATGCAGGTGTTTAACCTGTATTTGAGAAATTGAGAGTCCCAAAATTTTCTTCAAAGTATGCAACGGACGTGACAACCGTTACTTATTCCCAGTTCCTTATTCGACATTCGTTATCAACCAATTTTCTCGGTTGATACCGAATGTTGAATAAGGAACTTGAAATAAGCAACGATTGTAATTGCTGAAGAAGGTTATATACGAGATTGCACACCTTTTGTCCCATGTAATCAATTTACCTTTCGCAGTAGGTAGGATACCAGACAGAATGAAGATAGACAAAATGATTCCTGTCTTTAAATCTGGAGATCCTCAACTTTTTACAAATTATCGCCCTTTCAGTATTCTTCCAACATTCTCAAAAGTACTCGAAAAAGTAATGTACTCATGATTATACACTTTCCTCGGCGAACAGAACGCTATTTATAAGTATCAGTTTGAGTTTAGGAAGGGTAATTTAGTTTGGGCTTAGGAAGGGTCATTCGACTGTGCATCTCATTCTGCATCTAATAAACAGTGTCGCAGAAGCAAATGATAAACTTCAAAGGATTGTACACTATCAAGTTTTTTTAGGTTTTCAAAAGCATTTGATACCATAAATCATTCAATTCTTTTGAAGAAACTTGAAAGCTACGGTATGAGAGGTTTAGCTAACTCCTGGTTCGAAGATTATCTAACAAGCCGGTGTCAGTTTGTATCCTTCATGAACAGCACATCGGAAGTTATGGACGTAACCATTGGTGTACCACAAGGTTCAGTTCTAGGCCCCCTTCTCTTTTTATTATACATTAACGACATCGACCACTCTACTCTACGTAAGATGTTGTCTTTTGCAGACGATACCACGGCTCATGCATCGAGTGGGAATCTACATACTCTATTAGATGAGACCAATACTGAACTCGATAAAATCAGTGAATGGTGCTCTGCAAATGGATTATGCCTGAATGCTAGTAAAACCAAATGTATGTTGTTACACTCGCAAAACGACTCGTATAATGTCGCCAATAAAACGATATCTTTGAACGACATAGACATTCCATTTGTTACCAACAGAGTTGAGGAAAACTATCTCAGTTTCCTAGCGGTCAACCTGGACGAAAATTTAAAGTTCAAACAACACACGTCTGCAGTTTGCTTAAAGATGGCCAGGGCAATATTTGCCCTTAATAGGGCAAAAAGAACCCTTCCTATGAAAGCGCTGGAGATATTGTATCACTCACTGATACATAGCCATATGTTGTATGGTATACTTATCTGGGGTCATGTGCCCTCAACCAAGAGAGTCTCAACACTGCAAAAAATCCTATCCGTATCATAACAAATCGAAAATATACCTCGCACACCGAACCTTTATTTAAAAACTGTGGAATACGGAAGTTTGAAGATTTGTATAAGTTACATTGCATCTTTTTATGCATGATTGGTACCACAATAAACTTCCTATGTCGTTTGACAATACCTTCGAAATATACTCTTACCCTTTCGGAATGGAAACAAGGCAAACAGAAAATGTGCGCTCTTTCAAACCAAGAACTCGCTTCTTTGCTGTTCTCTCGATTCATTCTTTCCCGAAAAGTTGGAATGATTTAAATCTCGAAGTAAGGCAATATAGCAGACTTCTGTTTAAAAAGACAATAATCAATTCATTCTTGAATGGATATTCTTCTGACATTACTTGCATTAATCCATTATGTCCGGATTGTGACTCAGCATAAAGTGATCTCATCCTCCCAACTATCGCTATTTCTACAATTAATCCCAAACTTAAGACTTTACATGAGTATGCTGCAAAATAAAGTTTCATTTCATTTCATTTCATTGTAACGTCCCAGAGTATCAAATGTTTGAGGCGGATAGACAGTAGTATTGTTTAAATAATATCTGCAATATTGTTTTCGCTATTTAGCAGGTGATCCCGTCTTGCAACATGCAGGAACTTTCAATCTTTATTTCAAAGCATTAGTATGTTTCAAGTTATGTGAATTTGAGGAGCGAAGACACATGAAACACTCGTAAAAACTTCAAATATGACGTTAAATGAAAAAAAGAAGAAAACAGGTTTTATATTTTTGATACCTTTTAAAGACTAGATTTTTAGACTATTATTTTTTGACGCAGTCGTTGTTCACGCCTGCAAACGCTTTCGGAGTAAATGCTACCTGATCGCCGAAAACGAAAGTAACGTAACAGGTAGAATAGAAATTGGAAATTAATAATCCAAAATTACTGAAGCAAGTACTTCATAAATTGAGTGTTCCGGTGTAACATGTATCGACTTATTGTCCAAGGGAGATAACTTCACGATAAAAAGTCTTATCTGTTTTCAGATTCACAAGGCATATTTCATTCACATCAAGCAAACATCAGAGAGACAAATTATCATTCTTTGAAGCACGAAGACAGATTCTAATGACAATCTGTTGCACATCACATGCCAGTACAAATGAATCACCATTTCATTCTGATGACGGGAAGAAAAATGAGAAACAAACTAAGTTCGAACTTCGATCAACCCAAGTGCGACTAATCACAATTCCACTCCTGACTCATGTTTGTCCCACAAAAACAGTAACAAATGAATAACATAAGGTCGTGCGGCGCTCCATTTATTGCGAGATGAACACAAACAAGAACGGATAAGTACATGCATTCCATGACCGTAAAACACAATTGTACAAGTCATATCGCCCAACGAGATCGTCATCATCTTTCATGAAACTTGACAACTGCGAGCCACCCAACCAGAAAAACCCCTTTGGGTAAACACTGGAGGTGCACCGACCCAGAATGCAGCAGTCAAAAGGTGTCGGGATTTTTAACAACAAACTTATATTCCTAAGGATAATAACACAGATAACAAATGGCTTATCCCTTCCTTTACATACATGTATTTTGCCTTGTCGGACTTCCACCGTCCGTGCCGTTTAAACAAACGGTCAGCCACATGATTGTGAGCTGCGGATGTAGCTCCACCCTTTGAAACGAGATGTCTGTTTCATGGTCAACTTTTCTCGACATTCACATCGACTTACGAAAAAGTTATCTCCCATGATTGCTAAGAATTGGCTGGCAAAAATTAACACTAATTGAATGGGGAATTTTAATATTTCTCAAAATTATATAAAACCTATGAAAGTTATATTCGCTATGCGCATCAATCCAGCGGCGTGAACCCCGTTCCTAGTTCCTAGTTCATCAATCCCTTAAGAACAAAAAACATGCTCTCAGTTGGTGATATCATCGAACGATTTCATTCGACCAATTTTTTTCTCACGTTGATTTAAAATGCTACTGTTATTTCCTGTATAATTCCATGTAAAATGATAGAAAATTGCATTTTCGTCAACTTTTAGCGGTTAAAATATATTTTTTGCTTCATATTAGCAATGCTGTGCGCATACCGGCATATAATATAGATATTGTCCTATATAACCATATAAAAATATACAAGCTGACATTTGCCCATTTTTCCCTTTGATGTTAAAACCAAGAAAAATGGTATTGTAGTAACAACAGTTAAAACCGCAGTCCACAATATCAGAAAGGTTTCCGCGTGAGTACAAATGAAAAGGTGCGATAACCCCTAAGCGTCTTAATTAATTTCTGGTCAACCAGTAAAAAACAATCCTCGTATAACTAAAAATTCATTTTTTGAAGGAATCACATCGTTCATCCGAAGGCAGTCTTCGGAGCTTACATTGTCTTTGTAGCAGAACAGAGTAACCTAGCGGGTCTGCTCTCTGTGGTTTTTCAGGACCGAATTGTATTTGTGAGTCAGCACCTACTCGCTTTGCTCTGCGTGACGGCCACTGTGGCCAACTCTGGCAGCATGTCATTTCTCGTCGTAAGATCCTTTGAGGCGGAGTAGTTATCAATATCAATGGTGTGCCGGGTGGCTTTCCCATGGAACAGGTTAATGTTGGACCGCGAATAGTGGTGAAGCCGCTCTCTGGGGCCTGTGATGAAGATTTCTGTGTTTAACCTGATCCAGGAGCGGGCGTAGTAAGTTTTGTTATATCTGATCGTTGGTCAGCGGATCATTGTGCGTGTGTCCAGCAGGCTGCTTACGGAAACTGTTTTCCTGTAGCCGGTCTGGCCACAGATGCACCTGAGTGGAGATCAGTATATCGCTGAGACGTAGCGTTTATCCTCGTTATTAAGTTGGGCACTCGTGATCACATATAGATAGACGTTCAATGTTCCGGCATTTTCAGCGGCCTTGGTGATGTGGACTGTTGCACCCTCGCTCGCAGTTTCAGTCCTCCGTGAATCCGGTCACAGTCGGTCGTCAGCATGTCAAAACTCATAGGGATTTTAGTAGTCAAGAACTCGGAGACATCCGCTAGAGCCAAATCCTTGCGACTATCGCCACCTCAGATGACGATTGTTGGTTGGCAAGGAGGCGTTGTTTTGCGACCTGTTGGGCGGTGGGTCGGTAGGCGCGCAATCCCTATCTGTAGAGTTGGTTGGTTAACACTTTACCTAACATGAAAAGCAGACGACACTTGCAAAAAAAATTCTTGAATAACGAATTTTTTTCATTTTTTGTCTCAAAAACATAGGTTATGACCCCTCGTTGGAACGAGCTCGACGAGCTCGTTCCAACGAGGGGTCATAACCTATGTTTTTGAGACAAAAAAATGAAGATATTTTGAAAATTAATTGGCGATTTTTGAGAATAGCGCTGGCCGGTTTTGGCCGTTACGATGGGTAAAGGGTTAAACCCTCAATGGTAACCTCTATCTTTCTGATCTTAGATTTGTAGAAAGCTTCAGATTTCGCTGAGCTCGCCCCCCCCCCCCCCCCCCCCCAAAAAAGCATCAAAATGCTTTTGATATCCACATCATGTCCCTCTTATCTTTGGCGAACTTGCGTTGGCTGGTGGTTCTGTCGCGGTGGGCAGCGATGTGTCCAGAGTACTGGTTACGAATCATTCTGGACAGGTCTGGCAGGGTGACCATGTCGTAGTCTTCGAAGGTCAGCTCTAACTCTAGCCTTCCACCGAGCACGCTCTGGTGGAATGGCATGTGATTCTTCAGGAGCTCGCAATCGAAGGAGAACATGGATGTTCCCTCACTGAGGTAACGCTCTACCATCTGTGGTAAAGTATTAGTGATGCGCCTGGTAACAACGTATTTCGGGTCCTGTCTCTAGGTGTCGACGGTAGGGGCTCTGGCGGTAAGAGCCTTGTGGATTGCATAAAAATACTTGATAGCTACTACAAAGTCGGTGAGCTGAATGAGGAGGTATTTCAAATAGTCGGGGCTGAGCTGTGCCTTCATACACAGTACTTCCATCTGCGAATTAAAACAGGCAGCAAGCCGGTGAAATTAAACACGCAGGGGTGTACCTTGGGGTTTACGAATGGTGGAATCCCAGCAAACAGTACACAGGTGGGGGATGACCTTCCGAGGCTTATAATATATTATGAACTCAGCGTCCATCTATCAAATATCAGTATGAAAGACAATATTCTCAACGAACAACCCAGTACTCTATTAAAGGTAATGCTGGTGGAAAATGAAAGATTTGGCAGAGGCAGGATGGAGAGCTTCCAACATTTGCAACACAAAAAACTGACCTCAGACCCCATCGACAAGTTCACAATTCAGGTTTTAGATAAAGAAGGACAGGAGGTGGATATAGACTACCTATCCGTCATGCAGGATATTGGAGAAAATGTCTGATAGTGGAGGAACAGGCAAACATGAGGTGAGGGCGTGCACTACCCTTCAACTACCGATCTTGGAGGTACATCCGGCTCCGGGGGTACGGGAAGAGAGGACGAACTGTACGTATTACACCTCTCTGGCGTGGAATACAAGAGAATATTACATCTCACGTGACTTCCTTGCATTCTGAGTGGCTGAAAGATGATACCCTATTTCGTGTAGTTTGCATCCACAGAACTGACCAGGCACTACGCCCAGGCACTACACGTTTTCTATTTTTAGCACTCTACTATATCAATTTTCTTTTCATACTGGGCGAATAAAACTAATCAGGCTAAATTTAAAAATCGATTCACAGAGGCACAACATCCACAAAACGACCCGGAAAGAAATCTTTGTAGAAAAATGTATCGCTTTTCCATTGTTGAAGTCACATTTTTCGAGGCGTTCATTTTATTCCTTGAGAAGATGATCCATATCTCGTTTCGAAGAGAATGATCCATACCTGGGTCCAACTTTCATGAGAACGCGTCCGGATATGAAAAATCGTTTGTTTCGCTGCTCATATTATTTCGCTATTTAATTCTATATTTTGGGCAGTAAGCGAATAAATAATGGAATTCAATTGAATCTTCGGAGTTTGCATCCCGTGCTGACCCATTCGGTAATGTATATGTGTGACAAATGTGTGGAAATTATCAAACTGCGTTGTCGAATTTCGAAAATTTTAGTTTTCATTCGCGAGTTGCGCGATTCTAGAATACACAGTTCCGTTTGGGGAAAATGTTTTGTTTACCCTTGCCGACCGATTCAAAATCTGTCTTCTGCTCATATCAGTAATCCAAGTTAGTCGTGTTTTGGAAGAAGAAAATGTTTTTTAAAAACTACATGGTATTTTTTTCTATATAACGCTGGTTGATAGGGCTGCTACCTTGGTAATAGATTAACAAATCGGACAGATGTTTTTCTTGATGGGTGTTCGATATAATATAAGGATAAGTGCATGTCTTGTCGTTGACTACGCCCATATAGTGCCCAGTGAGGTGGTGTAGTTCCCTCCGCTTCGCGGCGGGAACTACACCACCTCACTGGGCACTATATGGGCGTAGTCAACTCCAAGCCATGCACTATTCCTTAAAAAGAGGTTCCTGTCGCGGCCCCGACCTCTCCTCCAGCCAAATCTTATAAGCTTAGCAGTTAGGATTTTAGTGCGACTATCGAGAGGCAGCAACCAGTGGGTTGTGTACATGAAACCTGTTGTAGATGCGAGCGGGTGAGAACTCGACTTCAGACTCGCTCAAACGTGCCTCCCGCTGGGATGGTAAGGTGTGCGTCGGGAACTGGAAAGAAAATGCCAACCGTCAGACTGAAATTACTGCCAAAGTTCTTTACCATATATTTCCAATGAAATTATGAATCCTCGATAGTCATTCGGGTATTTAATGGGCCCCTCGTCCGCTTCGCCCCTGTGTCACAAGAACTGGATCTAAAGAGCGTCGATGTCCCGCCGAAAAGGAGCTTGCCTTCATCAGCCGCGGCGACGAAGTTAAACTCTCACTGAACGGCGTAGAAAACAGAATAGCAAATAACAGGTTTCTGAGCTCCTCGATTAGTACCATTTTCATCGGATGACTACAGTTTCCATGGTTTACGGCATACCAAGATACGTTTCACCAATGAGCATTTGGATATGCTCAAACATGTCCACCATAGCATCATGTGTTTGTACCCAGAGCTGAATGATGATGGAAATGGCGATATAAAAGCTTGTCGAACGGCCGAATTTGACCAGAAGACCCCTCTTAGGAAGAAGTATGAGCGAAGGGTTAATTTTGTACTTTGTATTAAAACGTTTCCACTCGCGACCAGCTTAGGGCTTGGAGTCGACGAAGTTGGATTATTATCTGAAATAGTCGCTTCTCCAATAAATATAATTCTAGAGGCGGACGCCGAGGCTTACGCTCTTAGTATCTTTGGATAATTCATTAGCCGCCCGTTAACCCTTTACCTAACGTACCGTCAAAACCGGCCAGCGCTATTCTCAAAAATTTTCATTATTTTTTGTCTCAAAAACATAGGTTATGACCGCTCGTTGGAACGAGCTCGCCGAGCTCGTTCCAACGAGGGGTCATAACCTATGTTTTTGAGACAAAAAATAAAAAAATTAGTTATTCAAGAATTATTTTTGTAAGTGTCGTCTACTTTTCAGGTTAGGTAATGGGTTAAACCCCCAAACCTTAAAACGTGTGATAATGCCAATCGACATACTTGTCTCGAGTTGAAAGCTTTTTTCGATCTGTCAAAGCATTTCTCAGAGCAATTGTTCCCCCGTTTTACCAAACTACAAAATAACATTCCTATGCTTTTCGTGTAGGAGTTACTCTGGGACGTTATTTGTAAGATGATGAATTTCCTTAATCTAAGAGAAACACCAATGAGCGCACACCTTTCAAAATCTAGAACACACTCATAGACGACGTCACCACGTCTATAGCACTTTATCTCACAATCGGGGCGTTTTTGCACTGTTACGCAACTAAAGTTTAATGTATCTGGGCCCTTGTTCCGAATCCGTATCAAGGGCCCCTGATACAAGCGCGTGATTCTGCTGTTGCCAAAACAACGGCATTAATATCATTTCCCTTCAGAGAAAACAATATTTGGTGAGACGAAGACGAACCTAATGTTGTTTTCTCTGAGCCGTATATGACACTGTATTTGCCAACTAAATGCCCTGTAACGTATTTATTATGCACGGCATGCTAAAATGTCACTGGGGAAGTTAACTCAACGAATAGTTAAATTATGCGCACTTATCGGCATCTTGGGCTGGTTTGTAGCCTATTATTGGGATTTTCCTGAACGCTCGAGTCGAGGCTTCTCTCTTAAAGTTGAAGGATTAGCTTTCGCTATGAAATGTGGAAAACTCCACCTCAATAAACGATGAACAGCATTTTTTGAAATATAATGAACCTTTACCCCAATAGGGATGTTAATTCACCAGTAATTATTGCAAAAGTAACAACCAAATTCACGTTGACGAAACACACAGTTGCTCCACTTCGCAAGACAGTATTCAGTAAAGTGAATCCCAGTGACGTAATTTTCTCTAAGTGTAACGTCATCACTGACCTCAATATGGAGATCAATGAACGCTATTCTATTTTTCAATTTGCGTCTTTCCATCGATAAGACAAATAAAAAAGTTCCTCTTAAAATAGTTTTATAACACATTTTGTGGTCAATATTGTGAGATAAATTTATCATCACCACAGTGTGTGTCTCCGACAGTGTGTGTCTCCGGAAATTCTGATTAAGTCTCGTTGTAGGCACAGAATCGCATTTCCACTCGCCCTAACGGGCTCGTCAAAATACTATTCTGTTCCTACAACTCGACTTGATCTGAATTCCTGGAGACACACACTGTGGTGATAATCTGTATTTACAAAACTACAAAATAACATTTCTGTGCTTTTCGTGTAGGAGTTACTCTGGGACGTTATTTGTAAGAGGATGGATTTCTTTAATCTGAGAGAAACACCAATGAGCGCACACCTTTCAAAATCTAGAACACACTCATAGACGACGTCACCACGTCTATAGCACTGTATCATACGTTGAGAAGACCATCGAGGGGACGGGAGAAGCGGGTTCGTAACCCCGGAGGTCGGCGTTGTTGGTTTACTGCTTGATTTGCCCGCTCACGGATCCCCGGTGGACGGGCCCGGCGCCTCGCGCCTCTTAAACAAAGTTTTAGTGTACACATGAAAACCCACAAATTTCGTGTTGTCCAATCGAGAAATGCGCGGCGGGAAATCAAGGAAACCTCATCTTCTGACACCCCAAGAATGAAAATTTTCCCGAATCTCAGCCAACGAGTGAGGTGACAGATATCTCGTGTTTTACCCCATCTCGCCCTTCGAGGCTCGGATGATACCTTCGCATCGTGTGGCTTCCTTCGCCCAAACAGTCCGGGGCCCATATGCCTGTTGACGACAGTGCACTCTATCCTTACTATGGCATTGGCGTCACAATATGGCCTGTCTTCTGCGTGCATATGATCTCGTGCATGACTTTTCACCCGTAGTCCCCTGCCCATCTCCCAAAACCTAAGATCTTCTAGGAACACGGAATGACACTGCGGCGATAGCGATGAACAAACTGAGATAATGAAATGAACACACTTTCAGAACACATTCCCGTACAAAATACATAGCCGCACCCATTTGTCACATTAGCAACCACATGACTTGGGCTTATGCTTTAATGACGACTGCTCCCCTATCATCATTCATAGTTCACCACTAAATCATCTTTTATTTGCCGATGACTTAGCCCTTTTTTCGGACACTCCACACGCACTAAACAAATTAACCGAATATTGCGATAAAAATAAACTTATCGTTAATGTTGATAAAACAAAGGTCATCCTTTTCAACTCTCGAAAAAAGACTAATCTTCCTAAATTCCAGATCGGCACACAAACAATCGACTATACTCCCGAATATACGTACCTTGGACTTGTTTTCTCATCCAATGATAAATTACAAATCGCCCAAAGGGAGCTTAGGCTAAAGGGGTTAAAGGTCTTACATAGCTTATTTAATACCTTTCAGAAGAAATGGTCGCCCTCTTTTGGCATCTTGTTAAAATTGTTCGATTCTCTAATAAAACCAATCCTTATGTATAGAAGTGAACTCTGGGCTTCTGAGATAAATGAAATCAATTTTGATACCACCCCATGTGAACGTGTACAACTTCAATTCCACAAGTCCATACTTGGCGTACACATTAAATCATCCAATCACGCAGTTAGAGCTGAACTTGGACAATATCAATTATATATTGACGCAAAGATGCAACTTGTAAAATTTACGTCAAAATTATTTCAATCTCCGTCATCTAAATTATTACTGGATGCTCGGTTAGAAGCCGAAAAATATTTACAGCCAGATTCTATGTGGCTGAAATATCGGGAATTCTTGTTAATAACAACCCTCTACTCCATCCAAATGACTTTAATAAAGTTAAAGAGAAACTACAAAACCTTCATCGCGACGCCTTTTATAATAATATTCATGACGATAATAATAAAAAGGGATTAAATAAACTGAGAACGTAGAGACAATTCAAGAAAGCTAACACCCAAGAAACGTACTTGACAAACACCGCATCGCCTGAAGCAAAAATTATGTTTACTCGATTACGTATCAGTAACCATTACCTAATGATCGAAAAGGGCAGACATGTGCAGCCTTCGACTCCCGTAGACGAAAGATTTTGCAGATCATGTGACTCGGGAGCGGTAGAAACTGAACTGCATTTCGTGATGGAAGGTGCACAATATGGGTTTATCCGGAATAGCGTTTTTTCACAGATTAGAGCTTGAAAATCAGAACTTCTCTGTGATGAACGCAGAGGAAAAATTCATATTCTTGATGGAAAATAATGATCCCAGGCTGTGTAACATCATCTGTAATATGATCCTGCTGTTCTTTAAACGACGCGAGCTGAAGCTCCATCAGCAGTCGTGACGTGGTTGCCGGTAACGGCTAATTCTGTATATGACATACTACGACAACAGTTAATACTATCATTTCGTATCAAAATATATCTATGTATTATCTTTACGTTCATTGTTATTGTTATGTATATCATGCAATCTGCCTGTCCTTGGTGTTTTTGCTGAATAAACTTATCTTATCTTATCTTACCACAATAGAAACCAATATGTCGGTACATATCAAACTACGATGGTAGCCTTCAAAACAGTTATCGGGTTGTTTTTGGTAATACTATTGGTTCTCTTATTCTTCTCTTCTTCTCTTATCTCTCAACATAATCCCTTTCAACCAACACAGACTTAGAACACACCCCGACAAATCCATTCGTCCCCAGTACAATCGCGCACCAACACAGAAACCAAGGAGGCGACCCGATCAAAATAGCACGTTGGAAACATGTCACCAAAACATGCTCTGCGCATACGCAGGGTCACCATGTAGAGACATGGTACTGATTATACAATATGGCCGCTGACACACTGTATCTTGACAGATATCATGACAACTGGTCACATGACCTACCACTTCACATGAGATCTCTTAAAAGCCCTGGGGCATTTTCCATACATGATATACTATTGTCCCGAAAGATTCTGTTATAACACATTTTTTCAACTTTTATGTGCTTACAGTTAAAACTAGAAGTCCTGTCACGAACTGTGCGCTTATCTAGGCTTAATTGCGCGTGTGCATTGCGCGCAATTGCCATATCGAATGGCATCCAAAGCATGGCAGGTTCTTATGGTTACTCATGGCAAACACAGGCAATGTTTCTGCCAATGGACCTCCGGGTTGCCCGGAGGTCCATTGGTTGAAACATTGCTTGTGCACAGGACATATGTACAAAATTTGATAGCCTTACTATGGTCATAACGCGTAGATTAACGCGCAGATCGACGTGCTATTTGTGCGCATTTCATGACAGGACTTCTAGTTTTAACTGTAAACTATTTAATTCAATATGTAGTCAGCCATAACAGGGCATCGAGGGTAGCGTTATTTCCTAAGTCTGAAACAGCAGGCAACGAGATCAAATCTGAATATTGTTTTGCAGTTTGGCACATTGAGGAAAGAGTTACTGTGTTAATTCTAATCCTCCAAATGGCCAGAGACGAAGCTACAGGAGGATTGTCTCACACCCATCCCATTATTACCTAAAATTTCAAAAGTTGGAACTTTGGTGATGTAAATTCCAAAAGTTGGGAATTTAATAATATCAATTAAATTTGCTCCCCGTCATATTTTTTTTGGTCAGAGCCAAAATGAGTTTCCAATTCTTGATCATATTCTTCGAATTTTCCAATCAGCTGACAACATTTTCCAAAATTCTGATTCGAATCTGTGACCAGTTCGGTTTTTCGAATTCATCATTCCGTTTGCCTTACACTGACCAGGCAACATAAGGGCTATATGCAGACATATATTCAGCCAATACCCACACCTTCGAACTGACTCGCAGTTAGTTAGAGTAGCTGAACATCTGTCAGTCTGTAGGCCATCTGTAGCCTGGCCAAGGTAAGGGGAAACGCATGGATCTACCCGGGGAAATGTATTTTTTGTGTGGATAAAATGACTAGATTTAAGCCAGAGGAATTTAGTAGCAGTAGTCCACAATTTAAAAAAATCAGTAGAAGTACAACAGTCGACCGAAAAACAAAATTCAAATTTTCAACAGTTTCTGAAGCGGATTTCGACGAAATTTGCACAAATAGCGCGAAAGTAACTATGTCACGTATACGTTTTTCCAAATTATATTTAACGTGCCATTGGGCTCAAGAGGGCGCCGATTTGCTCGACAGTTTAACATTAATAGTGGACGGACCCATGCTACACATAATTCTTCGATAGGTGGCATTTCAAAGATGAATTATCTCATCTCCAAATAATGGGACAATTCAATTTCGCGTTGCCTCCCTTATACCTGAGAACGATCCGAGTTCATGAACTGATTTACATGCAATAAATTCGTCTTTCTCGACACACACTTGCCGATTTTCGGTAAATAACGCAAAATGTTTCCGCCAAACAAGATCACTTTAGTTATGTCGGATATAAATATATACACAAGTCGTGTTTGAAGACGATCGGGCCTGTAGAGGGTGAGGCAGAAAAACTCAAATTATAGTATAGATACAAGAAAAGTATTGTGCAAGCACAAGCGCGCGGGAAAAAAGTCCATTAAAACACTTATTTTGTGCATATATCATGCAATCTTTTCGTATTGCAACACAAAGAAGAAACATTTTGTGAACAAAGTAGGGTCCCTCTCACTAAAAAAAGGTGAATACCGCATCCCAAAGCATTGTGACTGGTTATTCACAAAACATTAGTTATTATTTCAAATTTATTAGACAGGGTTCAAGGCTATGGGGGTTAATATCTTCCTTCGAAAACACGTGAAAGGCACCCTTCCCACACACAAACACCTCTCCCCCTAACCCCCCTCCCCCCTCCCCCCCCCCCCAGCCTTTTGTGACAAAATGCCCCTGCCGAGGTGATTTTTGAGAGGAACTGCCTGGCACCATCTCCAAGTATTGTCAGTGGTGGGTTTTGAATATTTTTTCTAAAGAATTTCAAGCTTATTGTGCGAGAGGGGGAGGGTGGCTACATTTGGAGTTAAAAGCTCCATTCGAAAAAAAACTAGGAAAACACCCAACCCGTCCACACAAAATAAATAATGCAAAATGCTCAAATGTAGGCTACAGGCATATCGCGAATTGGGAGAAAATATTCACGCAGACGTCTGTCTCATCTAATGAAATCGAGGGTGGATGTAACAAAACAAAATACGTTTTAAAAAAGTATTTCTAACCTCGAACGTGGCAGAACACAACACGAATATTGAAACAACGAATGCGGCGAATCCCAGTTTATTAATGCATTCCGCATATTAGTGGTTCCAGTATATATACCGTTCCATTTTTTGGTTTTTCAAGTCATTATTTATTTATTTATTTATTAGGGTTTAACGGCACTTTAACAGCCAAGGTCAAATCGTGTCGGTGACAGCTTTACGGGTGGAGGAAGCCGGAGTACCCGGAGAGAACCACCGAGCAACGACGAGCAGCTGCGAGCTCCCCAACATCGTAACTCCGCACTGCAGCACAGGCAGGATTAGATTGACCAATGAGAGTGAAGATGCTAAATGCTAGCTACAAGTCAGTAAATTGTAGCTACAATTAGCTAAATTGCAGGTACGATTTAGTAAATTGTAGGTGCAATTTAGCTAAACTGATGGTGCAATTTATTTAATTGTAGATACAGTTTAGCTAAATTGCAGGTACAGTTTACTAAATTGCAGTTCCAATTTGATAAAGAAAAATTACGTGGCGCCAATAAGCGCCATACATGACAAATCAGACAATGACTGAGATAAAAATAGCATTCGACTGAGTATTTCTTTTCTCTAGAAACGTGGCATTTAACTGGTTGAGTGCTGGAAGCCACTATCATGGCTTTCAAGAAACATGAGGGTACCATACTAAAGTCTTCATATTCTTTACACAAATTTCCTATTCAGTCATAAGCAAATACAATTGTGTTCATATAGATTTGCATTATTAAAAATTATTGGAGAGTGCCTTTAGGCACTCTCCAATAATTTTTAATAATGCAAATCTATATGAACAAATTCCAACTTCCAAAAATAATCTAGCACTCAACTAATTAAAATAGTTGCATTTTTCCGACAGAAACATTTAACACAGTAATAATTAATACACTTTGTGTCTCACCAATCTGGTTTAGGCCTATTGTAGAAAAATAAATGTGATGTTTCTCAAAAGAAAATATTATTGTGTTGTCTTTGCAGTGACCAAATAATTGCCGTGAAGACTACTAGTGAAAACCTCCTAAGGTAATCTCTCCCGATCACAATTCACAGAAAGATAGAGGCATGGAAAGGCTTGGGCAGCGAGGCGGAATTGGAACGCATCGGGAGGGGGGGGGGGGGGGCGTGACACGAAAATGTTTGGTTTTTTTAGGGATTCGGTTACGGATTAATGGCAATCTCGCTCGATCATAATTCACCCAAAGATACAGCCATGGAAAGACTCTAACAGCGACGACGTAAGCGGAGCAAGTTGTAGGGTAGAGCTTTTGTTTGTTTGTTTGTTTGTTTGTTGTTGTTGTTGTTGTTTTTCTTCATTCCAGTACGTTAATGAATGGGGGAAATGATTATGAGGATATAATATTAATTATTTCAGCACAAAACATGCGCGCTTTCGTGGCAGTTTGTAAATTGAATTGATGCCTCAAAGCTATATACGCATACTGTTTTCTGTGTCATAAACATCATGCGAATAATGTTATTTCATTATCCAGCCCTCATTTAACACACCCCCAAATGAATATTTCTTCAGCAGCTGAATCGACCAAAAATGCAACAGACCGAAACGTATTGACTTGATTGACTTAACGTCCAACTGACTAAAATTGTCAGCGGACGAAATGGCTTGCATCCGATATGTGCCTATCCTTGAAAAAAAAACAAAAAAACCCAAACCCCCCTCAAAACAAGAAACATTCTGTGAACAAAGTTGAATCACTCTCATCAACCCTTTACCCAACGCAGACGATTTCAAAATTTAGTATTTTAAATACCATTTTTTTAATTTTTTCAAAAAAATTCAACAAAACTATATCATGTGACCCCTCTTTGGAACGATCTCGACCAGCTTGTTCCAAAAAAGGGGTCACATGATATGGTTTTGTTAAACATTTTTGAAAAAAAAATTAAAAAATATTTTTTCAGCTGCTGAATTTGCATATTACGCGAGCGGATGCGGGCGATTCGTTGGGTAAAGGGCTAAATGGAGATGAATTCCAGATCTCAAAACATTACGACTCGTGATTCACAAGGAATTAGTATAAAATAAGTTCAAGTATGTTGGACAGGATCCCAGGCCTCAGGGTTTAATATCCTACTTCGAGTTCAGTTCCACATGATTTGGAGCAATAAAACCAGACAATCCGAGTAACGTAATGAGAAAAAAGAAATGCGCTGTAAAAAGCCCAAAGAGGCTGAGACAAAACAGTAGCGAAATGCATTGCAAAAGCCCACCCTGAAGAGGCCGACAGAAGAAAAAAAACAGCAGCAAAAGTAGCCCCCCCCCCCCTCCCACACCCTAAAAAACCCTCTAAATCTGCCACGTTTTCTCTTACCAGTCCTAAGTCTGGTTAAAAGATGTGGGGAGTTGATAAATTTAAAAAAGAGAAAATAAAGAAAATAAATAAATAAATAAATAAAACAGTAGCACTGTAGAAAAAAATATAGACCTGCCAAGTTTTATAATTGCCGATCCAGAAGTCCGGGTAAAGAACGAGGGGAGTTGATAATTTAAAAAAAAAAAACAGTGGCGAAATTCACTGCAGAAAACACCCATAAATCTGTTAAGTATTATAGTTGCCGATCCTTAGCACAGGTAAAAGATGAGGAGTGTTATAAATTATAACCCATATATTTTAAGTTAATTCCTAAAATGGCTTATTTCAGAGAAGGGTTTCCGCTTAATCTGTGTCTTTATGCAAGGTAGAAATGAGACCGCAAATGTAATTTTTCTATCTGACTTTAAATCTAAAATAATAAGAGGTTAAAATCTAAGAAATTACCACCATATTTGGAATATTTTTTTTATAGAAAGTGTGGCGTATACGTTCGCGTTTATTTGATATTTTCAAAACTAATAACTTACTTGCGGGTCTCATTTTCCCTACTTGCGAAAATTGAGACCGTAAATCGGAAGTCGTGCTATACATTAACAGGGACCGATCAGGACTATTTAAAATACGCTCTAGCCTCGGAGCCTATTTTTTCAATTCATGCGCCAGATTTCAATTTACGGAGTCACACTGCTGTTTGTAACACACTCTGCAAGTGTGTAATAGCTCTCATCATTTTCATTTAGTACACTATAGCAAACATTAATCTTCACTGTGGTTTCTGATCAAGTCTTGGCTGCCTATTTAGGCAGCCAAGACTTGATCAGAAACCACAAGGAAGATTGATGCTTGGTATTTAAGACTTGAAGTATTAACTTAAGCTCTCTACAACAATGATAAATGATAATCATATATATAATACATGTAAGAGTGTCTCTCTCGATTATCCATCGAAAGAATATCAAAATATGATCTGAGAAGTTACGCGCCAACTGAGAAGCCTATTTCTGAGATTTAAGAGCCAGGTCCTGATGTTTCAGAACCAAATACGCACTGGCGCATGCCCAGGTCGGTCCCTGCATTAAAAGTGTAATTTTTAGTGGAGTAAAATTAAAATATTAATATCAAAGTTCGGATATACTTTTAATATAGCCTAAGCCACCAGATATTGTTCATTTTGGTGTTTTGGGAACCATAAGTTTACTTGCGGTCTCTCTGTCCTCAGTTGCGGAAAAGTGAGATCGCAAGGCGGATATCGCCCTAAACATTAAAAGTACAATTTTTAGGGTTAAAATTGAAAAAATCGGTACCAAACTTTGCATATATATTTGGTATACCCCCCCCCCCCCCCCAAAAAAAAAAAAAACAGATACTGATCATTTGGCGACTCTAACCTCTGTACTTGGCCTGCGGCCACTTGCTGTCTCATTTTCTATCTGCAGTTTTATTTAGTTCGACTGGTTTCATTGTTTTCTATCTGCGGTCTTATTGGAGGTATCACTGAACTAAGTATTTGTATTAGAGTTACCCGCCTTGAAATACTGCACTCGGAAATGAAGCAATCTCTAAAAATAAACACCCTTGGGAAAATATATTGTTTCAATAAACATTTGAAACATTCTATTGACATCTTGTATTATTGTTGAATATTTCTGACAAAAAAGAGGGTGATTTGATTAATTTTGGCCCTGAAAAATACAATTTACATTTTGTGTGTTTTTGTAGGGAATTCCCTGAAAAATATGTGCACGTAATCGATATTTCCCTTTGTGTCATTTTCTCTCTCTTATTTGTTGCATGACCCCCCTGTTTTCGGGTCAGAAAAAAAGTTGCCTGAAGGGCTATACTTCACAAAGATATTTGAATGCCAAAATTGAAGTTATGAGTAGGTGTAAATTGCCGATTCAAGGACAGAATTTACAGAAACTGTACACGTACATGTACGTGCACCGCCATAGGGATTCAGTGTTAAATCGTGTACAGAGTGTAAAAAATTACGTTTTTACATGGTGTCCCAGAACCGGCAAACGCTTTTTACCCTCTTGGATCGCACTTTTGACCGTTCAAACATCCGTTGGCGAAAGAGTACATTCGACACATCACTCAGAAGGGGAAAAATGTACGAAATTCGAAGAAAACGTAAACTTAATAATTTTTTCTCGACGTTTCCATCGTGGATCGGACCTTCGATCTATCGTTGGCGAACGCCGGCAAAAAACGCTTTGCCAATTCTAGGACAGCATCAAAAATGCGGTTTGTCGATTCTGGGACACCGACGTTCGCCAATGGCTGTTTGAACGGCCAAGGGTGTGAACCGATCGGTGAAACCGATTTGCCGATTCTACGACAGGAAAATCGATCTCAAAACGTTTTCTCGACGTTCGCCAACGGTGAAAAGTGAGTGTAAAGTGTAGTTACTCATTGAAGATTTTTAAAAAAAATTTTTCCAAACCGATTTCGGCTTCCGGTACATAAAAAAAATGTGGTTTGCCGGTTCTGGGACACCGACATTTGAGATCGCATTTTGGACGGTCGAGGGTGCGATCCGATCGGCGAAAACGATTCACCGATTCACCTCGCGATTTTTGTGAGGTGTATCGTAATAGAATCGGTTTTGTCGAGAGGAAATAAAAAAGTGATAATTATATAGGAGAGAAAAAAAAATATAAATAAATAGTTATTTAAAAAAAATAAATATCGAATCGAAATAGATAATAAAATATACGTAAATCATGAACGATTCCCAGATTATGAGAGCAAGGTTTCTTTTAAAAATGCTGATGAGAGCCTATGCATTCTGCGTGAACGATCAACTAGGTCGCCTCTTATTAGAATGATGTCAGGATCATCTAGACTTCGATCACGAGGATCATTCATGTCTGACAATGGAAAGGGAAGATATGGTCTTCAAGTATTTTGAACCGGCGTTCGAATGCGTTCAAATCGATGACGTGATTAAGTTTTGGAGGAGATTAGTCTTCTATAAGGGGCGAGACAAGCCCACCAATTCAGAAGAAATGAAATTGGCGCGTAGAAGTCTGACTTTAGAAGACAAGGGATGCGTCTTGAAATTATTGCTGGATGAAGCATATGTCTAAGTTTTCTCGTTCATATAAATAAGGAGAATAGAAAATAAAAAAATAAATACACACATAAATTTTTATCTAATATTAGAAAGAAAAAAAACATAAAAAAAATGAGAACCAGAAATAATTTGTATCCGACGTTAGATGATGATGAGGATGAGAAGCCGAATGGCGTTTTGGCAATGGCATGGTTGCCAGAAGAAAAAGAAAGAGGAGAGAGGTATCGCACTGATCAAATCAGGAGAATCCAATTCTATCTGACTTGAGAAAGAGATTCTCATCGTTCTCTCAAGAAGAAGTATTCGCATCTCGTGAAATTCATCAATGCGGTTGACACAACACTCATCATGATTTCCATGGCTTTACACATGGCCACGTTCTGATCGTGTTGACCATAGAAGGAGTGGCTCTCGCCACTGGATTATTTAGCACCCTCGGAAACTTTTTGAGTAGGAAATTATATTTGAAGGCTAGGAAACACGAAAAGATTCGTGTCTTGGCCGACTCCAAGATCGACACGATATCCAAAATGATCTTGATGGCATTGAAAGAAGGCAGGATATCGGACGTAGAATACTTCACGATATTGAGCTAGAAAATGAAATACGATGCTATGAAAGAAGCCGTGAGAATCAAGACTCATCAGATCATCAAGGAAGAGATGAAGGATTCTCTCATGGAAAGGGGGAGGAAAGAGGCCAGGGAGGAATTCGGTAAGTTGATAGAACTCAAGAGCAGCGATTGAAAATATATATATATATATAAAATAAGAACAGAATTTTTAAAAAAGAAAATATTAAATTTATATATAAAATAAAAAATAAATACGAAATTAATTTAAATAACTCTCAAAAGTGTATTGCATAAAGTGTAAGAGAGTTACAGAGGTGGGCAATTCTCGAGAAGTACGAACTAAAAACGACAGACAGATGCTTCGTGGAATTTGCAATGTGTGTGGTTCGATCAAGACTCGATTCATCAAAAAAAAAAAAAAAAAAACGAGCAAAGGGAAAGGCGTTGTGAATAAAAAGATCAATAATCTACCTTTTGAAATGCATCTGCCGGGTCACAGTTTCACGGGACCCGGAATGAAATTGAACAAGAGACTCAACGCCGATCTGACTCCTAAATCTTGGAGCAAACCCGTGAATAGGGTGGATGTGGTCACGTATGATCACGATCTGTGCTGTGCCAGACATCCCGACACCAAGACTCGCAATGACGTCTGCGATAAAAACATGTTGGCGAAATTGAGAGGCATATCGAATCCAACCAGGAGAGAGAAGATAGAACGTTCGCTGGTCGGCAATCTGATCGGTGTGAAACGTCGATTCGGATGGGATGTAAAAAAAGCACTTCAGAAAAGAAGAAGAAACGATTATTGATGAGCGAATTGGCTGAGGAGTTACACAAAGCCATCGTGTGTAAATTTCGAAAGAGAAGGGTGTTCGTGAAGGGTTTGGATCACATTTGGTCTGCCGACTTGGTTGACATGAGATCGTTTTCGAGGTGGAACGAGGGTGTTAAATATCTATTGACGGTCATCGATGGGTTTTCCAAATATGGTTGGATCAGAGCTGTGACGAATAAATCAGGACCTTGCGTCGCCGAGGCTCTGCAGAGCGTGTTCGATTCGTCTTCTCAAAAACCGAATAAATTGTGGGTGGATAAGGGGGAGGAATTCTACAACAAGGACGTTCGTCGATTGGTCAACCTCTACTCGATCGAAAATGAAGAGAAAGCCAGTGTCATGGAACATTGGAATCGAACGATGAAGGAAAAGATGCACAGATACTTCATGCCGAATTCGACCAAGAAATACATATACGCTCTGAACGGTCTGGTTGGAGATTACAACAACAAGCAACACAGATTGATCAAGATGACACCCATGGGAGCTAGCGATCCTCAAAACGAAAAACGAGTCTACAAGAATCTATATCCCGAGAGATCTAAGATCAGGAAGAAGTCTAGACCGCCGAAATTTGCGGTCGGTGATCGAGTGAGAATCTACGCTTATAAGAAGTACTTCGAAAAGGGTTACACTCCTCGATGGACCTCGAAAATCTTTGTGATAATCAGAATATTTCACACCGATCCGGTGACTTACGAAATCGAAGCTTTGGATGGTGAAGAGATCATTGGAAAGTTTTACGAACAACAATTGCAGAAGATGAAGTTTTAATAAAGAAAACAATTTTTTTTTATTTACTCTCTTTAACATTTTCTTGTTTACACATATATAATATATATAAAGGAGAGAAAAAATAATAATAATTAAAAAAAATTAAAACTATTTTTAGATAAAAAAAGCAAGCTAATTAATAACAAAAACAAAAAAACCTTCAAAAATGGCAAATATACTAGATATCGCACAAAGCATAGTGAAAGATGAAAGTATTCAAGAATACGAGGTTCACGAATACAAACCGATAACCAGAACGAGTTTGAACAATGCGGGAGAGATAAGAATCAACGTCGAAACCCAAGATCTATTTGTTCATCCTAGTGAGAGTTACATAGTGGTGCAGGGACGTCTCACCAAGGAACATGGACTGAATACACCGACGACGACATGGTTACTTTACCCAATAATGGCATCATGCATCTATTCAGTAATATAAAATATCCGGACAAGAGATAGAATCTGTTTCATCCCAGTCAGGCCACCACGATGTTTGGAATCTTGACGTATCGGGATGATTTTTCGAAATCCAGAGGACTTAATCAGTTGTGGGTGAAAGACACCGTCGGCCCTGCTAGCGCCGGCACCGCCGCGATATTCGACTACATCGTCAAGATGTCCAGACCGAAAGGAACGTTTTCGTCCAGGATACCTTTGAAACACATCTTCAGATTTGCGGATGATTACAACAAGATCATGTATGGATTCAAACACAATCTGACGTTTATTCGAAAGGAAACGATAATGCGATAGTGAGACTCCCCGCGACCAATGGGGGTAAGTTAACTCTACACAAGATATCGTGGTTTGTTCCGCACGTGCAGCCTTCGATTGTGGAAAAAACGCATCTCAACAAGATCATAGAATCTAAGAGTAAATTACCCATGGGATTTAGAATGAGACAGTGCGACACGGCTAGCATTCCACTCTCCACAAATCACTTCGATTGGAGATTGACCGTGAAATCCGCTTCCGAGAGACCACGTTTCATCATGGTCGCGTTTCAGACCGATAGGGACGGGTCTCAGGAAAAGAATGCATTGCTATTCAATCACTGCAATTTGAGAAACATGCAAGTGTTTCTGAACGCCACGAGATATCTAGCAATCGATTACAATGCGTTGTTCGACAAGAATGATTTCTGCAGACTGTACAGCGACGCTGCAGATTTTAGAAAGAAGTATCACAGTCTAGACGAATTGATGAGCAACCCTAATATATCTCCCAGCGAATACAAGTCGATGTATCCCATGTTCGTATTTGATGTCAGTAAACAGAGCGAATGACTCAAGAGTAGCGTCTTAGACATTCAGATCAAGATGCAATTCGATAGGAACGTGCCAAGAAAAACCGAAGCCTTCACCCTGGTCCTGTCGGATAGAGAATTACAATTGGAATTGGATGGAAATAAGATGTCAATCATTCGATGAGAGACGTGTGTGTGAAAAAAAATAAGAAAATAAAAAGTAATGAGTAATTATTAAAAAAAAAAAAAAAAAAAAAAAAAAAAATAAAAAGTAATGAGATCTAGAGAGATTGAACATCTTTCTAAATCTCATTACTTTTTTTTTGTTTTTAATAATCACTCATTATTTTCAATTAATAATTTCCACGCGTTCACTGTTTGTTCAGAGGATCTAGTTCGATCAGTATGCGCACCACGGAAGTGGCGGCTTCGGGATTATTGGTTTACATAACGAAATTAATCCTGTCTCTGGCGTTCACTTTGAGAGGCGTGCTGAATGTGCTAACATTCGAGTGTTGATTCTCGGTCTTTTCGACGCTGTATCTCTTAACGCTCTCTACTCCATTCACCATGAGATTGACGACCACTCTGTTATTCAAATCCGTGGAAGCCAGAATCATTCGAATGATTTTGCCTCCCAATGGCATGGGATATCCCACCTGACCATGTTGCGATCCGCTACCTCCGTTTCCGAAAGACCACTCGGCTTTTCCCTCCTCTAATGTGCCGGTCTCCTCGGCCCACACGGTGATCAGTTGTCTGGTGTATTTGACTTTCTCCACCACCGAAGTCAGGGTGCAGGCGTCCGTCATGTGCACGAGATCCGGTAGATTCGTGAGCGCGTGTCCGCCCATGTTTAGTTTACCTTCCATGATATCGCCCTTTCTCCAGACTGAGTTGTCATCCACGTACTTCCTGCTGACGACGCTGGAAGCGAATTCAGGATCGTGATCAAGACCAAATAAATTCTGACCATTCATGTTGATGCCACCCTCCATGGTTCCGCCAGATTGTTTGTTCAGGTAGAGATCGTCCACTTGCGATTCTATGTTTTCTAGAGATCATATCACGGCGGAATCCACATAGCCCTTGTTGACCGCGGTGGAGTCCGCATCCACATCGTTGACCTTCAACAGATTCAATATCTTGTTGAATCCCGCATTCAGATCTGATTTCATTTCTCGTCTGTCAGACTTTCTTTGTTCCAGATCTACGTAGTGTTTGGTCGCCACGTCCTTGGGATTCGTGGGAGTGGCCACGTTCGTTATTTTGTTAGAATTGGCGTTCAATTCCGATTGCATCTTTTTCTGAATGTATCTATTTCTCAGATGTTCACTGAATCGCGTGTGAGAGTCGTCCACGTATTTCTTGGTCGTGGCATCGGTGGAATCTATGGGATTCGCGACGTTCACCAAATGTTTGGATTTTAGATCGAGATCATCGGTCATGGCTTTATCCACGTAATTATCTAGCATGATTCGTTCGAAATCCCCCTGTTGACATATTTTTTAGTCGCCACATCTGCGAGATCTATCGGCTCGGGAAGATTGTAGAGCTTCTTATCGTTCATGTTCAAAGGTTCCTCTCGAGGTTCGTATCTCTGAACATAACATTCATCCAAGTTGGCAACGTCGTAACCATCGCCAACTTTGAGCATCTTCCTCTTCTTTTTAGGTCGATTTTCATCATCACTTCTACCAAATTTAAATTTATTGACTGGCACGTTGTTTTGAGGTTTTTGTGTTTTAAAAATATATTTCAAGCGCAGTTTATTAAAAATGAATTATTTCACTTATTTTTTATTTTTTGTTTTTATTCGATTAATTTTTTTAAAATAATTCCTTACCTTTATATATACTATAAAAAAAAATCTCCCTCTAATGTAAATCATTGAGAATGTCTTGAAACCGATCTCCTTCAGACCATCTCTTGAGAACGTAGAGACACAGGTGACCGCAAAACACTTGATCTGGCGATTGCACTCATTCCGTGTTGTAACGAACCATCAATTTGTCGAAATAGTTCTTTATTTCTTTCGGCGGTGAGTTTCCATAGCTGTCGAAATAATATTTCTTCTTCTTTCCGTTCTTGAACCACGCCACCCAGTGAGTGCCTTCACCCGATAAGTCGTCCAGATTTAAAATCCGCATTCCGATTGTCGTGGTCTTCTCTTCGTCAAGGCATCTCTGGAAAACAAAATCCTTCGCCGCATTCGACAGATCGATGTTGGATAGGGGTTCGTTAGGTAAGACGACACTTTCTACGGATATCTATATTTTCTTATTCATAAATGTGTATATTTTTTTTTATTTGTTTAAAGGGACTTCCAAACCGAGACGTCCATTGAGTACTAACAAAGAGTTCCACCCTCCCCTTCCTGCACGTAAATTTTGAGCTCTGTTGGTGTATCTAAGGTAAATGTTGTCAAGGACATGTACATGTAAATTCATACAAACAAAAATATTAATTTGAAGGCAGCCTGGAGTGACTAAACAGTTATGTAAGAAGATTACGCTAAAGCCCATACTGGAACAACTGATGTTATGTACATACAAAAGTCTTTGTTTATAAGAAGATATGATAGTGTCACGTTGTATAGTTATGCAAATAGATAAGGGACAACTGGTATGTTTTTTATGTCATAGATAAAGGTATTATGATAAAGGTCTCCTTTGTTTATAAGAAGCTTGATATGATAAAGATCATGTACACTGTTTGATTATGTCATAGATAAGATGGTGTCAGGTCGCAGGTGTTTGATTACATAATAAAAGGCTTATAATAAGAACCATCTGACATGGGCTTGTTATTCACAGCATTCATTTCAATTTGTTTTCCTTCGTCATCTCTATTTAGGCGGCATGTGTGTCCGTGAAAAAGCATCCCATAAACTGAAATACAGTCTGTGTTTCTTGACAAAATCCGCCGACAGGTAACAATCTTCGGCCAATTCTCTTTTCCGTACCATTGAACTGGTATTAAATACTGAGACCATCTCTTTGTGCCACAAACTCCAACCATTCATGAGCCATCCGTCCATATGTGAATACTTTTTGCTGGCCTAAATCGGTTTACTGGTCGCCGCCTTGTGTAAATCCCAGTTGGCATGTCTTCCATTAAGGCCCAGAGATAGAGGGCATCTGCATCAAAGCCAACCACGCACGCATCCACATGCTTTTGCATCATCACCATATTTGAAAGACGAATTTGTGTCTGCCCCTTCTCCTGGTATCTGTTGAAAATGATGGCAGGGCCTCCAACAATGTTCTTTTTGACTAGGTGGTACAAATCGCTGGTTTTGGAATTATACAGTGTGAAGTACGTGTCTCTTGGAATGGCATTGAACAGAAACTTTAACGTTAACCCAGGAACAGAAATACCATCCTTGAACATGTCCAATCCACGCTCTTTGTAAGACGAAAATTGATTTCCCAATACTTCACATCAATATTGTTGTATCAAATTAGGAAGTCCTCAAACGTGGCCATATTGTTATCGTTCCAAATCTGTTGACAATATTGATACTCTTCTTCCGAAATATTTGTGTTCTTCAGTTGACTGTAGAAAGCCTGGTGCTCTGGAAGGTTGGGTTGTTTTAGATTCTCCAGCCCGTCGATCCACTCGTATAGAAAAATCCCTCGGTCGCTGTAGCATTGAAAGCTTTCAAATATTTATCGTAGCTGAATTCCGGGGCCAGATAATTTGTAATGTCCCGAAATTTGAAATTTGGTGTCTTTATACACATGAAATTGTTGTTTTTCACAGTAAAGTCCATCTTTGAAAAATGTACGAAATAGTCCATCAGTTCTCTTTTCACTAAATTGGCGTCATATCTTCCGCTATTAAATCAAAGGATTGGTAATTCCTTCGGGTAATTTTCAAATGACTGGTAGCGGTTTTGCAGTGGATGTTTTCTTTCTCTGAGTTCCAGCTTGACTAACTCTGCAATCTGTGTGCGAAGTTTGGATAATGTGGGATAATGTTTTGCATTCATCAGTCGATATGCCGCATGTCATTCAAATGATACATCATCCGTTCAATCAGTTCCTGTGAATCTCCTTCCGTGACGAAGCATTGTGGTTCTTCATAGCCTGGAACATTGGAACACACAGACACTGAGAGGAACGTGTCGTGCTTCCCACTCCCTCTTTTCGCTGTTCGACGACAGGGCTGATTTTTCAAAAAATGACTCAAAGTCATATTTTGACCGAAATGGATAAAAATGATCCTCTTCTGCCACATCAATACCTTCTTGTAGTTTGGTAAATATAATCTTTTCCGGATGGTAGCTGCCTCCGACAAAGTCAAACGTTACTTTACCAGTACACGTTTGTTTTCTGGTGACGAACAAGGTCTCGCTGCAGCTTCCAAATCTTCTCACATTTGCGACAAATGAATGACTTTGTATAGCTGTTAATATCATTGATGTAGCTGAAGTAGTTTCCATACAAATTCACAAATATTGTCTCTGAGTAAATTCCCAAAGATCGCTGAATTAATTTGGCGATAGTTTCATCTCCTCCTTCTTCCTTTTGATAGTTCGTACACTGTGATGTTGACTTTAACCCTTTACCTAACCTGAAAAGCAGACGACACTTGCAAAAATAATTCTTGAATAACTAATTTTTTTCATTTTTTGTCTCAAAAACATAGGTTATGACCCCTCGTTGGAACGAGCTCGTTCCAACGAGGGGTCATAACCTATATTTTTGAGACAAAAAATGAAAAAAATAATGAAAATTAATTGGCGATTTTTGAGAATAGCGCTGGCCGGTGTTGGCCGTTACGTTAGGTAAAGGGTTAAAGAGTTTTTCTATCTCTGTGAGTTGCTGTAGAGTTACGCCCTTGAATTTTGCCACAGAAGTGTTGGTGAATTTCCTCAAAAGTGCTTTTGTTGTTGTTTCCAAACTGTGTACACTCTCTCTGCTCCAGAGTGATAAGCATCTGAACACACACAACCTGTCTGTAAAAGGTATCAAATGGAGTTGACACTTGATTAAACAGTTTATAGCCTCGTTGTTTAAAGTGAATTCAGGAAGAGAAATCGGTGTCCCAGTAGGATAATCTCGCAACTTGTTGACGTAAAATGTAATATTTGTCAGCCGCTCCACAATCCATTTTGTATCTGGACGCTGCCGCCGTGCGCCTTCCAATAAATCTTCATCCAAAATGGTTGTCAAAAAGTTCTCAAAATCATCCGGGTTACTGATGAGATGAGGTGTCTCTAATACTCTGGCATTGTTGATTGATGGATGAAAGTATCTCAACTCCATAGTCTCGGTCTGTCGTAAAAGAAATCCTAAACTAGTTTAAATCGAACTTGCTGCGGTTTGAAAATAGTGCCCATCAGCTCTCTTTCCAAGGACTTTAAATCACCAGTCCTGTAGTTGTATAGATCCTGGACTTGACGGCCGACGATATGATGTGTCCTGATGGAGGCCCAATTTTTTCTGTATTGATCCACAATCAGATCCGTTTCCACTCCTTCCAACAAGTCGCATTGAAATTCTTCCGGATCAATGATATGTGTCTCTGTTCTGCTGATCTTGGCTGGTTTCGGAGAAGAAGGCATATATGGCTGCTTCCTTTTGATGACATTCCCATGCACGAGATTTTGATGACGTTTAAAATGAATCATTTCACTAAATTCTTCTCCGCAGGTGGCACATGTATACTTCTCCGAACAAGTTTTCTTGTGGTTGTTTAGATCTTCGTTTCTGGTAAAATTCTTGTAACACAGCTCACAGTCATATGATTTTTCTCCATGAACGTTTCTACTATGTCGATTCCTATTCCTCCGATCCGTGAATGTTTTATCACAAGCGAATGTAGCAGGGGTCTTGGTCTCAGGACGGTCAGCAACATCAGTAGGTAGAAAATGCCGATTCCGTATCACTTGTACACGATTTTGTACATGTACACGTACATGTATGTACACCGCCATAGGATTCAGTGTTAAAATCGTGTACAAGTGCAAAAAATGTCGTTTTTTATGGTGATACAGAATCGGCCATTGTTTTAGATTGCACTTTTAACGTTCAAATGCCCGTTGGCGAACGCGTACATTCGACACGTCGCTCAAGAGTGAAAAAAATGTATGAAAGTTCAAGAAAATATAATTAAAAATTTGTTCTCTATGTTCCCATCATCGCGGATTAGACCATCGATCCATCGTTGGTGAACGCGAGCAAAAAACGTTTTGCCGATTCTGTATCAGCATCAAAAAGCGGTTTGCCGATTCTGTATCACCTAAGTAGGTATAAGTAGGTATACGTTCACCAACGAATGTTCAAACGGTTAAAGTGCGATCCGATCGGGGAAACCCATTTGCCAATTCTAGATCAGAAAATCGACCTCTGTACGGTACATGGAAAAAAGGTGATACCGAACCGGCAAACCACTGCCACGTTCCCAATCGTGTTTGGGACGGTATAGGGTGCGATTTGATAGGTGAAAAAACGATTTGCCGATTCATCTCTTGAGTTTTGTGAGACGAAATCGTGATAGAATCGGTTTTGAGGAGAGGAAATAAAAAAAGTGATTGATATATATACAGGAGAGAAAAAAAATATAAATAAATAGTTATTTAAAAATAAATATATCAAATTGAATAGATAATAAAAAATACGTAAATCATGAATGCTTCCCAGACTATTAGAGCAAGGTTTCTTTTAAAAATGCTGATGAGAGCCTACGCATTCTGTGTGAACGAACAACTAGGTCGCCTCTTGTTAGAACGATGCGTCGGGTGTCGGGATCACCTAGACTTCGATCATGAGAATCATTCGTGTCTGACGATGGAAAGGGAAGATATGGTAGTCAAGTACTTCGAGCCGGTGTTCGAACGCGTTCAAATCGATGAAGTGATCGCGTTTTGGAAGAGAGTACTTTTTTGTAAGGGTTGAGACAAGCCCACAGTTTTGGAAGAAGTGAAATTGGCACATAGAAGTCGGACTTTAGGAGACAAGGGATGCATCATGAAATTATTGTTCAATGAAGCATACGTCTAAGTTTTCTCGTTGATATAAAATAAGGGAGAATAGAAAATAAAAATAAATACACACATAAATTTTTTATCTAATATTAAAAAGAAAAAAAACACAAAAATGAGAACCAGAAATAAATTGTATCCGACGTTAGATGACGAAGAGGATGAGAAGCCGAACGGTGTTTTGCCGAAGGCACCGTCACTAGAAGAAAAAGAAAGAGGAGAGAGGTATCGCATTGACCAAATCAGTAGAATCCAAGCGTATCTAACTCAAAAGAGAGATTCTCATCGTTCTCTCAAGAAGAAGTATTCGCGTTTCGTGAAATTCGTCAACGCGATCGTCACGACATTCATCACGATTTCCATGGGTTTACACGCGGCTGGCATCAGATTGTTGTCGACTGCAGACGGTATTCCGATCGTGTTAACCGTAGAAGGAGTGGCTCTCGCCGCTGGATTGTTTAGCACGCTCGGAAACTTTTTGAGTAATAAATTATATCTGAAGGTGAGGAAACATGACAAGATTCGCGTCTTGGCCGACTCCAAGATCGACACGATATCCGAAATGATCTCGATGGCGTTGAAAGACGGTAGGATATCGGACGGAGAATACTTCACGATGTTGGATGAGAAAACGAAATATGAAGCCATGAAAGAAGCTGTGAGAATCAAGACTCGTCAGATCATCAAGGAAGAGATGAAGGATTCTCTCATGGAAAAGGGGAGGAATGAGGCTAGGGTGGAATTCAGTAAGATGATAGAACTCAAGAGCAGCGATTGAAAAAAATATATATAATAAGAACAGAATTTCTAAAAAAGAAATATTAAATTTATATATAAAATAAAAACGAAATTAATTTAAATACCTCTCAAAAAATGTATTGCGTAAAGTGTAAGAGAGTTACCGAGACGAGTAATTCCCAAGAAGTACGAACTAAAAACGACAGACAGATGCTTCACAGAATTTGCGATGTGTGTGGTTCTATCAAGACTCGATTCGTCAAAAAAAGAACGTGAGCAAAGGTAAAGGCATCGTGAATAAAATGATCAATAATCTACCTTTCGAAATGCATCTGCCTGGTCACAGTTTCCCGGGACCTGGAACGAAATTGAACAAGAGACTCAACGCCGATCTGACTCCTAAATCTTGGAGCAAACCTGTGAATAGGGTGGACGCGGCCACGTATGGTCATGATCTATGCTACGCCGGACATCCCGACACCAAAACTCGCAACGATGTCTGCGATAAAAACATGTTGGCGAAATTGAGAGGTATATCGAATCTGACCAGGCGAGAGAAGATAGAACGTTCGCTGGTCGGTAATCTGATCGGTGCGAAACGTCGATTCGGATGGGGCATTAAAAAAAAAGGGCATCTGCAAAGAAGAAGAAACGATTATTGACGAGCGAATTGGCCGAGGAGTTACACAAACCCATCGTACGTAAATTTCGAAAGAGAAGGGTGTTCGTGAAGGGTTTGGATGATATTTCGTCTGCCGACTTGGTCGACATGAGATTGTTTTCGAGGTGGAACGAGGGTGTCAAATATCTATTGACAGTCATCGACGTGTTTTCCAAATACGGTTGGATCAGAGCTTTGAAGAATAAATCGGGACCTTGCGTCGCCGAGGCTCTGAAGAGCGTGTTCGACTCGTCTTTTCGAAAACCAAATAAATTGTGGGTGGATAAGGGAAAGGAATTCTACAACAAGCACGTTCATCGATTGGTCGACCTCTACTCGATCAAAAACGAAGAGAAAGCCAGCATGGTGGAACGTTGGAATCGAAACGATGAAGGAAAAGATACATAGATACTTCACGGCGAATTCGACCAAGAAATACATATACGCTCTGAACGGTATGGTCAAAGATTACAACAACACGCGACACAGATCGATCAAGATGACTCCGTGGAAGCTAGCGAACCTCGAAACGAAAAACGGGTCTACGCGAATCTATATCCTGAGAGATCTAAAATCAGGAAGAAGTCTAGAACGCCGAAATTTGCGGTCTGTGATCGAGTGAGAATCTACGCTTATAAGAAGCATTTCGAAAAGGGTTATACTCCTCGATGGACCTCGGAAATCTTCGTGATAATCAAAATATTTCACACCGATCCCTTGACTTACGAAATCGAAGCTTTGGATGGAGAAGAGATCATCGGAAAGTTTTACGAACAACAATTACAGAAGACAAAGTTTTGATAAAGAAAACAATTTTTTTTTATTTACTCTCTTTAACATTTTCTTGTTTACACACATATATATAGAAGAGAAAAATAATAATAAAAAATAATTAAAACTATTTTTAGATAAAAAAAGCAAGCTAATTAATAAACAAAAAACAAAAAACCCTTTAAAAAATGGCAAATATACTAACACAAAGCACAAAGCATAGTGAAAGATGAAAGTATTGAAGAATATGAGGTTCATGAATATGAACCGGTAACCGGAACTAGTTTGAACAATGCGGGAGAGATAAGAATCAACGCTGAAACTCAAGATCTATTCGTCCATCCTAGCGAGAGTTACATAGTGGTGCAGGGACGTCTCACCAAAGAAGATGGGAGCGACTACGCCGACGACAACATGGTTACTCTAGCCAATAATGACATCATGCATCTATTCAGTAATATAAGATACATGCTATCCGGACAAGAGATAGAATCTGTGTTTCATCCTGGTCAGGTCACCACGATGTTCGGACTCTTGACGTATCCGGATGATTTTTTGAAATCCAGAGGACTTAATCAGTTGTGGGTGAAAGACACTGTCGGCCCTGCTAACGCCGGCGCCGCCGCGATATTCGACTACGTCGTCAAGACATCCAGACCTAAAGGAACGTTTTCGTTAAGGATACCTTTGAAACACATCTTCTGATTCGTGGACGATTACAACAAGATAATGTACGGATTCAAACACAATCTGACGTTGATTCGAAAAGGAAACGACGATGCAATAGTGAGACTCCCTGCAACCGATGTGGGTAAGTTAACTCTACACAAGATATCGTGGTTCGTTCCGCACGTGCAGCCTTCGATCGTGGAAAAAGCGAGTCTCTACAAGATCATAGAATCCAAGAGTAAATTACCTGTGGGATTTAGAATGAGACAGTGCGACACGGCTAGCATTCCACTCTCCACGAATCACTTCGATTGGAGATTGACAGTGAAATCCGCTTCGGAGAGACCGCGTTTCATCGTGGTTCCGTTTCAGACCGATAGGGACGCGTTTCTGGAAAAGAATGCGTCGCTGTTCGATCACTGCCATTTGAGAAACATGCAAGTGTTTCTGAATGCCACGAGACATCCAGCAATCGATTACAATGCATCGTTCGACAAGAACGAGTTCTGCAGACTGTACGGCAACGCCACTGATTTTAGAAAGAAGTATCACTGTCTAGACGAATTGATGAGCAACCCTAATATATCTCCCGGCGAATACAGGTCGATGTATCCCATGTTCGTATTCGACGTCAGTAAACAGAGTGAACGACTCAAAAGTAGCGTCCTAGACATTCAGATCAAGATGCAATTCGATAGGAACGTGCCGAGAAAAACCGAAGCCTTCGCTCTGGTCCTGTCGGACAGAATTACAATTTGAATCGGATGGAAATAAGATGTCGATCATTCGATGAGAGACGTGTGTGAAAAAAAATAAAAAAAGTAATGAGTAATTATTAAAAACAAAAAAAAAAAAATAAATAAATAAAGTAATGAGATCTAGAGAGATTGAACATCTTTCTAAATCTCATTACTTTTTTTTTTGTTTTTAATAATCACACATTATTTTTTTTAATTAATTATTTCCACGCATTCACTGTTTGTTCAAAGGATCTAGTTCGATCAGTAGATTCACCACAGAAGTGACGGCTTCGGGATTATTGGTTTTTGTAATGAAATTAATCCTGTCTCCGGCATTCACTTTGAGAGGTATGCCGAACGTGCTAACATTCACGTGTTGATTCTCAGTCTTTTCGACGCTGTATTTCTTATCGCTCTCTACTCCATTCACCACGAGATTGACGACCACTCTGTTATTCAAATCCGAGGAAGCCAGACTCATTCGAATGATTTCACCTCCTAACGGCATGGGATATCCCACCTGACCATGTTTCGATCCGCTACCACCGTTTCCGAAAGACCACTCGGTTTTTCCCTCCTGTAACGTGCCGGCCTCCTCAGCCCACATGGTGATCAATTGTCTAGCATATTTGACTTTCTCCACCAACGAAATCAGGGTGCAGGTATCCGTCATGTTCACAGAATCCGGTAGATTCATGAGCGCATGCTCACCCATGTCTAGTTTACCTTCCATGATGTCGCCCTTTCTCCAGACCGAGTTGTCATCTACGTCCTTCCTGCTGACTGCACTGGAATCGGTATTGTGATTGAGACCGAATAAATTCTCACCGTTCATGTTGATACCACCCTCCATGGTTCTGCCAGATTGTTTGTTCAAGTAGACATTGTCCCCTTGTGATTCTACGTATTCTTGTGATCGTGTCACGGCAGAATCTACGTAGCCCTTGTTGACCAAGGTTGAGTCCACATCCATGTCGTCAACCTTCGACAGATTCAATATCTTGTTGAATCCCGCATTCAGATCCGATTTCATTTCTCGTTTGTCAGACTTTCTCTGTTCCAGATCTACGTAGTGTTTGGTCGCCACGTCCTTGGGATTCGTGGGAGTGGCCACGTTCGTTATCTTGTTAGAATTGGCATTCAATTCCGAGAGCATCATTTTCTGAACGTATCTATTTCTCAGATGTTCGCTGAATCTCGCATGAGAGTCGTCCACGTATTTCTTGGTTGCAGCATTGGTGGAATCTATGGGATTCATGATATTCACCAAACGTTTAGATTTCAGATCGAGATCATCACTTTATCCACGTAATTATCTAGCATGATTCGTTCGAAATCCGCATCCCCCCTGTCAACGTATTTTTTAGTCACAGCATCTGCGAGATCTATCGGCTCGGGAAGATTGTAGAGCTTCGTATTGTTCATGTTCAAAGGTTCCTCTCGAGGTTTGTATCTCCGAACATAACATTTGTCCAAGTTGGCAACGTCGTAACCATCGCCGACTTCGAGCGTCTTCCTCTTCTTTTTAGGTTGACTTTCGTCGTCACTTCTACCAAATTTATCGACTGGCATGTTGTTTTGAGATTTTTGTTTTAAAAATATATTTCAAATGCAGTTTATTCAAAATGAATTATTTTACTTATTTTATTTTTCGTTTTTATTCCATTAAATTTTTTTTAATAATTTTTTTACCTTTATATACTATAAAAAAGAATCTCTCTCTAATGTAAATCATTGAGAATGTCTTGAAACCGATCTCCTTCAGACCATCTCTTGAGAACGTAAAGACACAGGTGACTGCAAAACACTTGATCTGGCGAATGCACTCGTTCCGTGTTGTAATGAACCATCGATTTGTTGAAATAGTTCTTTATTTCTTTCGGCAGCAAGATTCCGTAGCTGTCGAAATAATAATTCTTCTTCTCCCCATTCTTGAACCATGCCACCCAGTGAGTGCCTTCACCCGATAAATCGTCTAGATTTAAAATTCTGCATTCCGATTGTTGAGGTCTTCTCTTCGGCAAGGCATCTCTGGAAAACACGCCTAGAAAATCTTTGATTTTCAAATGGATTCAACACATTCAACGGATCGATGTTGGATAGGGGTTAGGTAAGATGACACCTTCAACGCATATCTCTATTTTCTTATTCATAAATGCGTATATTTTTTTTTTTTAATTTATTTATTTTGTTATAATTCACTAAAATGATGTTTTTTAATTTTTTTCTTTTTCTTTTCAAACTAACTCTATCGACTTCTATAATCTTGAATCCATCTAATTCCTCGACTTTCATAATCTTGAATCCATCTAATTCCTCTTGATTTTCTGGAATCGTATCATCCACAATCATATCTGAAATCCTATCATCTAAAATTAGATCCAAAGTCCAATGTCCGAGTGCTAAAGTGCTTATTTTATTGTCTAACACGAATCTCTTATCGTCGTCGGCCGTCAGCGAAATCTTGTTGACTATTTCGGTATACAAGTCGTGATTTTCACATCGAATTGATTTCATAGTCTTATACACCGGACCACTTCCTAACAGACAATCTTTATACTCTTGGAAAGAGATGTTTTTCTTCACCACGCACGCTTTAACCCCTTTGCACGTCTTGATCTCTTCATCTTCTAGACGATAAGCATATAGTTTGGGTCTCAAGCCTACGAATTCGAGGATTTGTTTACCGCCGCTCTCATCCTTAAATTTACCCAACACCTTCTTGTTGTCGTTCGATTGAATGTTGGATGGGTGATCGACGGGATAATTGCTCGTGTCGAACCACGCGGTGACGTCCGGAGATATATCTTGGTAGACATCTTTTGTCTCTATCTCGTAAACTAACCTGTCCATGTCGGTGAACAGTAGTTTGGCTTTATCACCAAATTTTCGTTTGACGTAATCTTAGTGAAACTTGTACATCAATCGCTTGCTGATATCTAAGATGATCGGTCCGAGATAATATGGTTTGTCGAACATCAGGTGCGTCTTTTGCATGTGAATGGCCACTAGATTTTCGTTGAATATGGTTCGGTGTTTGTAATTGGGTTTCGCCACTAATTTTTTGGCTCTTTTCTCAGACGTGACGAGTTGAACGTCGGTTCTCTTCCTGATGTTTTCCATCGATTTACCATACACGCAGTTGTTCATGAGATTGAAGAAATCTTTTTTTCGAAATCGTTCTTGGCTCGAATTCTGAGATTCGTGTTGAGATCGATGTATTTTTTCATCCAAGGCTCTTCGTTGAATCGAATGCTGCGATGTATGTTGACTAATTTCATCCCGTAATCGATGTATTGTTTCAAATTCTCACTGTAGATGACGTAGTTACGTTTGTTAAATAAATTGGGAATGAGTTTTTCCTCGGCTCCTTCATTTGGTTCCATTCGTTCAGGAGCCAGCGGATAATCATTGTGTAGATCATGTAATTCTTCCCAGATAGTTCAAATCAAGTCTCTCCATTTTTGCATCTCTTCCGGTTCCGTTACCCATTCGAAATTTCCAATCGGTAAAGGATGACTCATAGCCCAACCATACAGATTATTAGTTTCCCAATACTGTATGTATTTATTCGACAATTTCGAATCGAAACCTTCTTTCATGTAGAGATTGTTAGCTTCAGAATATCTGTGGGAGATCATCGAGACGCCACCTCTTGTAGCCCTTTCGAACATGAGCAACATGTCCTCGTCGGATAACAATTCCAATTGGACTTTGGTGGTCTTCAACAGAGCGTCCCACACCAGACCGGGTGTGGTGAAATACCAAGCTGGATCCAGCTCGTAATTTCGATGACAAACGTCTCGAAAATTTTCGAACATGTCTGCCAAGAGCAGAACGTCAGTCTTCAGATAGAGATCATGATAATCTCTCATCGTTTTCATATCGAATGATTTCCACTTTTTTGGTGTGTTCGTAATTCTCATCGGAAATGTCAGATTTGTATAATTTCAAATAAAAATCTTCTTTCGAAGGTAGTGCAGTGTCGTCGAATCTCTTTAGATCGTTTATGTAATCATAAGGATAGATTCCTTTCCTCAACATGATGTCTACTCGTTCTCCGAAATGTTCGCTCGTGATTTTAAATTTATCCTTGCTCATGTTATCGACTAATTTTTGCAGAGCAGTTTACATGAATTTAAAACTGTATGCCTCAACGAATGAATTTCGTTTTTTCTTTCAACGTCTCTCTGTTGATTACTCTTTTCTTCTCCATGAGCTTCCATTTCGTGTAGGAAATGTATCTTTCTTCGCTGTTTGCAATGCAATTTAATTCTTCATGGGAGGTGCCGAGATTTTTCAAGAACAGATGACTGTCATAACCCGAGAGATTGTGAAATATCACTGGATAGAAAATGGCATCTTGATATTTTAAATTACACTTGCTGTGAGCTGGACAACAATACAGACCCGTGTAATGATCGTGGTCTCTGACCTTCTTATTTTCCTCTGAATTCTCATCGAACGATTGTCAGCATATGTGACATTCGGTGGCTCTGTTATTTTCGTCCTGCTGCTCTTGCATGATGATCATTTTCGCCGGTGTTTTGAATTTATCATATAACATTTGAATTTTCAATTCTAACTCTTCCACAAACCTTTGAGCCACGTCGTTGTCTTCACACTGTTTTGTGTAGGTGAAGGGACCCATGTCGTCGTGCGAGTCGAAAGTGCATTTCATGTAAATGCAATAACCCGAAGGCGTGTGTTTTTGATATCTTTCGATGTAACATCGAAGAGTGTTGGGTTGGCAGGGACTCATTTTCACAGTGAAGCATTTGAAATCGGCATACACGACGAATGGTTCTTTTAACCTTCTATTGCGATTTTCAAACTTCATGATGGTGTTGGGTTTGGGCATTTCAATGGTGACACCTTGATTTTCGTTGCAATATTCCTGATGTTTCGCTAGTGATTTTTTGTTGTGAAACATGTTCATGCAGTTGCAACATAAACATATCTTATGTTCGTGTTTATTATTTTGTCTCGACAGTAATTGGCTCGGATTTTTAACCCAACAATAATGACGATTGTCACCATTCGAAATCAATAATAAAATAATCATCTTTTCTCTTTCGAGATACGAAGTCTGTCTGAGAGGATAGATCGTTCATTTTTCATCGTCGTATCCCAAGACGTTCACCGCTACGGTGGGATTTTGAGTCTCGAAACGTTCTCGTTGTGTTTTAACTGCATTGGAAAAGTCACTCTGGTCCAATCGAGATTTTTAGAAGTCTCCTCGTAATGAGAAACTCTATCAGAGTTCATTTTGACAGGGTATAAAGCGGAGGTGACTGCCCATTTAAAACACTGATCATCTTTATTTCTCACGTTGATCACAGCATTTTTTTTAGCTAAGAAATACGGTAATTCCACGTAGGAAGACCCTTTCAACGAATCGTTTTCAGTTGCATGAATTTCGAGTTTCAACACCTCATCGAACGTCCAATTACTACCTTCATGCTGATAATTCACGAGAGACGTCAACATCTTGTCTTTCATCTTTTCAAAAACGTCTGATATCTGAACCTCTAAATATGGGTTCGACGTTAGATCTGAAATATGCATTTTTCACGATGCTCTCGCCGGACTTCATGTCGATTTTATTCATCATGCAATGGAGTATCATCTTAATTTTTCGTCCCACATTCATGTGTTCGTGAAACAAATCCAATACTTTTTTCTTCACCCGTTCCATGAATAATTTCGTATCGATTTTCTTGAATGAGGGAACCACATCGAAAGTTTTAAAAATGCCTTTGATCGCACTCTCCCGTTCTACAGGCTTCAATTGGAATATTTCCACGACGAATCATGCTATATATTCTTCTCCTTTCCCTTTGTCGATTGCTTGTTGAATTTCACTCGATATATCTCGTTTGTCTAGAATCTGAAGTACATCACTCATTTTTGTTTTAGTTTTTTTCTTTTCTTTTGAAACTTGAAGTCCTTCAACGGCTTTTCGTTTAGTCGTCTTCTTATTTTTCACAATCGAAACGTTTTTGTTTTTTTTCGACGTTGGCATTTTGATTCCTTTTACTATCTTTTTCTTCTTCTCATTTTTCACAACCAATGCATTTTTTGACAGCGTTGCTATCAACATTTCATTTGCCTTTCCATCATTTCACAAACAATAATCCTGTATGACTTCAATTTTTTTTGATTTAGTTCTATGATTTCTGAAATGTGGAATTTTTAATATTTTACAAATCTCATTAACTGAGGTACGGTTTTCTTATCAAAATTTTCCATTTCTTTATTTGTATGCTCCATTTGTAAGAATATTTTTTTTGTTTTTGAATTTTGTATTTAATAATAATTTGTTAAAAGTTTTAAAATTGTTTTTATATATATATGTTTTAATTCCTTCAAAAAAAACATTTTTTTTTGATGAAATTAATCCATTTTTTTTATGTTCCTTAACGTGAAAAAAATTGAATTAATACGAGAAAAAAGGATGTTAAATTTAAACTTTTTATTTATATATAAAGAGAAAAAACACTTTTACAAAAAAGATTTTTCACATTAAAGAAAATTAAAATTAAAAAAACTTTTTTTTATATATATAAAAAGAGTAAAAAAAAAAGAAACTTTTTTAACAAATTATTATTTAAATACAAAATTTAAAAATATATATTATTTGCAATGATTCATAAAACAAAAAAACAAATAATCGATCATGACAACAACACCTAAAAGATGCGAATTGAAATTGAAACGAGTTGAAACATGTAAGAAATTCGGTTTTAAAATCTATAGATTACAACGACACGATTCCATCGAATTGAACGAGGTCGAGATGAAGGGCTTAGAGCGCAAATACGACAAATATAACATGCCTTTGAAATTGGATGAAGCCATGCTCGATTTGTTTTACGACTACCAAAGCGATCTACAGAAAATCGTCATTGCCAAAGATAGAGAATTCGACAAGGACGATTTGTCGTTGTCCTATGGAAGTTACATATATCCAAAAATCTCACTCGAACTCATGGACAAATCGGGTGGTGGGAGCGCGTTCACCGATGTAAAAAAACTCAAAAAAGTAAAAATAAACATTCAACACATATTCGAAAAAGGAGAATACACGAGCGTCAACATGCTAATAATGGACTTGGAAATATAAACAATAGAGAAATTGATTTTTAGCGAAGAAGGAGGAAAAAAAAGTAATGAGATCTAGAGAAGTTGATCATCTCTAGATCTCATTACTTTTTTTGTTTTTTTTTTTATTTTTGTTTTCATTCTTCACTATCACCCATATATTATAATAAAGTTTCCTTTTTTCTCAAATTTCAGTGTCGATTCTTCTTTTCTTTTTTTTGTGATATGTTACGTTTTTTTTATAAGACCACATTTGTTTATCCGAATCATAATTATGAACGAATGTTGTGCATCTCTCGGTAACACTCGCATCATTACCATTCTTTTCAGAAGGTAGTGGTGACGGTGGAAAACATCTCATTCTTTTAAATTTCAACCATCTATCCTGATCTTTATTTAACTCTTTTATCAGTTCTTTCCTAAGATATCCATCATTAGCATCTAATCATTTTTCCACATCTTTTTCGCACTCTATCTCGCGATATTCATCATTATCGTCTAATTGTTTTTCCACCTTGTTATCCATTTTATATATTATTTTATACTTTCGATGATTTATATTTGATATAATTATATAATTTTTACATTATAATAACATACTCAAAATCGGTATATTCTTAAATGGCGAATTCTTACCAAACAGCAAACCCTTGCTGAGTCGCTCAACATTCCGTCCACTCTTTAGATAGAGACCGTTTCCACTCAAAGAGTTGTCACCTCTAACAGGTTCTAGATACAATCCTTTACTGCTGTCATCTACGTGGATGCGACACACGGCTCCTCCCTTCTTCAAAAACAGTCCGCTGCCACCCATTAATTTCTCAACTGCCGAACTTGCGAGTCCCGAGAGAGCTCCCACGCCAAGAGTCTTTCCGAGAAAGGGTAATGCTTTTGTGGCAAAGGGTAATGCTTTTGCGACGATTCCTGTCAATAGCGGTAGGAAACCGCCTTTCATTCTCAAATTGTATCTCAATTGAGCGGGACTCAATCTCACCGTCAACCCTCTTCCATCACGAATCGCTTTCTCCATCCTTTTGATTTGACTTCTGGTCCAGGCGATCGAATCCTGACCGCCACTCGTCAGATCTTCGTGAGTGAATTTGAATCTCACCACCTCGCCTCGAGTTGTTAACACTCTCTTAAGTTTCTTCCTCTGTCCTGTGGATATGTTCACGTTTTTAACCACGTATTGTGTCATAATTCTTTTTTTAAAATATATTTTCTTCAATTGTTTTTTTTTGTTTTAATGATAATTATATATATATTAAATAATTTTGTAAATTAATATTGCATTATTTTATTTTCTTATTTATATATATACACACAATATTTTTTGTTGTTGTTGCTTTTATATTTCTCTTATGTGAAATCATATCGTCACCCTTTCTCCACGAAGATCTAACAGTTCACCATTTTGATCCGTCAACGTGGTTTTGAGACTATACAATGGGTCTAAAATCACTGGTAGATAAACTAAATTTCGAGGTCGTTCCACGATCTTATAACCTGGCGACACGTTTGGAAAGAAGGAATAGATCATCGGTTGAGTGCTACCATTCACGTAGCTTCCAGCAATCACATCCACGTTCACCAGAATGCTATTGACTGCGAGAATGTCGACCGTATTTTCAGATGCCGTGTGGCCTCGATAATCTTTCGATCGAATCCCAGCATCTTGCCTATATAATCGTCCGTGTTGAAATCCACTCGAAAATTATCTTCCAAATCCAACATCGTCTGTAAGGTATTAGGGTTGGGAGCGAGTCTGATCTTGTTGCTTCCCTTTCCATCAGTCTTCATTCGCGTTTGAATGTAATTGTTCAAATCTTCTATGTCGTAACTTCCTTTGGGAATTCGAATCTCCAACCAATCCACTCCATCAGAATACTTCAACGAGTTATTCTTTTCGGTGACGTTGGGAAAGGAATAATAAGTCTCCAGATTCACCTCCACCATCTCATATCTTTTCTATCTATTCAATTCGATGGAAGGTTCGAATTTCGTCGCGAATCGAGTCGAATCACCACTCACCACGATTTGAATGGATTGTTTTGCAGCCGTATTCTCGGCTATCCGTTGTAACAATTCTCCTTGTACATTATATTTAATTTTATTTTTTATTTTTTTCAAAACTAATTATTTGAAGATTTATTATTTTCTAATTTTTTTATTTTCACGCTCTATCTTATTATCTTCAGAAACATAAAACTTGTCGAATCTGCACCGATATTTTCCGCGATTAAATTTGCTAGTCAAATCGATCACGATGAAATTGTAAAGTCCTCCATCCCAAACCCTCTTACAGAGTCTCCTGAATTCCGCCGCGCTCATGTCGTTTGCCAAGTGATCGCTGTAGATGTGATTGAGATTCTTGAGATCTTGGCGAAAGAGACATAGAAAATTAGTGTTCTCCCTTATCGTCTGTCTGGGCAATCAAAAATAATTCTGCGACAGGTAGAATCAGTTCACGTTGCTGTGACGACACCTAACATAATACGATTCGCATCGGTTCTGTCTCTCCAAAAGCAGATCATCGAAAATCATGAGATTCTTATCTTCCGATTTCAATTCTCTAGGATCCGGAACGTCGCTAGCGTTCTCATAAAATCGACACTCGACGTTCGAAGATGCATTTCTCTTCATCAATTCCATCGCCGCACCGTCCAAAATGGTCGAAAGAGAAGCTTCACTTTTGTCAAATTCCTCCCTACTGCCAGATTCTGGCTATGACGTCCTTAGGCAATCTACGATCCATGCACTCTCGAAGCAATCTGTATTCGGGTTGAAACAAGCTCTTGCCAAACACAAACAATCTGTCATAATCCAACCAGTCGGGTCGGGACAACAGATTCATCAACAGATTGGTCTTTCCACAATTCGATTTTCCCACTATCAAGCCTCTTATGCTTTTGGGAAAGAACTCATTATTCGACCTCTTAGTCGCAGCATCGTTCCAAGACATATCTTTAATGTTCATCTTTGTTTATTTTTTTGTTGTTGTTATTTTAGATTTTTTCAAACACAATTTTATGTTTTATCAAACTCAGTTTTAATATTTTTATTTATTTATATTACACCGTCGCGAGTTCTCTTCAATCCAGATCCACTCGTCAGTTTGGCTAAATCTTATATGGGTACCACAGCATTCTTAAAATCTTTCCAACTTTTCGGCGTTCGCTCTAACGTAGCCCGCTTCGCCGGTGGACTGATCAACTTGTCTATCAACGCGTCGGCTGCCCTCTTGCCAGCCACAGAAGCTATCTTACTACTGGCTTCAGAAGCAGCTTTCTTACCAGCATCCAAAGCTGTCTTCTTACCAACCTCAAATGCGGTCGATGCGAGTTTTCTACCTGCATCACTCGTGAACGCTCGCATTATAGAATCGATGATGCCAGAACTGCCTTGAACGTAAGTTCTAACACGTATCCCCTGTTCTTTATCACCAACATATTTTTATTTTATAATATATATTTTGTTTTCACTGGTAAATCGTTTGTTGTTTAAATACTTTTATTATTCTAGTGTAAAATTTACTAGTTTGATTTTATATATTTTGTTTGTTTGTTTCTCTCTACTTATTATATACATCAATCCTTCAATTCGTTCATCAGCCTTTTATAATGGCTTTTATTCAAAACCTTCTGTCTTAACAATTCGTCACATATAGTAACTATTTCATTATCTAATCCAGTGTTACCAGCACGGCTACTTGCCATCAACAAACTCAATCTCTGAGACAGAGCGTCAGAGTCGCTCGGAAGAAAAGTGGTTTTCACCCCTTTACCAGTCACCGATTCGACGAACTTCTTATTCATATCCCATATGGGTTTCACCACTTTCGTCCACTTGTAACCTCTGTTGGCTTTGGGTCTCGTCTCTCTGGTATCGTTATTTCTCTTCATGGCGTGGGTCTGAACCAGAATGTCGCCATAATTGTCGAAATCCTGTTCCGTGTAATCTCCAGGCTTGTCGAAAAGGAGCAATTTGCACAGCCCATCAGTTATTTTATACTTATTCGAACCGACGATTAAATTATCATCATCCATTTCCACTTCTGTGTCGCCCACAAAAGTTCTACCATCCGAATCCTTATAAATTCCATACAACAGATCTCTCTTACCACCATCCTCGGACGACGCGACGCTATCAGTGGTGATAGTTGAAGCTGTATTGTCGCTCTCGGTCACATCGGTTTCGATTCTCATGGGAACGTAATCCGGTGTAGAATGAAAGGAATACTGTTTTGTAAAACTACCGGGCAACAAACCCATTCTCAAAGAACTCTCTTTTATGGGTCTGAATTCTTCAACTATATCGTTCTTGTTTCGCTCTTGAACCTCTGTCACGGGTTTAAATATTGTTGTGGCTTCGCGTCTGAGTTCCATCTCTCCAAGACGTCTGCTTCTGTCAGCCGATTGAATGCTCTTCTTGGCACGTTCATATTCGTTTAAAAGCTGACCTCGACGTTTGGCATCCATCTGTAAAAACATTTTTTTTCGTTTTTAAATTATTAATATTTCCTAGTATGCTAATGTGAGTTATTTATTATTTTCAAAATTAAATGTATAATTATTTTTATGTTTTAAGTAAATAAAAATCTTTTATCTTTAATATAATAACTAAAAAAACAGTTGAGGAAAAACATTTTACATGATAAAACATCTATAAATGCGTTTTGCCTCTAAATGCGTTAAAAATCGCATCACAGATTATTCACTCAGTGACGAACTGGAGAACTTTGAAAAGTTTGAAAGTTTTAGTGCATAAGAAACCGGTTTCTGATTTAACACGTTTGAGAATAATTACATCCACTGAAAGGGTTCATTCATATCTCCAAACATTATCACGAATATTTTAAAAATTATTTACCACTTAAACCTAATTGAGTGGAAACGTGCTTTTATTGTCTATTATTAAAACGACCCATTAAACGAAAACCTTCATTCACACCAGAACAAAAACATGAGTGTCAGTTTTATCTCTTAAAAATTCATATAAGTGAAAAAAGGTTTTATAATAGAATTTTTATTTGAATGAAACAATTCTACGAACTATTTTTATTTGAATGAAACAATTCCATAAAGTGTTTTATTAAAATTTATTTCACAAAATTCGCAGTGACAAAATGTAAACAAACGATTTTTCCCATCGATTTTCTAATTTCTAAAACTCAACTTTTTTTTCAATGTAAACGAAAAACCTTTCATTCACACCGAAACAAAACATGAATGTCTATTTTTACAGATTCAATTTTATAGTCGACTCTTTTGAACGAAAACCTTCATTCACACCAGAACAAAAACATGAGTGTCAGTTTTATCTCTTAAAATTCATTTGTCATCCGTTGAACGATTTCCTTTCATTCACACCGAAACAAAACATGAATGTCTATTTTTACAGATTCAATTTTATAATCGACTCTTTTGAACGAAAACCTTTTATTCACAAAACTCAAGAGATGAATCGGCAAATCGTTTTTTCACCGATCAAATCGCACCCTATACCATCCCAAACACGATCAGGAACGTGGCAGTGGTTTGCTGGTTCGGTATCACCTTTTTTCATGTACCGTACAGAGGTCGATTTTCTGATCTAGAATTGGCAAATGGGTTTCCCCGATCAGATCGCACTTTAACCGTTCGAACATTCGTTGGTAAACGTATACCTACTTATACCTACTTAGGTGATACAGAATCAGCAAACCACTTTTTGATGCTGATACAGAATCGGCAAAACGTTTTTTGCTCGCGTTCACCAACGATGGATCGATGGTCTAATCCACGATGGGAACGTAGAGAACAAATTTTTAATTATATTTTCTTAAAATTTCATACATTTTTTTCACGCTTGAGCAACGTGTCGAATGTACGCGTTCACCAACGGGTATTTGAACGTTAAAAGTGCGATCTAAAACAATGGCCGATTCTGTATCACCATAAAAACGACATTTTTTGCACTTGTACACGATTTTAACACTGAATCCTATGGCGGTGTACATACATGTACGTGTACATGTACAAAATCGTGTACAAGTGATACGGAATCGGCATTTTCTACCTACTGACATCAACCTTGAAAAATAAAGAAACGAAAATTATAAAATGTGCTAAAACTCCAGCTGGATGAACCCCACAACGAAAATACAAGTTAGGGGGCAAGGGAGACATATTACCACCCCGTATGTCTAACCATTTGTCCAGAAAAGGGTGAACTATTAGGAGCCTCGTACATCTTGAATTGTTTTGAAAATCCACGAATTGTTCATTAAAATACCATGCCATTTAATATTTTCTAGTGAGATGAAGATCCGTATGTCCTATTAAAACCGTTGATGGGATTGTTGAATCTACAAGTAAATGGCCATAAGTAGGGAATAGTGGCCAGTCCTGGACCACCTCCATCATGTGGTCCAGAAATTGTTGTGGTCCAGAAAAATTGAGTTATTTTTGGAAAAACCCAAATTTTTCTGGTAACAAAATTGATTTTCTTGGAAAATGTTAGGTTTTTCCTGAAATAATTCAATTTTTTCCGGAAAACCCCAAGTTTTTCCCGGAAAATGTTTAAAATTCGAACATTTCTGGACCACTTTCGACGGAATTTGAAAAAAAAATGTCTAAAGGATTCCAGGTTTTAGAAACCCGCTTTTTTGATAAATTTAACACTGATTTTCCCATTGGGTGAATGTTTTTCAAATTTTCTTATGAACAGAGTTGCACGATTGTGACCTGCAACAGATTAGCACTGAGATTTCCATTGGGAAAAATTCCGAAAAAACAGTGTTTTTTTTAAATTTCGAGCTGGAAAAATACGCGATCGAACGTTGATTCTCACAGTAAAAGACAGTGGTTTGATCGAGGTGAATGCAAAAATTGGTCCAGTAAAAAAAATCGATGTGGGACGCGGTTTTCCCACGGGAAGAGACGATGGTTCGATCGAGGTGAATTCGTAGATTGGTCCAGTAAAACTCGACTATTTGATATCGAGCGTGCAAGTCCGAGAATCGTTAGATTAGCCAGACGATGATCGGGGGGAGGGGGGGAGGGGGTTGGGGGAGGAGGAGGATCGCGATTGGAAAAAATGCATGTAATATGTTATTATTATTACGAGTTACAAGATGAGTGATAAAAAAGAAAGAAAATTGACCGTTTAAAAAACAAAAAAAAAAAAATTAAAAATAAAAAAAATATATATGTATAAAACAACATTAAAAAAAAAAATAAGAATACAAAAAAAATAACTGTTTTTCATTAAAGAAAGCAAAAAAAAAAAAAAAATATATAAAACAATGTTTCTACACATCAGAAATTCAAAGCGAAGGGATGAGCAGGTTCATGAATTAATATGGAGTAAGGAGAATATTCCGGTGCAGGATAGGGTCAGGCGACTGGGAGAGATGGGATTGAGACGAGAGGTGACCAAGTTGTTCAGACCCGTCACCGAGGTTCAGGAACGAGCCACGAAAGACATCGCTGAGGAATTGGGACCCATAAAAGAAGGTTCTCTGAGGATGGGTTCACACCCCGGTAGTTTTGCATCAAAAACTCAGTCCGGTTACACTCCGGTGAGAATCGAGACCGATTCAAGTAGCGTCAGTAGTTTTACGCTGAGAAATTTGTCCAAATACTCTCCGGAGAGAATCGAGACTGATGCAAGTAGCATCAATAACGACGCTTTGAGCAGTATTAGCATCAGATCTGATGGTAGTAGTGAAAAACGATTCGATATGCAGATTTCATGATGATCGTGATAAAAACTTTCTTGGGTGACACAGAAGCATCGCTTGAAGGTCGCTATTTGATCATCGGTTCGAACAGGTACGAATTGACTGACCGACGGATTGTATGCTCTGCTCTCTCACAAGAGACCCGATGATTACACCAAAGAGGATTACAACAATTACGGAGACATTCTGGTTCAGACTCATGCCACTCAGAAGAACAATGATCCCAAAGAGACGAGACCAAAGGATAGGAGAGGTTACAAGTGGAAGAACGTGGTGGAACCCATATGGAAGGCGAACGAGTATTTCGTAAAATTGATGACTGGAAAGGGAATGACCAACACAATATTTCTTCCACATGATCCCCATGCCTTGTTGGAGAGATTGAGATTGTTGATGGCCAGCAGAGAGGCCGGTAACACTGGAGTGAATAACGAGATAGTGAGCATGTGCAACAAATTGTTGAGGCAGAAGGTCTTGACTAAGAAGGATTATCAAAAGTTGATGAATCGTTTGAAATAATAAAATAGTAAGAGAAAAAAAAAATATTAAGTAAATAAAAAAATATATATATTCCAAAAAATAATAAAAAAAAAAACGAATTCTTAAAAAAAATGTTAGTGATAAATAACGTAAAATGCTAGATCTCACTTCTACGGCGGATCGGGCATCGTGGATTCGATGATGTGATTTTCAACTCATAAATTCACTGGCAACACCGCGAAAGAGATCGAGCGCTCTCAAAATCGGAAAGAAGACGGTGATCGATGCGGGTAAGAAAGCTGCGACCGAAACGAGTGGTAGGATAGCTTTGGAAGCTGGCAAGAGAGGTGCTGACACGTTGATTCATAAATTGATAACTCCACAGCCTGCCAAACGATCGAGAATCGAACCGAAAAGGTCGAGAGACTTCTATGATGATGTCGTACCGATACAAGACTTAGCTAAAATGATTGAAAGTGATTTATAAATAAAAAAAACTTTTTTATATATATACAAAAAATGGAAATTAAAATAAAACAAAAATAGAAAAAACATAATTCAAAACATAGTAAAAAAAAGAAACTGGAAAAATAATGGATATCAAAGACATGTCTTGGAATGACGCGATGACCAAGAGGTCGAACGACGAGTTCTTTCCGAAGAGCATAAGAGGTCTGATAGTAGGAAAATTGAATTGCGGAAATACCAATCTCTTGATGAGTCTATTGTTGTGACCTGGCTGGTTGGATTACGACAGATTATTCGTTTTTGGCAAGAGTCTCTTTCAACTGGAATACAGATTGCTTCGAGAGTGTATGATACATAAATTACCCAAGGTAGTCATGTTGAGAATCTTTGACAATCGAGATGAATTCGAAGCACACGAGATTTCGAATATATTGGAAGGGCAGCGAGAGAATTGACTAAGAGAAACGTCAAGTGTTCGAATACGGAATGTCTGTTTTACAAGAATGCTGACGATGTTCCCAATCCCAGACAGTTGAAGTCAGAGAATAAGAATCTCATAATCTTCGACAATCTGCTGTTGGAGAGACAGAATCGATGTGAATCGTATTACGTTCGAGGACGTCACAGCAATGTGGATTGTTTCTATCTGTCTCAGAACTATTTTCGACTGCCCAGACAGACGATATGGGTGAATGCTAATTTTCTGTGTCTCTTTTGTCAGGATCTCAAGAATCTCAATCACATCTATGGAGATCACGTTGTCAATGACATGAGCAGGGAAGAATTCAGGAGATTCTGTAAGAAGGTGTGGGACAAAGGACATCACAAGTTCGTGGTGATCGATTTGACTAACGAATTTAACAACGGAAAATATCGAAGCGGATTCGATGATTTTTTTATATTTCTGATAATAATAGAGAAAAAAACAAAAAAATTTTTTAAAAATATCGATAAAATATAAAAATATATAATTAATAAATAATAATAAATAAAAAAAATGTCAGAACATCAATTAGAACAGACAGTCCTTTCAAATCATAGTGTGTCACGACACGACTCGATTCATGATGAAATTCGAACCTTCTGTTGAATTAAGAAGGAAAAGAGATACGAGATGGCGTTGGTTAATTTCCCAACGTCACCGAAAAGAATAACGTGTTCACATATTCCAACAGAGTGGATTGGTTCGAGATTCGAATTCCCAAAGGGAGTTATGACATAGACGATCTGAACTGTCACATCCAGGCGAGACTGAAGACCGACAGTCACGGAAGCAAGATGATAATACTCACTCCCAATATGAGTACTCTCCAGACGATATTAGACTTGGGAGATAATTTTTAAGTGGATTTTAGTGCGGAAGATTCGATCAGCAAGATGTTGGCATTCGATTGAAAGATGTATCGAGGTCATGCCACGTCCAAAAATATGGTTGACATTCTCACGGTCAATAGCATTTTAGTGAATGTCAATGTGATTGTGGGAAGTTACGTTGATGGTAGCACTCAGCCTATGATCTACTCATTCTTTCCGGACGTTTCGCCAGGTTACAAGATCGTGGAGCGACCTCAAAATCTCGTCTATTTACCCATGATCCTGGACACGTTGTATACCATGGAAACCACATTGATGGATCAGAACGGCGATTTGTTAGATCTTCACGGAGAGAGAGAGCCTATACGATTTCACATCAGAGAGACATGAAATAATAATAAATATAATTTGAAAAAAAATATATATATATTTTTTTTTATTTAAAAAAGTTTTAGGTTTTATTTTGTATTTTACATAAGAAATAAAAAAAGAAACTTATAATATTAATAAGGTAAAAAATATATATATATAATCAAATCAAAAAAAATAAAATATGACTCGATACATCATTAAAAACGTGAACATATCTGAAGGACAGAAAGCTAAACTTCACAGAGCATTGAGTCATCGAGGTGAAGCCATTAGATTTAAATTCAGTTATGAAGATCTGGTGACTGGCGGTAGTGATCGGATCGCCTGGACTAAAACTCAAATCATAAGTATGGATAAAGTGATTTGTAATCAAATGGGAACAACAGTGAGACTGAGTCCCGCTCAATTGAGACACAATCTGAAAATGAAAGGCATTTTTTTTTTTAAAAATATCGATTAAATATAAAAATATATAAATAATAATAAAAAAAATGTCAGAACATCTCTTAGAACAGATAGTTGAGAATACGGCTGCGAAACAGTCCTATCAAATTGTAGTGAGTCATGACACGACTCGATTCACTACGAAATTCAAACCTTCCATCGAATTGAAGAAGGAAAAGAGATACGAGATGGTGTTCGTTAATCTCGAGACTTACTGTTCGTTTCCCAACGTCACCAAAAAGAATAATGCATTCAAGTATTCCAACGGAGTGGATTGGTTCGAGATTCAAATTCTCAAAGGGAGTTACGACATAGACGATCTGAACCATCACATCCAGATGAGACTGAAGACCAACGGTCACGGAAGTAAGATGATAAGACTCGCTCCCAATACGAGTACTCTACAGACGATATTAGACTTGGGAGATAATTTTCGAGTGGATTTTAGTGCAGAATATTCGATCGGTAAGATGTTGGGATTCGACTGAAAGATGTATCGAGGTCACACCGCATCCGAAAATATGGTTGACATTCTTACAGCCAATAGCATTTTAGTGAATGTCAATGTGATCGTGGGAAGTTACGTCGACAGTAGTGCTCAGCCTACGATCTACTCATTCTTTCCAGATGTTTCGCTGGGTTACAAGATCGTGGAGCGACCTCAAAATCTTGTCTATCTACCTGTGATTCATTGTATAGCATCGAAACCACATTAACGGATCAGAACAGCGACCTGTTAGATCTTTGCAGAGAGAGTGACTATAAGATTTCACATCAGAGAGATATGAAAAAAATAATACCTTAAAAAAATATATATTTGTTTTTATTTAAAGAAGTTTTAGGTTTTTATTTATATATTATATAAGAAATAAAAAAAAGAAAGAAAAAGAAACTTATAATATTAATAATTTTAAAAAAATATATATATAATTAAATCAAATCAAATCAAATCCCCCCCCCCAAAAAAAAAATATGAGTCTATACATAATTAAAACTGTTAACATATCTGAAGGACAGAAAGCTAAACTTCACATAGCATTGAGTAATTGAGGTGAAGCCATTAGATTTAAATTCAGTTATCAAGATCCAGTTAATGGCGGTAGCGATCGGATCACCTGGACTATAACTCAAATCAAAAGGATGGAGAAAATGATTCATAATCGAATGGGAATGACGGTGAGACTAAGTCCCGCTCAATTGAGATATAATCTGAGAATGAAAGGCGGTTTCTTAACGCTATTGACAGGACTCACCGCCAAAGCATTACCCATTTTCATAAAAACCAGCTCTGGGTGTGGGAGCTCTCTTGGGACTCACTAGTTCAGGAGTCAACAAATTAATGGGTAGAGGATTGTTTTTGAAGAAGAGAGGAAACAGACTGTTTGAAGAAGGGAGGAGCCGTGTAGACGTTGAATGTAAAGGATTGTATCTAGGACCCGTGAGAAAAGGCAGTGGCGGCAATGCTTTTCACGGAGACGGTCTCTATCTAAATACCAGAAAGAATGTGGAACCAATCCGTGAAGGTTTGTTGTTCAGTCAGAATTCACCGTTTAAGAATATACCCCTTTTGGGTATGTTATTATAAAAAAAATAACAATAAAAAAATAACAATAAAAAAATAACAATTAAAAAAAATAACAATAAAAAAATGAAACAAAAGGAGAGAAAACGACTTCCAACAGACGTGTTAACAAGACGTTTGTATTATGGAAAGCTTGTAGATTATTCACAATATTTACATGAGTATGCATTAGAAAGAATTCAATCAGAACAAATCGTAACGTGTACAGAACATTGTTTTCATTAATATTGTAATTCATATTCTTAAATCGAAGCTATTTCAAAAATATTGAAACAACTAAATTCGAAAAAAATGTGTCTTACCAAGATTATGACATGATTATAGATGTTCTAGATCGTTTAAAATATGATGTGACATTTGTAGAACATTACAATTATGGTAAATATCGTTACATGGTTTTTCGCACGAAAAACAGAGTTAATGTATTCGATCATGGTGAAGATGAAAAACTTCAAAAATCCATTCGGGAGTGTGTCGAATTTATTCGCAGATTACACTCGTTCACATCAAATAGATCGTGGATCGAATTTGCTGAAAGGTTAAAAATCATTATCGATTATTTCCCTATCATTCTAACGACAACAACGATTAAAAAATTGATGGTTTTATCAAAATGCAAAAAGCATAAAATCCTTCTTTCAAAAAAAAAATGTCATCTCTTTCCTATCATAATAGACGAAAAGTATTCGTTCATTCAGTTGATGATGAGATGAATAAATGTGTGGTTATTGAAAAAAAAACGTAATAATATATAAAAAGAAAAAATAAAGAAATAATACAAAAACAAATAACAGAAAAAAAAATAATAAAAATAGAAAAAAAAAAAAAAAATTGTATATATAATTATAATTATGTGAAAAACAAATGATTCCATTGAATCGAGAGCTTGGTTTCTTCGAAGAGCGCTGTGAAGAGCTTATGCAATCTGCATGAACAAACAACAAGATGTCTCAGTTGTTGGGAGGAGAGAAAATTTAATCACATTAATCATTCATGCCTTATGATGGAATGGGAAGACATCATCACTATGTATTTCATGCATGCATTGGAATATGAATGATGCAACAACGTGATTGAATGTTGGAGGCAATTTGTGTCTTGCATTGGAGAACCCGAGCCAACAAAATCAGAAGAGTTGAAGTTAGCACATCGATGTCTCACCACAGACAGAGGACGCATTTTGGAATGTTTGTTGGAAAAGGGGAGACCACCACCACTAAAAACATTTTCTGACAGGAATCATGTTTTTAGGAATTCCTTGTTGAAGGGAAGAAACCACTAAAAAAATTTTTTTCCGTTAAATAATAAGGGATGAAAATAAAAAAAATACATAAAAAATAATAAGAGATATAAATAAATAAAAAATAAAATGAAAATGGAACTTCGAAGTAAAAACATCTATCCATCATTAGAGAAGTCGAGCGTCGAGCCCACAACACTTTTTCAACCACCAGAAAGTAGTGACGACGTGGGGCAGAGGTATCGAATCAAACAAATCAACAGAATTCAATTGTATCTGATGCAAGAGAGAGATTCTTGTCATTCGCTCAATAAGAAATATTCGAGATTAGAGAAATTTGTGAATGGTGTGGATTTGATACTCATCGCGACCTCTATGGGTTTGAACATTGCCAGATTCAGTGTATTGTTGGCCACCGTCGTTGCTCTTCCAGTCGTGTTGGCCTTAGAAGGATTGGTTTTGACTGCCGAATTCGTCAGTATGATCAGAAATTTAATCACTAGGAAATTATGTGTGAAGGCCAAGAAGCATGAAAACATCAGCGTTTTGGCTGATGCAAAGATCGACACTCTATCAGATAAGATATCTCTCGCTTTGAAAGGCAGTAGGATTTCGGACGGTGAATACGTCAACATATTGAATGAAAAACAAAAATACGAAGTCATAAAAGTAAAGATAAGAGTCAAGAGTCATCAGATCATCAAGGAACAACTGAAGGATTCTCTCGTGGAAAAAGGTAGGGAAGAAGTGAAACAATCATTTCATAAATTGTTGGATCCCAAAAAGATTCCAGAAGCAATTGATTAAAAAAAATGTATATAAAAATAAAGAAAAAAAATAATATATATAAATTAAAAAAAATACAAAAAAAAAAAATCAATATATATGAAAAACAAAAAAAAAACAACAAAGGTATTGCATCAAATGCAAGAGATTTACCGATACGGTTAATGTTTTAAAAGTACTGATGAAAAATAAAAGTCCCATGCTTCACGGAACGTGTAAAATGTGGGGTTCGAGCAAGATGCAATTCTTCAAATGTGGTGACAGTCTGACGAATAAATTAATTAATAATCTAAAAGAAGCAAACAAATTAACACAAAAAACCCCAAACATGATGAATATATTAAATATAACCGAAGAATACAAAGTTCCCGAGTATGAACCTGTGACTGGAACCAGTATGAACATTACCTGTGAAATAAGAATCAATGTCGAGACTCAAGATCTGTTCGTTCATCCCAGTGAAAGTTACATAGTGATACAGAGACATCTCACCAACGAAGATGGAAGTGATTATGCTGACGACGACATAGTCACTCTAGCCAGTAATGGCATGATGTATCTGTTGATATAAAATACATGCTCTCGGGACAAGAGATAGAATTCGTTTTTCATCCCGGACAAGGCACCACAATGTACAGACTCTTGATGCATCTGGACGATTTTTCGAAATCTAAAGGACTCATTCAATTGTGGGTGAAAGACACCGTCGCCAACATGAGAGCAGCAAATACCGGTGCCGCCCTGAGAATTTTATCAATAACCTTCCATTTAGTGAAGGTAATGTATTTTTCATCATTTTGCGCGATGCAGCTCAACTCCCCCTCGCTGACACCCATATTTTTCATGAAGAGGTGATGTCGTAGCCCGAGAGATTGAGAAATATCACCAGATAGAAATGAGCAACTCGAAATCTTAAATTACATTTGTTGTGATCAGCGCCACGAAACAGCCCCGTGTAGTGATCGTGATCTCTAACTTTTTTTTTATTATTTTCACGATTATTATCGAATGGTTGTCTACAGATGTGACATTCGATGGTTTCCTTGTATTCTTCCCGTTGCTTTGGCGTGATGATCATATCTTTGAATTTTTAAAATTTGTCGCTTAATTCTTGAATTTTCTATTCTAATGTTTCTACGAATTTTTTAGCCACATCGTCGTCATCTGAACGTTTAGAGTAGATGAATGGATCTGACGATTCTCGATCATCGAAAGAACATTTCACATAATATCAATAGCCCGAAGGTACGTGCTTCTGATGTTTTTTGGTGTAACTGCTATGCTCGTTGTGCTGGCAAGAATTTATTTTCATGGTGAAACATTCGAAATCGGCCTAGATGACGAATCTTTATTTGTAGCTGTAAAGGTTAATGTAAGTGTTAGGTTTAGGTATTTCGATGGCAGTGCTTGACTTTTCATTGCAATATTCCTGATGACTCATCAACTTTTCTTGACGATGGAACGAATTCATGGAGTTGAGACAGAAAAAAACCCGCCACGACTGATGTGGGTAAGATACATCTGAACAAGATACCTTGGTTCATTCCACATGTGTTGCCTTCAATCGTGGAGAAAACGGATCTCTACAAGATCATAGAATCGAAACGTAAATTACCTGTGGGATTTAGAATGAGACAGTGCGACATCATCCAGCAATCACTTCGATTGGAGATTGACTGTGAAATCTGTTTCGGAAAGACCACGATTCATTGTAGTGGCATTTCAAACTGATAGGGATGGGTCTCAAAAGACAAATCCTTCCCTGCTCAATCATTGTCACTTGAGAAAGATGCAGGTATTTCTAAACGCCACAAGATATCCAGCCATCGATTACAATGTCTCTTTCGATAAGAACGATTTCTGCAGTCTATACGGCGATGCCGCAGATTTCAGAAATAAATATCATCGACTGGACAAATTGATGGATAATCCTCACATCACTCCCACCGAATACAAATCGATGTATCCCCTGTTCGTATTCGATGTCAGTAAACAGAGCGAGCGACTCAAGAGTAGCATCTTAGACATTCAGATCAAGATGCAGTTCGATAGGAACATACCGAAGAGAACCGGGGCTTTCGCTCTAGTCCTGTCGGATAGAGAGTTAGAATTCGAATCGAAGGACAAAAAATGTCCATCGTGCGATAAAAAAATAATAATAAAAAATATATTAAAATACCAAAAAAGTAATAAATAAAAATACCAAAAAAAAAAATATAATTGGATTTTGAGAAATTGATTATTCAATCTCTTAAAATCCAATTATATATTTTTTTGGAGCTGTCTGCCCTACATCACAAAAGTGATTATTTCAATTTTTTTAGCTCACCAAAGGGAGCTAAACTTATCACTTGCCGTCCGTCGTCCGTCCGTCGTCCGTCGTCCGTCGTCCGTCGGTCCAGCGTCGTGTACATTTTTCAAATGACTCCTCCCCTGAAACCGCTAGGTCGATTTGCTCGGAACTTGGTACGAATGTTTATTGCCATATGTCACTACACATTTGTTCAAATGAAATGGACATGCCCATTTGGGGCTCCGTCGGGGACATAACTCCGATAGCACCCTATGTATATTAGAGTAATTACTAAAAAATCTTCTTCTCCAGCACAAGTGGGCAGAATCATTTGATATTTGGTATACAGCATTATGGAGTAGATCTGATTCAAGTTTGTTCAAATCGGCCCCCTGGATTCAGATTTGGGTTCACTATAGAAGCTCGAATTCGAACTTAGTGCATTTCAGACAAATTTCTTAAAAAATCTTCTTCTCCAGATCCAGCAGGCAGAATCTTTTAATATTTGGTATGCAACATTGTGGGGTGGATCTTCTTCAAGTTTATTCAAATCGCCCCCCCCCCCCCTGGGTTCATATTTGGGCTCAGTATAGGAGCCCGAATTTGAACTTAGTGCATTTCACACAAACTTCTTTAAAAATCTTCTTCTCAAGACCCAGAAGGCAGAATCTTTTAATATTGGGTATGCAGCATGCTTGGGGGGGGGGGGGGGGGGGGGGTGACATTCAATTTTGTTCAAGCCAAGTCCCTGGGTTCATATTTGGGCTCACTGTGGGAGCCCAAATGATAACTTAGTTCAAAATGAGGAATTTTCTTTAAAAATCTTCTTCTTCAGATCCAGCAGTCGGAATGTTTTGATATTTGATATGCAGCATCCTTAGAGTGGTGAGATTCAAGTTTGTTCAAGCCATGTCCCTAGGTTCATATTTGGGCTCACTGTGCGAGCCCGAATGATAACTTAGTTCAATATGAGGATTTTTTCTTTAAAAATATTCTTCTTCAGATTCAGCAGTCGGAATGTTTTGATATTTGGCTTGAAGAGCATCCTTAGGGGGATGAGATTCAAGTATGTTCAAGCCTAGTCCCTGGGTTCACATTTGGGCTCACTGTGGGAGCCCGAATGATAACTTAGTTCAAAATGAGGAATTTTCTTTAAAAATCTTCTTCTTCAGATCCAGCAGATGAATTCCTTTGATATTAGGTATGCAGCATCCTTAGGGGGGTAAGATTCAAGTTTGTGCAAGCAATGTCCCTAGGTCCATATTTGGGCTCACCGTGGGAGCTCGAATTGTAACTTAGTTCAAAATGAGGAATTTTCTTTAAAAATCTTCTTCAGATCCAGTAGTCGGAATGTTTTGATATTTGGTGTGCAGCATCCTTGGGGGGGGGGGGGGGGGGGGGGGAGAGATTCAAGTTTATTAGAGCCAAGTCCTTGGGTTCATATATGGGCTCCCTGCAGCAGCCCGAATTATAACTTAGTTCAATATGAGGAATATTCTTTAAAAATCTTTTTTTTTAGATACACTAGTCAGAATCTTTGGATCTTTGGTTTTAGCTTTTCTTAGGAGGAGCAGATGCAATTTGTTAAAATCAATTCTCTGGGTTGATATTTAGGCTACCATGTCAGGTGAGCGCCCTCAGCCCCCCTGGGGCCTCTTGTTTGTTTTCACTGTTTGTTCTGAGAATCGAGTTCGATCAACAGAGAGACCACTGACATGGCGGCTTCGGGATTATTGGTTTTCGTCTTGAAATTGATCCTATCCCCCATCTGCACCTTGAGAGGTGTACTGAAGACGCTAATGTTCGAGTGTTGATCCTTCATCTTTTCAACGCTGTACCTCTTAGCGGTTTCCACACCGTTCACCACAAGTTTGACGACCGCTCTATTGCTCAAGTCCGTAGAAGTCGGACTCATTCGAATAATCTCACCTCCCACCGGCATGGGATATCCTATCAGACCATGCAGGCTGCAGCGGTATGTTACCTCCGTTTCCAAAGGACCATTCGGCTTTTTTGGCATCTAACGCACCACTCTCCTCGCCCCAGACGGTGATCAATTGTCTGGCGTATTTGATCTTTTCCACGACGGAGATCAGAGTGCAGGCATCCGACATTTGCGTGGGATCCGGTAGATTCATGAGTGCGTGTCCTCCCATGTCCAGTTTGTCTTCCGTTATATCACACTTTCTCCACACCGTTTTTTCGTCCACGTACTTGCGTTTGTGATTTAAATTAGAAATGAGTTTTTCGATATTCACTTTCATTCCTTCAGGAGCCAGCAGATAACCGTTATGTAGATCATGTAACGTTTCCGGATAGTCCAAATCGACCTCTAGAATACAAGGATAGGTCTCCAATTTTGTTTTTCTTCCAACGTTTCGACCCATTTGAAATTTCTGATCGGTAAAGGATGACACATGACCCAACTGTACAAATTATTAGCATCCCAATACTGTATGTATTTACTCGGTTTTTCCAAATCCAAATCTTTTCCCATGTGAGAATTATTAGCTTTAGCATATCTGATGGAAATCATAGAGACGCCACCCCTCACGGCCTTTTCAAACATGAACAACATGTCGACGTCCGTTAATAATTCCAACCGAACCTCGGTCGTCTTCAGAAGAGCATCCCAGGCAAGTGAGGGTGCCGTTATATACCAAGTCGGATCTAGTTCGTCATATCGACGACATACTGATTGTAAATTTTCGAACACATCGGCCAAGAGAAGCACGTCGGTTTTCAAATAGAGGTCGTGATATTCTCTCATAGATTTCATGTCGAATAATGTCCACACTTTTTGCGCATGTTCGTAATGGTCGTCAGAAATGTGAGACTGGTATAATTTCGAATAAAAATCTTCTTTATGAGGTAGAGCGACGTCATCGAATTTCTCGAGATCACACATGTAATCGTAAGGGTAGACACCTTTCCTCAACATGCCGACCACCAATTGTTGTCAATCATCAAAATGTTTACTCGTGATTTTAAATTTCTCCCTATTCAAACTGTCGACTAATTTTTCCAGACTGGCCGACAAGAATTTATAACTGTCAATGAAGTGTAACTCTCTACAGATGGGAATCGTTGTTTTCTCACTCGATCCTTCGACCCGTATCGTTTTATCAATGACCTTCCATTTAGTGAAGGTAATGTAATTTTCATCGTTTTGCGCGATGCAGCTCAACTCCCCCCCCCCCCCCCCCCCCCCCGCTGACACCCATATTTTTCACGAACAGGTCACTATCGTAGCCCGAGAGATTGTGAAATATCACCGGATAGAATTGAGCGTCTCAAAATCGTAAATTACGTTTGTTGTGAGCAGCGCCACGAAACAGACCCATGTGCTGACCGTGATCTCTAACTTTTTTTATTATTTTCATAATTATTATCGAATGGTTGACTACAGATGTGACATTCGGTGGTTTCCTTGTATTCTTCTCGTTGCTCTGGCGTGATGATCATGTCTTTGGATTTTTAAAATTTGTCGTATAATTCTTGAATTTTCGATCCTAACGCTTCTACGAATTTTTTAGCCACATCGTCGTCATCTGAACGTTTACTGTAGACGAATGGACCTGTCGATTCTCAATCGTCGAAAGAACATTTCACATAATAACAATAGCCCGAAGGTACGTGCTTCTGATGTTTTTCGCCATGACTCCTACGCTCGTCGGGCTGGCGAGAATTTATTTTCGTGGTGAAGACGACGAATGGCGGCTCCAATCTTTTTTTGTAGTTTCGTAGTTGTAAAAGTTCATGTAAGTGTTAGGTTTAGGCATTTCGATGGCAATGCTTGACTTTTCGTTGCAATATTCCTTATGACTCGTCAACTTTTCCTGACAACGGAATGAATTCATGCAGTTGAGACAGAAAAATCTCTCATGCTCATGTTTACAAATCTGCTTCGACAACAATTTACTCATCTTTTTAATCCAGCAATAATGTTGATTGTCACCCTCGGAAATTAATAACAAATTAACAATCTTTTCTCTCTCTTCATGCGAAGTCATTTTGAGAGGATAGTCTATTCCTTTTTTATCATCTCCCTCGTATCCCAAGACGTTCACGGCCACGGCAAGATTTAGCTTTTCGAAACACTTGATGTCTTCCAATCGCGTTGGGAAAGGCACTCCCGACCAATAGAGATTTTTACAAGTCTCTGAGTACTTTAAAACTCTATCGCTATGCTTTTCTATGGGATATAAGGCCGATGCGATCGCCCATTTGAAACACTCGCTATCATCTTTATTTTTCACGTTAACCACAGCTTTTTTTTATTATATAGGAAACGAAGCAATTCTATATAGGAAGACTCTCTGAAAGGATCATGTCTGTCCACGTGAATCTCGATGATAAATAGCCATGGATTCCAACATCTTGTCTTTCATCGCTTCGTAAACATTGGATAATTCGTTATCTTGGATCGCAGTCTCCACTTTAGATTGAAAATAGGCATCTTGCACCACGCTCTCACCCATTTTCGCGTCGATCTTTTTCATCAGACAATGCAAGATCATTTTTATTTTTAAACCCTTATCTAGATGTTCTCAAAATACATCCAACACTCCACCCTTCGCCCGTTCCATACCATAAACGATTCGGGATCGAGATTTGCGAGACCGGGAATCGCGTCGAAAGTTTTAATATATTCCTTAATGGTGACATCTCGTTCTATCGGAATCAACGATTTCTCTAACGCTTTGAATATGATTCCCTCTATCACGTTGCGTCCCTTTTTCGTCCTTCAACACTCTCACGACTGCATCAATCACTTTTTGTAACGAATCGTCATCTCGAACCGCATCCCTTTTCAATTTTTTTTTTATTTTCTTTCAAAATCTGTCGGCTTTCTGTTCATTTTACAGTCTTCTTCTTGTTCACAGTCATTTGTTGAGGTTGTTTCGTCTTCTCGTTTCTTGACACGATTCGAGTTTTTACCTCCGTCGTAGACCTTTCGTCCACCCCCTTCCCATACAGTAAATGATCGATGCATTCTTCCTTTTTCGTGTGTTTAATACCTTTTAAATGCGATAACTGACGTACTTTTGATTGTAAATTAACCAGTGTTTGGTCATAAGTCTCAGCACGCACAAGATTAATCAAGTCTTCTTTGGTCTTATAAAGCCTGTGATTTTTAATTCCTAGATTTCTACAGTACTGTTTCAACTGTGATACGGTAGAGAAATAGAACTTTTCCACGTTAGACGTTTTTGTTTTTGGCATTTTTTATGCTAAAACTTCTTATTTTAATATATATTATTTAGAGTTTTTTGCTTTGTAAAAAAAAAAAATGATTTGTGAATTTTTTAAACATCTTATTTTAATTTTTTTATAATTTTTTTAGCACAAAACACCAATTTTTTTTCTAGAGAGTTTCAATTTTTTTTTTCTTAAACACAAAACACCAATTTGTTTTCAAGTGTAATTCAATTTTGGATAACGCAAATAATAGGTACATCGCGTCCGATCTAATCGTTTATACAAATAATTGTGCACTGCAGAAAAAAAAACAGGTCGCTTTTCTCACGGTCATAGAGATCGCAAGAAATTCATTCAATTTTTGTCCACTCAAGTTCAGTGATGAATAACGTAAACCTTTTAAAACGTGATTATATTTTGACAACACCCAGTTTATTCAGTATGCAAACGTTTCTAAGTTTGTGAAAAGCATTCACGCTCCATTAATAATGTCTATCCAGTGATACGCTACAACTACTGTGCATTCCTCGAGAAGGAATTGAATGAGGATGGATGTTTTTTCCGATTGAATTCATAATGCCAAATCTGCAAGAAGAATATTAACCCTAAAAGCATTTTTTTTGTGCTTAACTCGAGAAAAAATTGATTGAGGATGGATGTATTTTTTTGAGTGAAATCATAATCTCAAATCTACAAGAAGGATATTAACCCTAAAAGTTTGTTTTTTTCGTGCTTTCCTCTAGAAAATATTAAATGAGGATGGATGTTTTTTTCCGAGTGAATTCATAATGTCAAATCTGTAAGAAGGATATTAACCCTAAATTCTGAAGGATTTAAACCGTATTTCTGGATTAGTTCGTTCGATACATTTGGATAAATATTACGCTCATATATCCAAGATAAACTCGCGGGATTAAACCTTTCAATCTTTTCCGCTAAAATCATCGACAAATCGTTGTGATATCTGTAGATTAGATCCAGTGATGTTTTGCTTAGTTTTAACGGTAAAACCCTTTTTCCATAATACTGTGTTAACACACTACTTTCCACGTCTGTTAATTCAATAGTGTCGTGAGATTCTAACCTGTAAATGTTAGTGCCAAACTTGGAATAGCATTCAACTCTTTTCAATTTCAATGGAGGAGTTCATGGCTGATAAATTGTTTTATGTCGTAGTTTTGTTTGAAAATTTTTTTTTATAAAAAAATATTATATTTTATGGGCTTTTTTAAATTATAATTATCATTAATTGTAAGAATATTTTTAAATTTTTTTTTTTTTCTTCTTATATATATATATATGAAAAAAATAATAAAATAACAACTTTTTTTTCTTTAATGACAAAAAAAAAAAAACTAGCGCGTAATGGTTGCGCCTACCCGGAGAGAACCACCGAGCAACGGCGAGCAACTGTCAGCTCCTCAACATACTAACTCCACACAAGCAGGGTTAGCATTGGTTGAAGACAGGTGCACCATCGACGTGCAGTATGCCTTAGTACACAGCGTCACCGTGCCCCCACGTGGACAATGGAGGTGAAGTGTCTTGCCCAAGGACACAACGCGGTTGCCGCAGGTGGGATTCGAACCGAGGACCTCTCGGCTTGCAGCCTGCACCTCCACCAACTGAGCCACCGCGCCCCCTATGATACCATATTCAATTACCGGACGTATAAATGTTTTGTAGAGCTTGATAAGCACATCTTCGTTTGCTCAGTTGTTCCAGTATGGGCTTTATCGTAATCTTCTTACATAACTGTTTAGTCACTCCAGGTTGCCTTCAAATTAATCTTTTTGTTTGTATGTATTTACATGTACATGTCCTTGACAACATTTACCTTAGATACACCAACAGAGCTCGAAATTTACGTGGAGGAAGTGGAGGGTGGAACTCTTTGTTAGTACTCAATGGACGCCTAGGTTTGGAAGTCCCCAAACTTTGGGCTAGCCTTGGGAAGGGGTAGGAACGGTCCATACAAGGGCTTTGGTGGGGGGGGGGGGGGGGGGGGGGGGGCACTGGACTTTGAGGAGGGGAGCCCACATACAGCGAAAGCCAAAACAATGTGGGAAAGGCCTAATGCATGTTGGGCTATACATAGCCTGGACCTCTTTGGAGGGTCCTAAAATGGGCTTTGGGGGAAGGATAGCCTAAAAATAGGGCACATACAGGGCGGGAAGGGGGAGGAGGCGCCTAAAATAGCCTAGGCCTAGTGAGGAGAGGGGGAGGGAGAGGGGAGGGGAAGTCCTAACGGATTTGTGCACCGAAGTCAGGGGTCCGGGATCCATGGCCTAGAGGTCAGTGTCGGGTGGGGGGGGGGGGAGGGTCCGGGCAATGGGGCGTGATTTGCACATCTATACTACTTGTGAGTACGTAACATTATAAAGTCACATGGTTGGGTTTTAACATGGTCCACTGTTCAGTTTTTAAACTGGAGAAAGCACATTGTCCTGGGCCCCTTTGGAGGGTCCTAAAATGGGCTTTGGGGAAGGATAGCCTAAAATAGGGTACATACAAGACGGGAAGGGGAGGGGGGCGTCTAAAAATAGCCTAGGCCTAGCGTGGAGAGGGGAGGAGAGGGGGAGGCCTGACGGATTTGGGCACAGATGTCAGGGGTCCGGGGTCCATGACCCCGAGGTCAGTGTCGGGGGGGGGGGGGGGGTCCGGGCAATGGGGCATGATTTGCACATCTATACTACTCTCACATCGTTTCCAGTTCTTAGAACGTGCTTATTAGAACAGGTAAGGGTGTGAATAAGTTGCAGGACCAAACTTTCCTAAGGATGTGGAATACTTTAGAACCCCACTTCCAAGCTATTCTAGATCACTACTCCAAAAGACTCTAGCAGAAGAATGGCTGTATTCGTACTCTCGTCGTATCAGATGTAATGACCCAGTTTGCCGCGACTGTAGTCCTAGCTCTGTTATCTGATCATTATCTTTTCACTGGCATAGACAGCTGTTATGTTTATTGGATTGGTTTTAAAGATATCAGTTTCCTGTCACGTTTGCTGTTAACAACGAACTTAGTACACCGATGCTCTTTCCTCGAGGTGCTTGTTTTAACTCTTTACCTAACACGCAAAGCAGACGACACCTGCAAACAAAATTCTTGAATACCTATATTTTTTCATTTTTTGCGTCAAAAACATAGCGTATGTTCCCTCATTGGAACGAGCTCAACGAGCTCGTTCCAATGGGGGTTCATAAGCTATGTTTTCGAGATAAAAAATGAAATAATAAGGAAAACTGAATGGTGATTTTTGGGAATAGCGCTGGCCGGTTTTGGACGTTACGTTGGGTACAGTGTTAAAATAGAAGATAATAATATATAAAAGATATCTGAATAAGATTACATACAAGAACTGAAATTTATCTGTCGCTTTATCGGAGTATATATGTAGGATGGGCGTGTGTCACAAAAACATACGACTCGTATCCTCATCTCGAAAAAGAGATTCTATAATCACGGAAAGGAATTCCCTGAGTAGGATTTCATAAGCAGGACTCCGCAAATGGGACTTTAATCTCTCATACGGCTCCAAGCTCCCAGTATTCCTCCATTGGCTTCTTCAACGTCTTCAAGTATCTGTCCTAGGATCGGCTGATACTTTCCTCACTCAATAATAGGGACTTCACTACTGATGGTTTGAATCATGACTATCACCATCTGCCCTGTGCTACAGCCTTCCACAATTTCTGCTTACTTATGCTATCCCCGATCTTGTCTGGACCCTCTGTTGTTGACCAAGTCTTTCGTTCCATTCATCTAAGCCCATATCAGTCTGTGACATAGCGCATGCTAAGGTACCTTACATATAGGTGATTGTCTGTCGATCGTTTGTGCTTATGTGCTGGTACACAATATGTAACAACGTGTACACATCACACAGAGTACATGGGCACATGCTAGAAGTGCTGATATATGCTTATGTGATGCCCAATGCGTAAAGACATGCGGTACATACGATGAAGAGTTGAATCTATAAGTGATTGCAGACTATAGAAGAATGTCGTTGTGTGCCTTTGAACAATGTGCGCGCATCACACTCAACGCATGGGCACATACTGGATGTGCTGATATGCGCCTGTGTGCTAGTGTACATTGTGGGCACAACACATGCAGCACATAGACACATACGATGAAAAAGGGATTCAAGGGACAGAGATAGGCAAAACAAAAGATTCCGTAATGGAAAAACCACATTCTGGCGTTGCTACATTTGTGGTAGTTCCATCGATTCTTTCGGTTTACACATTGTGCCCTTCCACACAACCACATCTAGAAAGGTGGGAATAGGTAGACCAGGGAAGTCACACCATTGGTAAAACAGACCAAGGAACGCCCGAGAATAAGAGTGGGTAGAAACCGAGGATTCTAGAGGAGAGTTGGTTGAGAATAAAACACTCATGGTGTGAAAGTTCCACACACACAAACGGACGTAACAATCTTTACTTCTTCCTCTCCTTACTTATTTGACATTCGTTATCAACCGATAGAATCGGTTGATAACGAATGTCAAATAAGGAACTGAGAATAAGTAACGGTTGTTCACGCCCCCCCCTCCCCCCCCCCCCCCCCCCCCCCCCCCCCCCCCGCCCCACACAATAAACTGTTGATCCTCTGATAATGCATAAGAATACCAAGCAAAGTTTTTGCCAGTGGAGGAGTGGACCTTCCGGGCACTTGAAAAATTGTTTCCTACTTTTACCTTCTGGAGTACCCACGGGGACGTGAGATTTTTTTTGCAAGCATAAATATGTCCTTTAATACAACTGTACACCACATTTGGTTCAAATTGGCCAACCGGTTTATAAAATATTTTTGAGGGGTAAAAAGCTTTGCCCTTTGCAGCACGAGCCCAAATATTGCCGTGGAAACTTTCTTTGAACAAACTGTAATCTCGAGCACATAAAGTAGTTGCATACCAAATTTCAAAGCATTGTGACGGGTGGTTTATGGGAAGAAGGTGTTTGAAGAATCTGGGGCTTTCTTGGAACTTCCGCCAGTTCATCGGCCTTAGCAACTTCTATTGAACAAATTTGGACGTGTATACCCGAAGATAATTTACGTAAAGTTTGGTTGGTTTGGAGTCAGTGGTTCTGAAGAAGATGAAAATGCAAAAGTTAACCTTCGACGGATGACAGATGACGGATGACAAGCGACAGACGTCAAATTAATGATGACAGCAGCTCACCCTGACTTTCAGTGAGGTGAGCTAACAGAGGCTGCAATCACAGCAGCAACAACAAACAGCAGTAAACGACAACAATATAACTATATTTATGACAGAGTACGCACTCCGTCCGTCCGCCTGTTTTACCGTCCGTGCGTCCACCCGTCCGTCTGTCCGTCTGTCCGTCAGTCTATCGGTCTGCCTGTCTGCCTCACACCACACACGCTCGCAACTCACTCCCACCACACACACCTACACGCACACCCTTCACGGACTCTATCTTACACCTTCTCTTTCTCTCTCCTTAGTACTTTTATAGGATGTTGTTATGAGGAAATAAAATAATAAAATAATTAATTATAAAGTTACCTTATGGGGAAGAAATTAGAGTTTGCATTTACCAAGGGTAATTAGTCCTCACAGGTTGGAACAAGCTGATAATGTTAATTCCACATTGTGCTCTGCCTGTTCAACTGGTAGTGCACATTGGGGGATTAAGCAGTTTGTTCCTTGTTAAAAGAATTACAAGAAGAACAGAAGTCTGTGTGACAGCCTTTGTTCTATTCCTAATCTCAGTAGACAACGAGCATCACTGCCTTGACTGCTGATTTCTGTCTGCGAACTGTGAAAAACATTTGTCAAGTCAGGTTTCCCCAAGCAGTGAATTGTTTACTTAGCAACTGATGCTTGCCCTGGGAAAGGGATATATATTGGGCGCACTTGATGATCTGTATTTCTTTTTTCTAAAATAACCACCGAACTGCGGTTTCAGTATTACCATAAATATGCCCACTTTTCTAAGGAAACACGGAGCGGAACCATTGTAGTTATGTAAAATTCCTAGCCATCTTCCAGTTCTCGGTTCTCGGGGATCTTAACCCACTACCCTACTGCCAGTCGCGCACTCAAACTTAATAAGATTATTGGCTCTCGCTTCCGACTCTCGTGGACTTATAAGCAAATAAAGCTATAAAGCAAATAAAGTTATTAGGGTCGCACGGCATTTCAATCCCACATTGTCCCTGTGCGCCTTCGGCGCGCAGAAATATTTCATTCATCTGTATACCATCGTCGCCATTTTGACTCTCGTCATCACATTCATTCGCACCTTGGACTCCGAGGTGCTAACTACTGAACAATGGAGCTCCCACTTGTTATTCAAGAAACACTTGTCAGGGTGAAGGCTATCCTTGCTACCACCTGGAGTATCCAGGGACTCAAGAGTAAAATTCACCTGACAGTAGATTTTGACAAAGAAGCCGAACCGACGTCATTGGAGAGGTGTAGCACCTTTCGTGGTGGATTCCCTCCCGCACTGGTCACCCTCCAACTGAATCGGACTTGCTGGATGATGACAAAAAGAAGACAGAAGCCATCAAAGAAGAAGAGAAAGAAGGGACCTTCCGCCGACTGATGGAGTTAATGGAAAATAAAAAGAGGGAAAAGGAATAGAGGAAGGCTTACCAGGGGCGATGGAAACTCGATGCCTGCTAGCCCTGATCGTTCCAAGTCCAACTCGGCACCTTCCACTCCGGTGGATGGTCCAGAGTACGCCGGTTCTCCAGGTAATAGTTCAAACTTCAGCCCATCACACTTTTCCTCGGAAGACGAGATGGAGGAGGAAGGACTATTTGTGGAGCAGGAGGTTGAATCGGACATCGAACTTGACGCCCACCCCGCTCTTGCTTCTCCCGCTTCTTCCTACCAGAACTCCAATCGGAAGGTGAACACCGCGGAATCCATGGGGGGCTCTCCTGGGAAAGGAAATTAAGTTCAGAGACGATAACACCGGGACTTTATGATGAGACAAATATCATAACTTAAACACCATGTACTTCTACAAAAACAACTTAGAACTACTCCAGTCACATACTCAAATATTCAGCGACTACTATCTACAAAAAATCCACCAGGGACAGCCACCACACCGCCATCAACTGCAAGGACTAGGTCATTCATTCCATGCCAGTCCCCTAGTCCATCGACACCAACAACACCTCTAACAGCAATCTCTCCATCCTGGCCACCTCCTCCCAAGAAGAACCGCTGGAGACATAGACGCAGCCGAACACCTCTACTTCTTCCTCCTTTTCCGCGCCCAGACATTTACAATAGAAATTTAAACACTGTTATTGCAGATGGTCGAAAGGGGCTTGCCACACACCGTCCCAGCGCGTCTTCGGCGGGCGAAACCATTTCATCTGCTGCGTACCACAATCTTACCATCAAGTGTGTAAATAAATATTATACAGTATATGTTCTTTTCTTTCAAGGTAAGTGCGGTTTACATTTCCATTACCCAAAGCATGTTAGAATTTATAGGGCCGCCATTTGCTTGCTCAACCTACCCAAACATTTATATACCATAAATGGTTGGCTGGGTTTAGCAAATAAATACCAGGGAAAATAACAGCTGCTGACAACTTGTAGGATTTGTAAGGGGCCTGAAGTATAAACTTATGGAATATTTAATTATTCATTAACCCTTTACCCAACGTAACGGCCAAAACCGGCCAGCGCTATTCTCAAAAATCGCCAATTAATTTTCATTATTTTTTTCATTTTTTGTCTCAAAAACATAGGTTATGACCCCCTCGTTGGAACGAGCTCGTCGAGCTCGTTCCAACGAGGGGTCATAACCTATGTTTTTGAGACAAAAAATGAAAAAAATTAGTTACTCAAGAATTATTTTTGCAAGTGTCGTCTGCTTTTCAGGTTAGGTAAAGGGTTAAAAGTGGAAATTGGTTAAACAAATTAATAATACAAGTTTCCATATTGATGAGTGTTCAATTGAATATGTTAGGTTATTCCCATTTACATTTTATGTACACTGAATAATAATTGATAATCCGTGATATGTTGTTTTAAAAAATGTGTATTGCCTATTTTAAGAAAAATTATTATATGGAAACGTTTAGTCAGTACCTCATATGTATGTGGTATAGTGTGGGTATAAGTACAATTTAATATAGTGCATTGACACAAGGGTTGACAGATTTTCTCATTACCGGAGCGTAATGTGGGTATACCATGCTCTAGAGCTCCAAGAGCTTGTAGCAGTAAAGGAGATACATTTAGTCAGTACCTCATATGTATGTGGTATAGTGTGGGTATAAGTACAATTTAATATAGTGTATTGACACAAGGGTTGATAGATTTTCTCATTACCGGAGCGTAATGTGGGTATACCATGTTCTAGAGCTCCAAGAGCTTGTAGCAGTAAAGGAGATAATTTGGGTTTTGCTTCACAAGCAAATGAAGTGAAAGGAGCATGGAGCTCTATTTCCTTCATTTGCTTGAGAGCAAACCATGACAAACAAGTTTGTAAAAGGTTATTGTTATGTTATATTTGATTAGACTGGTCTATATCCTCGCTGTAGAGGCAATTCTGGGACGGAACTAATGGAATACCTTTTCCCAGACTTGCCTTCCAGGTAATAAGTGTTTGCCTTTAAATAGAAATATTTATTTTTACATTTGGCGCGGTACATAATGAATGGTACTTACTCGAAAGTGTTAAACAATCTCGGCAGTTGATCATGTAACCTTGACCAGTTGGGTGGTTAATTGTATGAGTTTCTTCCAGTGACGTCCGGGGGAACCTAGGGTGCTCTTTAACTTTGGAAATAAGGAAGGCATGTTTTATATTTAGATGGTGTTTAAATATATGTAGACATACATAATTGTTATATTGTATATACCACAATCTGACCATCAAGTGTGTAAATAAATATTATACTGTATGTGCACTTTTCTTTCAAGATTCTTCAAAGAAAAAAAGTAACCCTACAATAGTAGTATTCATAGAGGTGGGGTCCTGCGAATATTCGAGATTCGATTCGATATCGATACCATACGTATGCTTCGAGATCGATCCCGAATCAGTCTCAGGATTCGATTTTTTCGAATCTCTCGTACTAACTTCAATTTGTTACATTTCCAACAAAAATAGGATAAAACTGTTATTAGGAAATTCATTCATGTAGGCCCAATTCCTATTTATTTGAGTAATTGACAATGTTTAATTGTTTGGTAAGGTGTGAATTTAGCCCGGAACATTATCCATAGTTTTGGTTTTTGAAGGCTTAACTCGTTACTATTCACGTTCTTAAGAACGTGAATAGTAACAAGTTAGGCCTTCAAAAACTAAAACTATGGACAATAGACCTAGCTGTTTCAGCGACGGTGCTACATAGAATATTTAGTTATTGGTGTTTAAGGTGTTCACTCCGTCGCGTAAGGGTCATCACATCACAGTGTTCCGTAACTTCCGTTTGATGCAATCTGAAATAACTTGTCTTTTAAGATTCGATTCGGGATTCGATTCGATGTCGATATCAGAGACACGATTCGATTCGAGATTCGATTCGAAAAGAAATTTGTGATTCGCAGATCCCTACATAGAGGATATGGAATGAGAGTTTTTCTCATATAATATTTATGAAACGAGTCTAAGAATTTTCCGTTTTGGCGAGCCTCTGGCGAGCCCAAACGGAAAATTCGGACGAGTTTCATAAATATTATATGAGAAAAACACTCATTTCATATTCTATTTATCATATGACGCACACACGCACAAATTAGCCACTTAGTATGAATTTTTAACCCATCACCTAACTTGAGTTGCAGACGGCACATGGAAAAAACATCCTCGTATAACTGAGCATTTTCACTTTTTGCTTCCAAAACATAGGTTATGACCCCTCATTGGAACAAGCTCGTCGAGCTCGTTCCAATGAGGGGTCATAACCTATGTTTTGGAAGCAAAAAGTGAAAAAAAATGAATGGCGTTTTTCTTGTAGGTAAAAGATTAATACAATATAACCCACCCTAAATAGGACAGATAACGTAAATTCTCCCTACTGAAATTATGCAAATGTCACCCAGTTGTATTTTGTTTAGCTTTGAAATTGACCAATGAAAGCTCCCAACTCTAATTATGCAAATTATGAAAATGTGGAACAGTTTTATTTTGTTCAGCCAATCAAATTGTCTAGTTTTGAAATTGACCAATGAAATTGACGGAAGGCTTTATTTATCACTGATTAATATGAAAACAAAATATCAAATGTTTTAAAGTGAACAAAACGGACGAGTCATATGATAAACATATATATCACACTTCATCTTCCCGCCGGATATAATCGGGTGGTGTTTTGCGGGCGTAATAGGCCACAGCATCCTAAAAATCCTGAATTCTGCGATCTGCATGATACGTAAATTAGTAAACTAAAGAAATTATACGATGACATACCACACTTGGTGAAAAATGGAATCCTTTCGAGCCTCAAAATGTCTCCCGCGAGGAAGACTCAGGTATGAGAGAATTGTTTTGAAAAATAGCCCCCCTCCCCCCCCCCCCCCCCCACCCATCCACCTCGTCACATCAACGCGTGAGGTACGACCACCTGCATACCTTCAGAGCTTAAGATTTCGATTTTCGGAATATGTCTGCGGCATAAACATGCCTGAACCCCACGAAGGATCCCTGTGCCCCCCACCCGAGAATAGATACGTGGCTGTGGGCCTGTGTTTTGGTCAGTCGTAAATTTTCGAAGTTTTCTCTTCGGTTGATGATTGACTTCGGTACAACTATTGTTTTTAACCATTCAAGATAAAGGGCAAGCTTAAGGATACCCAATTGGGAATGGGGGTCCCTGAAAGGCATAAATTGTTATTTTGCCATCTCATGTAAAGTAACTTGGTTAGGCTATTGGTAATAATCAGTCTTTCTCTAGGGTCAAAGATTGTTCAACATAAGAGCAGCGAGTATGATATTTCAGACTGACCTGTGATATCACGCGTAAATATTATTCACAAAAAGTACCAGGACTTACAATATTTTACCCTTTGTCAAACATAAGTAAGCAGAAAAGAGTAACGATATTTTTGACAGGAGAAAACAGCTGCCCCCTCCACCCTGCTCGCCCTGCAAGCCATGACTGCCTGTGAGATTAACAGTATTTATTTATCTCAGAAATTTGTTTCTTCCATAGCTTTTGATTTCTAAATTTCTAAATCATGGGCGTCGAAAGTAAAATGGGATAGTTCCCTCGGCGTCACAGGAATAGACCGGGGACAGATTCCCCAGAAAACCGAGAGATGATTTTTGAGCTAGAGTCTTCTGGTGACTCTAGTGTGTTACTGCAGAGCATTACTTCTTAGAATGGATGGAGATAATCCAGACATCCTCAAACACTGTTCCCAAACAGAACGGTACTCCCATAAAACTATTTAAAAAAAATACAAGCAATGTTTTCGCTGATGAACTTCCAGGTTACACCCGGAGGTCAATCATCAGAAATTCTTCCTCTTCTCCTTGTGTTTTTTTTTTCGTTGGAATTAGATTTACTTCGGCGTTTTCTCCACAAATTACCCCACCTGCTGGGTGCGCGAGGATTTAGTGGCTTGAGCATTGAACTTTAACCCTTTACCTAACCTGAAAAGCAGACGACACTTGCAAAAATAATTCTTGAATAACTAATTTTTTTCATTTTTTGTCTCAAAAACATAGGTTATGATCCCTCGTTGGAACGAGCTCGACGATCTCGTTCCAACGAGGGGTCATAACCTATGTTTTTGAGACAAAAAATGAAAAAAAATCATGAAAATTAATTGGCGATTTTTGAGAATAGCGCTGGCCGGTTTTGGCCGTTACGTTAGGTAAAGGGTTAAACCGAAAGATCGACCGTGCGATCCAGACCAGTGGTAACTGCGTTGTGACCTCGGAGAGCACGTGGGCTCTGTGTGCTAAAGCGTACTGTACGTAGATGATGCACATAACTTCGAGTACTACTAACGCCGCTTGTGCTTGTGCAGAATCAGCAAGTAGGGCCCTGCGAATCACATACAATCACATCAGTAGTATATGGCGTATACTTCTGCCCTCATCGTATGGACCCCGCTTATGGACCCCGCTGTATTTATTGGTTTCTATTATAACACATGGTTAATTTAAATAGGTTGTATTCTGAATTTATGTTTGCTTGTATACGCCGAATTATCTAAACCCGCCATACATCTGAAATTATTGACTCACAAACAAGTGATATTTTTTAAAAATACTTACCCAGTGGCCTTCTGACATTATGTACTGACTTGGGACAACAAAAGACTGCTCAAGGTTCAACACATTTTAATTTGTCTGACAATATTTACAAATCATTAATTTGACAATATGATCGGTAATTTGGGGAAATGTTGAGCCTCAGATGTTATAAAACTTGCACCCAAATTCCGGTAGATTGGAAAACACAGCGTACAGTAATTGTTCAAAACACGGAAACGGACCAAATCCGTTGTCTCAATGAACCATCACAAACTGAAAAATTAATTGAGAAACCACAACAAATATCACAAAATTTCACAATGCGAATAGGCACACGAAGATTCAGGATTAATAAATCCATCTCGATCCAAGTACCTCAAGAATAAAATTTTGAAATTAAAACTGGTCACGGACTTCGCACATTGTGAGTGTCCGAAAATCGAACTTGGAAAATCATTCATAGAAATAGGAATAAGCATAAATTCCCCCTAAGCTATTATGGAAATCCTCTTTAAGAACTCTATTTATTTTATGGTCTAATAAAAAAATGCATTTTGTCAAACAGAAAATATATATGATAAAAAAAATGCACAGTAGTGTGATTGTAGAGAATTAGCCGTGAAACGCGAGAATTACCTCCCTTGCCGCAATCTTTGAATGTTTTTGTCGTGTATGCGCAACTTTGTGTTGGACCGTGTTATGGTTTTCTGGAATTTTCCAGATAACTTTCCAAAGCCGTTATGCATTATTATCCCTTTATCAAAAGTATCAGAAAAAAAACTTTGGGTTTCACAAATCAACGAGGAACACCCACAAACCTAATTCTGCTATGCAGGAAACAATGACACTCATAGACTTGCAATCCGAAATTCGTACGTTATGGATTTATTTCTGATTTAATATCTGTGGTGGCATCAGTTCCAACACTCACAGCCATATCTCGACTACAGCTCAAGCCAAAATAATATCCCATTTTCGAGCGATTTATTCCTGGAAATTAATAAATATACTCCCCCCCCCCCCCTCCCCGAGAAAAGTACCATTCTATCGTTCAGGTTTTGACTGTGCCTATGGAGAAAAACAGCAGTAATCGCCTTTACACACCCCTCTTACTGTAAAATTGGTATAAGCGGTGTTATCCAATTAGCTGCAAATTTGGGAAGAGGATACGCGACTCTGTATTATCCACCCAAAAATACGAGTTAGGTGTCGACTTGGAAAAAATAATAATAAAAATAATACGGACAATGTCGGGTTTGAAAGCCATTGCGACCTGATTAATTTATGAATCGTCGAGAGTTCTTTGGTTCGAGTGTGTGCATTGGCAGCGAGTTCAGGACTTCGAGCTGGAAGGAGGACTAGGAATTGTGCCTAACTACAAAAATTCTGTGTTTTAATTAGAAATGTGGGTACGCAATTGGGGATCTATTGTGTTTGCGAACAATGGGTCGCCTACCCCCTTTACATTTATACATCACTGAAATTTAAATGATGGAGGTAGATTGTTTTCTTGTTCATCATGGTCTGTCGCTCATCAAAACAGCCCTTGAGTGTTTAACAGTTAATTGTGGACCAGTGCGATTAAAAATGAAAAATTTGGGTGATAGCACTACGGACTGTGTTTAATCATAGAAAAATCACACCCGTGCTATTACTAACCCGTATGATTTGTTTTTGAACGTTTACTGAAGAATAAGCCAGCCATCTAAGTGAAAACATGAAAGAAGTACCATTCTCTAATTACATACGTGGGGGCGCGTAGCGTTGTATACTAAGGTGTACTGCACGTCGAGTGTGATCTTGCCTTCAACCAATACTAACCCTATGTGGAGTATGCCAGTTGCTTGCCTTTGCTCGGTGGTTCTCTTTGGCTTCTTCCAACTCCCCGACACGAGGTAGCACTGACTGTTGAAAGTGTCATTAACTCACCCAATAAATAAATAACTACCATTCTATCATAAACGTTTTGCCCTTTATCCAAAACTTTATCATAACTGACCTAGTTCCCCTTCCGAGTTTTGCGGGGAAAATCAGCAGCGCTCTCCTTTGAACACCTCTCACACTGTAACAGTGGTATAAACGCTGTTACACGATTAGCCTAAAAATGATAAAAGGATACGCGACTCTGTATACGGACACAATTCGGACTCCAGCGTTGTGCCCTTGGGCAAGGTAATTTACCCCGATTATCCACATGGGGGCACGATGACGCCGTGTGCTAATGCGTACTGCACGTCGATAATACGCATGTCTTCAACCAATCTAACCCCGCCTGTGTGGCAGTGCGGATTTCCGAGGTTGGTGAGATGACAGTTACTCGTCGTTGCTCTGTGCTTCTCTTTGGATATTCCGGAGTCTACCCGTAAAATTGTCACGTTTAATTATAATTTGAACTTGATGTCCGGGTGTAATGAAATAGCGTATTTTCTGCAGACATTCTAAATAAACGCAGCTGGTTTACAGACCTGTATATATATATTTTTTTTTTCAATTGAGTAAAAATATATGATAGTTACTGATGTAACACGCCGATTAGTATGTTTAATGAATCTAACTACGCCATTCCGACCGACCCTTTGCCCACCATGATCACAACAAACGTTTCAATTCTCTCTCTCTCTCTCTCTCTCTCTCTCTCTCTCTCTCTCTCTCTCTCTCTCTCTCACCGATACAGTATGGGTGGAAACTAATTGCGTTCAAGCTGTTGTTTTGTTTTTTTTCTAGGTTTTACCACTCCCCTTACAGCGCAAATCGAAATGAAATCTAATTCATTGAACTCTCTCTCTCTCTCTCTCTCTCTCTCTCTCTCTCTCTCTCTCTCTCTCTCTCTCTCACCGATACAGTATGGGTGGAAACTAATTGCGTTCAAGCTGTTGTTTTGTTTTTTTTCTAGGTTTTACCACTCCCCTTACAGCGCAAATCGAAATGAAATCTAATTCATTGAACCATACTACAGTGGATGTCAAAATTAATTTTTGAACGCCATTTTTTCTATGTGCCACTATCAGCAGCTATGACCATAGCGTAACTTTGTGGTAAAATGCTTATTTTGTACAAAACTCAAGACCTTTCTCTGACAAATGCCTATATAAAAACAAGAAATACGCGAGAATGACTTGTGTGCCTGCTTTTTGTTGATAAAATATGGCATGACCACATTCCCGAATATTAATGATGTACCCGCTTAATAACAGCCGAATTTTTATCGGATCACAGTTTTTTTTGATTTGAATAATTGCCGATTTTTTTTATTAAATCACATTCAGTAATTTATGTAGATTTCCTGAACTGGGCGAAGGTCAAGAAAGGCACTCTGTAGTTTAGGAGACTCCACAAATAAAAACAAAATAAAAACTCTTAGATATGTTGCATTTTTTTAATTATCCATATTAACCAGAAATCAAAACTAGTCAAATTAATTAGAATTAAATTACAAATGGATATGAAATTTGCAGTAAAATGAACACTGGTATATGCTGCTGGCCGCATTTTTAGTTGTCTGTAATGGCTGTTGTTCAGAATGTCACCCTATTGGTGTGAGTTTTCGCTTTTTCGTCCAGTTTCATGAGAGCTTCCACGAAGTCCGTTCCACATTCGCAATCTTTTCCAGGGGCCATTCTTCAGAGGCTGGTCCATCGCAGCTTTGCAGAGATATTGTTTTCTGGACGACACAAGCCAATATGATCTGGGTTTCCGATCAGACCCCTTGGGATATTTTGATCTTTAAGGATGTTTGCCAAAATTTTCCACCCTGTCGGTTGAAAATCTTTTCTTTTTCGCAGCAGATCATTTATTAGATCACACATATTGGAGCCCGAAATTGTAATGCCGTTATACACGAGTCGATCTTTCTCATCCCAGGATAAATTGGGTATATTCTTTATTATCTGGAGTAACAAAAGCGCCTTCTGCTGCATGGAATCTGGTATAACGGCTAACCAGTCCGGATGATTTTCCACTGAAAAACTAGTCGTTAAGGAGTGTGGTTTGGTGGTTTCTTTGCGTAAATTTGATTGGCGCTGAAAGATTGTCTGGTTCAGCAGCCCTTTCTCTTCAGAACCCGATGTTGAAGATTCAGGAATTGGTCTCATACCCTGGTCTATGGGCGGGACAGCTACAGCATTCAGAGGTGTGCGTATTTCCTGCAACTGTTCACTCCCCCGTGGTTCAATACCTGAATTCTGCTTGAGGGTAGGTTGGTTGAGTCATCCATCACTAGCGATTTTACTGGCTCTAGCTTATTTGCAAGCCCCCAAATATTTCCACTTGTTAATGCATTGTTCCAACTAAAGGCTGATTTCATATGCACTGGAGGATAGGGTGGCTGGTTACAGACAGATCTGGTTGTTAACTCGGCTGTATTTGGGTTCGCTCCCCCTATAGTGTGTTTAAAATTTACATTTTTGTGTAATTGTCGTCTGTGTCGATAATAATGAGTTTTATGAGAGTAAGATTTTTGACACAATTCACAGACGTAGCGTGCGTTCATCCTTTTCAGAAGCGAGTTAATAGAGTGGCAATACAGTTCCAACACTCTTCCATTTATATGTATGAATAGGATGGGTCCCACCCCAACCTGTCAATCGCTGATTGGTTAATTATATATCAAGATAAGGTGGGTTCTACCCCAACCTGTTGATCATTGGTTACTTCAAATTCTCACACAGTGCATTGTGGGAAATTACAGTGATAGAGCTCTGAGGTAAAATAAGTTTTTTGCTCAACTTCACACAAATTGATAAAGTTTACTTCAAAAAAAAAAGAAACATCAAAGTCACATTCATGACAAGCCGAGGTAGCACATCTGAACCACCAACTCTACACTGTTTAATCAGATAATCCCTTTAATCAGATAATTACATGTGCATATCGGTTTTTTCATTGGTTTTTCATCAGTTTCCATCGGTTTTTTATTGGTTTTTATCGGTTTTTATCAGTTTTCATCGGTTTTTATCGGTTTTACAATTCGATAAAACGGTTTTTAGTGATTTAAATCACGTAAAATGATCACTAATTACCACTAATTGGTCACTATTGGTCACTAATTGCCACTAATTAGTGACCAATGGTCACTAATGGTCACTAATTGCCACTAATTAGTGACCAATTGGTCACTAATTACCACTAATTGGTCACTAATGGTCACTAATTGCCACTAATTAGTGACCAATGGTCACTAATGGTCACTAATTGCCACAAATTAGTGACCAATTGGTCACTAATTACCACTAATTGGTCACTAATGGTCACTAATTGCCACTAATTAGTGACCAATTGGTCACTAATTACCACTAATTGGTCACTAATTAGTGGCAATTAGTGACCATTAGTGATCATTTAGTGGTAATTAGTGACCAATTGGTCACTAATTAGTGGCAATTAGTGACCATTAGTGATCATTGGTCACTAATTAGTGGCAATTAGTGACCATTAGTGACCAATTAGTGGTAATTAGTGACCAATTGGTCACTAATTAGTGGCAATTAGTGACCATTAGTGACCATTGGTCACTAATTAGTGGCAAAATAGTGACCAATAGTGACCAATTAGTGGTAATTAGTGATCATTTTACGTGATTTAAATCACTAAAAACCGTTTTATCGAATTGTAAAACCGATAAAAACCGATAAAAACCGATAAAAACCAATAAAAAACCGATGGAAACTGATGAAAAACCAATGAAAAACCGATATGCACATGTAATTATCTGATTAAAGGGATTATCTGATTAAACAGTGTAGAGTTGGTGGTTCAGATGTGCTACCTCGGCTTGTCATGAATGTGACTTTGATGTTTCTTTTTTTTTGAAGTAAACTTTATCAATTTGTGTGAAGTTGAGCAAAAAACTTATTTTACCTCAGAGCTCTACCACTGTAATTTCCCACAATGCACTGTGTGAGAATTTGAAGTAACCAATGATCAACAGGTTGGGGTAGAACCCACCTTATCTTGATATATAATTAACCAATCAGCGATTGACAGGTTGGGGTGGGACCCATCCTATTCATACATATAAATGGAAGAGTGTTGGAACTGTATTGCCACTCTATTAACTCGCTTCTGAAAAGGATGAACGCACGCTACGTCTGTGAATTGTGTCAAAAATCTTACTCTCATAAAACTCATTATTATCGACACAGACGACAATTACACAAAAATGTAAATTTTAAACACACTATAGGGGGAGCGAACCCAAATACAGCCGAGTTAACAACCAGATCTGTCTGTAACCAGCCACCCTATCCTCCAGTGCATATGAAATCAGCCTTTAGTTGGAACAATGCATTAACAAGTGGAAATATTTGGGGGCTTGCAAATAAGCTAGAGCCAGTAAAATCGCTAGTGATGGATGACTCAACCAACCTACCCTCAAGCAGAATTCAGTGTATTGAACCACGGGGGAGTGAACAGTTGCAGGAAATACGCACACCCCTGAATGCTGTAGCTGTCCCGCCCATAGACCAGGGTATGAGACCAATTCCTGAATCTTCAACATCGGGTTCTGAAGAGAAAGGGCTGCTGAACCAGACAATCTTTCAGCGCCAATCAAATTTACGCAAAGAAACCACCAAACCACACTCCTTAACGACTAGTTTTTCAGTGGAAAATCATCCGGACTGGTTAGCCGTTATACCAGATTCCATGCAGCAGAAGGCGCTTTTGTTACTCCAGATAATAAAGAATATACCCAATTTATCCTGGGATGAGAAAGATCGACTCGTGTATAACGGCATTACAATTTCGGGCTCCAATATGTGTGATCTAATAAATGATCTGCTGCGAAAAAGAAAAGATTTTCAACCGACAGGGTGGAAAATTTTGGCAAACATCCTTAAAGATCAAAATATCCCAAGGGGTCTGATCGGAAACCCAGATCATATTGGCTTGTGTCGTCCAGAAAACAATATCTCTGCAAAGCTGCGATGGACCAGCCTCTGAAGAATGGCCCCTGGAAAAGATTGCGAATGTGGAACGGACTTCGTGGAAGCTCTCATGAAACTGGACGAAAAAGCGAAAACTCACACCAATAGGGTGACATTCTGAACAACAGCCATTACAGACAACTAAAAATGCGGCCAGCAGCATATACCAGTGTTCATTTTACTGCAAATTTCATATCCATTTGTAATTTAATTCTAATTAATTTGACTAGTTTTGATTTCTGGTTAATATGGATAATTAAAAAAATGCAACATATCTAAGAGTTTTTATTTTGTTTTTATTTGTGGAGTCTCCTAAACTACAGAGTGCCTTTCTTGACCTTCGCCCAGTTCAGGAAATCTACATAAATTACTGAATGTTATTTAATAAAAAAAATCGGCAATTATTCAAATCAAAAAAAACTGTGATCCGATAAAAATTCGGCTGTTATTAAGCGGGTACATCATTAATATTCGGGAATGTGGTCATGCCATATTTTATCAACAAAAAGCAGGCACACAAGTCATTCTCGCGTATTTCTTGTTTTTATATAGGCATTTGTCAGAGAAAGGTCTTGAGTTTTGTACAAAATAAGCATTTTACCACAAAGTTACGCTATGGTCATAGCTGCTGATAGTGGCACAAAGAAAAAATGGCGTTCAAAAATTAATTTTGACATCCACTGTAGTATGGTTCAATGAATTAGATTTCATTTCGATTTGCGCTGTAAGGGGAGTGGTAAAACCTAGAAAAAAAACAAAACAACAGCTTGAACGCAATTAGTTTTCACCCATACTGTATCGGTGTGAGAGAGAGAGAGAGAGAGAGAGAGAGAGAGAGAGAGAGAGAGAGAGAGAGAGAGAGAGAGAGAGAGAATTGAAACGTTTGTTGTGATCATGGTGGGCAAAGGGTCGGTCGGAATGGCGTAGTTAGATTCATTAAACATACTAATCGGCGTGTTACATCAGTAACTATCATATATTTTTACTCAATTGAAAAAAAAAAATATATATACAGGTCTGTAAACCAGCTGCGTTTATTTAGAATGTCTGCAGAAAATACGCTATTTCATTACACCCGGACATCAAGTTCAAGTTCTAATTAAACGTGACAATTTTACGGGTAGACTCCGGAATATCCAAAGAGAAGCACAGAGCAACGACGAGTAACTGTCATCTCACCAACCTCGGAAATCCGCACTGCCACACAGGCGGGGTTAGATTGGTTGAAGACATGCGTATTATCGACGTGCAGTACGCATTAGCACACGGCGTCATCGTGCCCCCATGTGGATAATCGGGGTAAATTACCTTGCCCAAGGGCACAACGCTGGAGTCCGAATTGTGTCCGTATACAGAGTCGCGTATCCTTTTATCATTTTTAGGCTAATCGTGTAACAGCGTTTATACCACTGTTACAGTGTGAGAGGTGTTCAAAGGAGAGCGCTGCTGATTTTCCCCGCAAAACTCGGAAGGGGAACTAGGTCAGTTATGATAAAGTTTTGGATAAAGGGCAAAACGTTTATGATAGAATGGTAGTTATTTATTTATTGGGTGAGTTAATGACACTTTCAACAGTCAGTGCTACCTCGTGTCGGGGAGTTGGAAGAAGCCAAAGAGAACCACCGAGCAAAGGCAAGCAACTGGCATACTCCACATAGGGTTAGTATTGGTTGAAGGCAAGATCACACTCGACGTGCAGTACACCTTAGTATACAACGCTACGCGCCCCCACGTGTGTAATTAGAGAATGGTACTTCTTTCATGTTTTCACTTAGATGGCTGGCTTATTCTTCAGTAAACGTTCAAAAACAAATCATACGGGTTAGTAATAGCACGGGTGTGATTTTTCTATGATTAAACACAGTCCGTAGTGCTATCACCCAAATTTTTCATTTTTAATCGCACTGGTCCACAATTAACTGTTAAACACTCAAGGGCTGTTTTGATGAGCGACAGACCATGATGAACAAGAAAACAATCTACCTCCATCATTTAAATTTCAGTGATGTATAAATGTAAAGGGGGTAGGCGACCCATTGTTCGCAAACACAATAGATCCCCACATTTCTAATTAAAACACAGAATTTTTGTAGTTAGGCACAATTCCTAGTCCTCCTTCCAGCTCGAAGTCCTGAACTCGCTGCCAATGCACACACTCGAACCAAAGAACTCTCGACGATTCATAAATTAATCAGGTCGCAATGGCTTTCAAACCCGACATTGTCCGTATTATTTTTATTATTATTTTTTCCAAGTCGACACCTAACTCGTATTTTTGGGTGGATAATACAGAGTCGCGTATCCTCTTCCCAAATTTGCAGCTAATTGGATAACACCGCTTATACCAATTTTACAGTAAGAGGGGTGTGTAAAGGCGAATACTGCTGTTTTTCTCCATAGGCACAGTCAAAACCTGAACGATAGAATGGTACTTTTCTCGGGGGGGGGGGGGGGGGGGAGTATATTTATTAATTTCCAGGAATAAATCGCTCGAAAATGGGATATTATTTTGGCTTGAGCTGTAGTCGAGATATGGCTGTGAGTGTTGGAACTGATGCCACCACAGATATTAAATCAGAAATAAATCCATAACGTACGAATTTCGGATTGCAAGTCTATGAGTGTCATTGTTTCCTGCATAGCAGAATTAGGTTTGTGGGTGTTCCTCGTTGATTTGTGAAACCCAAAGTTTTTTTTCTGATACTTTTGATAAAGGGATAATAATGCATAACGGCTTTGGAAAGTTATCTGGAAAATTCCAGAAAACCATAACACGGTCCAACACAAAGTTGCGCATACACGACAAAAACATTCAAAGATTGCGGCAAGGGAGGTAATTCTCGCGTTTCACGGCTAATTCTCTACAATCACACTACTGTGCATTTTTTTTATCATATATATTTTCTGTTTGACAAAATGCATTTTTTTATTAGACCATAAAATAAATAGAGTTCTTAAAGAGGATTTCCATAATAGCTTAGGGGGAATTTATGCTTATTCCTATTTCTATGAATGATTTTCCAAGTTCGATTTTCGGACAATCACAATGTGCGAAGTCCGTGACCAGTTTTAATTTCAAAATTTTATTCTTGAGGTACTTGGATCGAGATGGATTTATTAATCCTGAATCTTCGTGTGCCTATTCGCATTGTGAAATTTTGTGATATTTGTTGTGGTTTCTCAATTAAACTTTCAGTTTGTGATGGTTCATTGAGACAACGGATTTGGTCCGTTTCCGTGTTTTGAACAATTACTGTACGCTGTGTTTTCCAATCTACCGGAATTTGGGTGCAAGTTTTATAACATCTGAGGCTCAACATTTCCCCAAATTACCGATCATATTGTCAAATTAATGATTTGTAAATATTGTCAGACAAATTAAAATGTGTTGAACCTTGAGCAGTCTTTTGTTGTCCCAAGTCAGTACATAATGTCAGAAGGCCACTGGGTAAGTATTTTTAAAAAATATCACTGGTTTGTGAGTCAATAATTTCAGATGTATGGCGGGTTTAGATAATTCGGCGTATACAAGCAAACATAAATTCAGAATACAACCTATTTAAATTAACCATGTGTTATAATAGAAACCAATAAATGCAGCGGGGTCCATAAGCGGGGTCCATACGATGAGGGCAGAAGTATACGCCATATACTACTCACATCGAATCGAATCAAGTCTATTATTCGAAATCGAATCGAACCTCGAATTGAATACAGGCGTCTTGAAGTCCCGACTGATAAATTATTCCAAATACATCATCAAGTTATGCCCTCGTCGAAGGCATGCCTTCATGATGTAGTTGGAATAATTTAATCATTTGCCCCGCCTCTGCGTTTGATTGGTTGAAAGCATACAGCGTGAAAGTCGTCAAAATCGTATAAACCAAATCACGTCATGATTTGGAATATCGCTACACGTTCGCACATCCGACCCAACTTTGGAGACTATGGAAGCCCCGCGCACTCAATCCAATTGTCACCGCGAGGGCGTGACGGCAGACTGATAGACGGATAACAAGCTTGTAAACAAAGATCAATGATCGATTTTTCATCGCCTCCAGTCAGCGAGAATATAATGATAATTTCTCAGGAACAATTGAATTTCATAAAATATACCGAAGTGGGAGACGAATAAAAGATCATACACCCAAACATGATTTTGGGGGAACTTAAAAAAAAAGTTTTTAATGATATTGTTACGTGACTTGCTAAATATCTGCCGTCTGCGATCGAAAATCAAAACAACAAACAATTTGACAATGATTTTGACGTGACCTGTTTGTGGAACACTTTCCTGAGTTTGACTGTTGTCTTATGCGAAAATTAAAAGTTTTTCGTTCACGTACACATAGTTTTTATATTTTAATATTACAGACGGATTAAATTATAAGAAATAACTGTTGTTTTCCTTCGGTTTATGCGATATAAACCGAAAATTTTCAGCACAAGCTTCATAACTCGCGTATTTCTTAAATATTACCCAGTAAGGATTTTTGTTCAAAAACAGAAACGGGTGCGAGAAATCTATACTGGGCACTGCACGGGACTGGCCGCTAGCAATTCTTTTTTTATATTAATATAGCGGAAATCACACTCAGTCTTTATTTTCAACATTTTTAATGAACAGTTTCGATCTCAGCTATACGCTTTGTGAGGCGACAAAGATGGCTGACACCAAGTGAAATTCCCGTGAAAAGATTCGAAGGAAAACGAATTGGACAGCCAATTTCGAATCGAAGCGAATACCAACTTAAGATTCGAAATCGAATCGAATCTCGAAGCTTCGCAGTTCCCTACTGGAGAGTCTGACAGCTGCTCGCCGCTGCTCGGTGGATCTCTCTGGGTACTCCGGCTTCCTTCACCCTTACAACTGTCCGACACGATATGGCCCTGACTGTTGAAAGTGTCTCTAAACCCCAATTAAAAAAAAACCAGAAAAACTCCTCCTGCACTGCATGTTAAATGTATCCCATTTAGCTGTGCAGTATCCCAACAACACGCCGGAAATAGTGTATACAAGTCAGCTACAAAACACAGATTTCAGGAAGATTTGTTCGGCACTTGACGGATAGTTTCCGACACCCCCTGTAAAGTACGTTTAGGGAACAAACTGAGACAAATGATTTCTCCTGGTACTATTTCGTTATGCAGAACCAAGGCCGTCCTGTCACCACAGAACAAGATATTCGGCCGATTTGTCCATTCATCTCTCCCTCATAGAACCCTTTAAGGTGGAGATTGGACAAATTCTCAAAGAATTGTTCTGTTGAACTGACACCTTTGCAACACAGACCAAATTCCATCGTATGGTCGCTGAGTCACAGCGACACTTTTTTCTTTTGTCTTTTATTACAATTAAAACAATTTTCCTTCGTTCTGTAATTTTTGTTCGCTTTTCACTTTCCTGCTACATTTATAAGAATAAAAGTAGTAGAGAATACTGCTTTACTTATTTTTAGAAGCGGTAACACTTTGTGGTAACTTGAGATCATTGAATGTGTAGTTTAATTTGCGTAACAGCTGTATTGGATTACAATTGAACAAAACAAATGGATATCTGAAGCGGTATAAAAAATCTATCTAAATGCACGGCAAACTGTTCACCATTACATATTTACAGAATACCTTTCGTTATTCGTGTTTGTGCACGGCTTAATATATTGTGCAGCCTGGTGAGTTCTCGTCAGCCCAATACAAATATAAAATGACCTTTGCTGTGGTTCGAACACACGGATGTGATAACCGTTACTTATTCCCAGTTCCTTATTCAACATTCTTTATCAACAGATAAAATCGATTGATAACGAATGTCGAATAAGGAACTAGGAATAAGTAACGATTGTCACGTCCCCTTCGGACACGTATATTTTCGCAGAGCTTGCTCTCTCGTCAGTCTTTTTTTGTCACCAATGAAGTACCAATACCACATTTCCCGGAAGGAGGTCAGTTAATCTGGATCATCACAGAAAATGAATTTCTTTGCAGGTATGTTTACATTTTATTCCACTACATTATTCCCGCCATCCTTCAAACAGGGACTAGAATCATCGATGTTTTGATTCAGTTCCACACATGTCAAAATAGTTAGCAAGGAAGCAGGCAAACCCCGCTTTCCCCGACTCGTCAGTGTTGTCAAGTTTGCTATTGTTGGTTAGTCTCACTCTTGCTATCTTGGGAATGGAATTAACATTGATATGGTTTTAAGCGTTTAACTGTAACTCTCATGTGTTCCAAACGGCCGATGAAAGGAATTTGGGGGTAAATTGTGTTACGAGTACCCGAACCCTTTATATTCTCTAGCTCAGTATGTTGGACATATGGTCCGAGTCTTGATGTGGGAGTGGTATGAGATAGGGTAACCGTTGGGTTCGACGGATGTCCGGTATTTAAAGTTTAAATCCGGAAAATTTCAGATGTGACATCACGGGAAATTTTTCAAATTTGGACTGCAAAGATCGCCATTTTCACGATTCCCTGCCCGAAATGAATTAAACTTTTCAGATGTATTTATTTATTTATTGGTGTTTTAAGTCACATATTTGTGCACAATCATTAATCATGCCCTCGACAGTTTCACTGGTGGAGGAAGCTGGAGTACCCGGAGAGAACCAACGAGCAACTCGAGCAACTGTCAGTTCCTCAGCATACTACCTCCACACAAGCAGGGTTAGCATTGGTTGAAGACAGGTGCACCATCGACGTGCAGTACGCCTAAGTACACAACGTCACCGTGCCCTCATGTGGGCAATGGGGATGAAGTGTCTTGCCCAAGGACACAACGCGGTTACCGCTGCTGAGAAACGGTACAGCTAACAGATTGGTCGTCTCCATAGAGTGCTCAAATTTCGCTCGTAACTGACAGCCGGCTTTTATTGCATTCGGTGTTGCTAATCCTAGGCCTGCCCCTCCACTCTTCGAATCCCAGCGTGGTATTACCACTCAAGCTCCCGATATATCCCTCACTCTGGTGTTTTACACGTGACATTACTACGCCTCGCTAAAGCTCGCTAAAGTAGCCCTTTGGCACGCTTTCTTAAAAGTAAAAACACAGTTTTTTTTTTGGGGGGGGGGGGGAGGGGGTGGCTATATATAACTGACCCGGGCACATGTTTTATTAGAGAGAGTGCCATTTAGTGTACGTAGGGAGCTTTTCTGATTGGGGGCTGAGGCCATAAAATTTCCTTTAAAACTAGTAATACCTAGCATCGTAGTAAGCAAAATTGGGGACGTTACAATCGTTACTTATTTCCAGTTCCTTATTCGACATTCGTTGTCAATCGTAAACTGGGAATAAGTAACGGTTGTCGCGTACTCAGCAAAATGAGATCTTTGCTTTGTTAGTTTCTATTGGAAATTTCATCTCCTCGATCCTCACACTGAAAGGGATTATTTCCCTCGCAATTTAAAATATTCTAGCCCACTGATTCTTTCTTTCTTCTCTGTAACGAACGATCAACAATCATTTTTAGTGTGAATGGTCCACTATGTAAGTACTTCAACAAAATTGATTGACAGCCCTCCCCGGCCGTCTACGGAACCATGGACACTCTACATTAGTTTTACAATTTTAGAGCAGGAAAATAAGGCTATGCGAAACTTCAAAATCGTTCCGATGACTCGATTTCAATAGCGCCGATTCGGAACTTTTCGAATCGTTGAGATGTTCTCAAAATTCTATAAAGTGTCCCCTCTTGAACTCTTCTACAATCAGGTCTCCTGTACAAGAGACCCGATGATAGATAAAAAGTTCAAAGCGGATCCGCACCTGAAACTTTGATTTGTCCGGTCGCCTTTACATACAATACCTGTGTGGAGACCGACAACATTTATGGCTGTAAGACGGTGCAATATCTTGACTTGAAAAGCGGCGAGATTCAATTCGAAATTCGATTTGATTCGAAATCTTCTGTCTTAGTCGATTCGGGATTCAATCCGACCCGAAATTGATCTTCGCAGGGACCAACGTGAAAATATGTCAATACACAAGCATTCCGCATAAAATAAAATGTAAGAAAGTAGTAGGAGAGAGATGGATCGTGGCCTATTGGGGGGGACCTTGTTGAGAACCTTGTAAGTGACGTCATAGTCACGCGACCCAGCCACGTCATGTGTGGTTGTCATGTTTGCCCGTGTAGGCAGCCATCTTGTGACGTCATCACCACAGTGATACGTAGTGTCAGTGCGCATGCACAGCGCGTGTTGCCGGGGATGCTCGTGTGTCCGAGTAAACAGTAAATAGAAAAATAGACCCGAAAATCTCCCTAAATCACCAAAAAACCCCACCCAAAATCACTTTATTTCTTTCGGATTCCCCGGAATCCTACGCGTAAGTGTAGCACGTAGTCCAATAAGGTGGGTTACGTTGTATAAGAGTATACCTAATTACCACAACCAACCCGACGACTATTTTACTAATTTTGATTCCTTCGGAATCCTCTGCTCTTCTACAAGCTATGTTATCTTTTATTTTCTATCCATCCCTTTTCATTTGTTTTGGAGTATACTCCGGTAGCGTAGAAGAACATTTTAGTTGGAAGTTTATTGTTTCTATATTTAGATTTCTGGTCTGTTCTGGCTAGTTCTAACCCCATTCTGGGTACTCCAGTTCTTGTTTCGAACAGCATAAGTCATGTTTTGTTTATCCAGACCATCAAATCAGTTCACTTTACAGCAACTAACTAACCAATCAGATCACTCCATTTCTCTGAACCTACTCTCGGGCCATACGCAGTTATCTCTCTATGGTGATAAGTTTGGTTTCCAACTAGTCGAATGAGCTAAAGAGCCACGAGACTAATTGCCCAATAAGCAAATGCTCTTGCGACTCTTCGACTCATTTCAGAAAAAAAGGATTCTTTGCCCTAAAAAGGATTCTGTAAGTGGGGTGCTGAAAAAACATGGATGGTGATTTCATTGAATGAGCTAAAGATCCATGGGAGTAATTGCTAAAGGAGCAAATGCTCTTGCGACTATTAGACTCATTTCAGAAAAAAAATATTTTCTATGTCCTAAAATGGATCCTGTAAGTGGGGTGTCGAGAAACACGGATCATCATTTCATCAAATGAACTAACGAGCAGTGACTGTAACAGACATTGCTCGGATGACTCGAATCTTACCGAGCAAATAAGCTATCCAGCAATTGCTCGACCGAGGGACTCCAGACCCGTGTTGGCATATTTCCACATGCTTGTTTGGCTGTGGTGAGATAAATGACACCGGCTAGAGTGGTGATCGGCCCCTCCAGATCAGTGGACGACCCCTACCTCAAATTTCCTGCTTTCGCTTGGCAGTAGTTTGGAAGAGTGCTATTGATCGATAAACAGCATGGTCAAAGAAATCGGTATAGGCATCAATCTTTCAGGTGCTAGCTAATTTGGTGATAAGTGAGTCAGGCCAGCCTGAGATATAAGCCACGTTAATGGGCAATGTCGTGGTAAAATCCGATTTTATCGGTAAATAAGGAATGTCGAATAAGGATCGGGGAACAAGTAACGCTTGCCATATACCCCAACGGTGGAGAGTAGTAGGAGAGAGATGGATGCCGAGAAGCACGGGTATGCGTATCTAAGAACCATCCATCTCATAGTTGGGAATATAGTTACGTAACTGCTCCAAGCTCACAAATTAGGACACACCCATGGTTGACAATTTCCGACATTGAAAGAGATTTACAGTAAAGTTAGCTCCCCTTAATTTCCTTAAGATGTCAAAAATCTAACTATTAGGGTATAGGAATTCCACATAAAAATTTAAATTTCGAAATGTCAGCAATTATAGTATAAAAATCCAAAAGCTGGCTTTTCACATTTTTCCCCAATCAGTTTGAACGTTTGTCTATTTTTCTCTGTTTAAACCCATTTAAAAATAAAAAAATGGCGCTTTCACCTCTTTTGATTTTCTGTAACTCTTTTACTGTTCATTACATCAACAGTAGCGCATCTTGACATATAATGCAGACAATATCCTTTCCATAAATACTATTGACTAGGAGGTAAGATTTGCAATTTTTTTTTCTCGGAAGAATAAAAACATGCAAATTACTGTAAAATCACACTTACTAAACAAAAAGTCAAAGTGGGCAGTTACTTAGTTGCTTCTAATTAGCTTGCAATAAAAGCCAAGTTTCCTTTTGTAACTTTTAATAAACAAAAACGACAGGCAGCTCCGAAAGCTGCCCGTTGTTTTCGTTTAATAAAAGTAATAAACAGGAAACTTGGCTTTATTTTCTAATGATGTCTTGGGTGTTTTCTCAACAATTACACGCTTCTTAATTGGACCTTCCTTGCCCGTCTAATAATCTCACGGAAAATAACTTTATTTAAAGTCGATTTTCATGTCTACATCAGTGAGGGATGTCTCTCAGCTGCATACGCGCCGCATATACTGTTGATGCGTATCTGTTAATCCTCTGCTAAAATAACCGAGTGGGGGCTGTGTCTTTCTGCTCTGATTATTCTATGAAGTCTCAAGACATTTACAACAATTTCCGCGACCATTTTTCCATTACTATGAGAGTTCAAGTATGCCCACGTGTCCACACATAACGTTCGTTCACCACCACGACCACCCATTAGTGCACATACTGGATACATGGTACCGACACGATTCCATTGGCGCGGAACTCGACTGACATACACATGAGCTGCCCACTTTAAAGGCTGTCCACCCCTCCTCCGAGGAGTTGGTTAGCGATCCTATTTATCCTATTTTAGCTGTAAACGTGTTCCACGCAGTAAACAAACACTGCTTATCTTCCCGGGACTCTCATGGAGAAGACTGCCTCCGTTAATTTCAGACTAGACAGGTCATGGAGTAATGTTACTTTAAAGGCAGTGGAAGAAAAAAATCATGTGGCCACATCTTTAGAGTCAGGTCACTCCCTTCCTGCTAGTTCTCAATAATACTATAATAGCGGGAACCCGAAAGAGAAACAAAAGTTTCAGTTGACTGTTTTTGGGTCGTAAGGGTAAAAATAATGGTTACTGGATGGGAGGGGGGGGGGGGGTAACGACACTTTCGACAGCCAGGACCACCTCGTGACAGACAGTTTCTTGGGTGGAGGAAGGCGGAGCGGAGTACCCGGAGAGACCATTAAGTAACGGCGAGCAACTGTCAGACTCCTCAACGTACTAACACGGTTAGCATTGGTTTAAGGCAAGTGCACCATCGACGTGCAGTACGCCTAAGTACACAGCGCCACCGTGCCACACGTGGACAATCGGGATTAAGTGTCTTACCCAAGCCATGGACTCAACGCAGTTACCCCTCGCGGGATCGAACCGTTAACCTTTCGGTTCGAAGTCAAATTCCGTAACCACTGAGCCACCGTGCGCCCCAAATTTATTTGTGGATAATGTTTCGCTCTACAATTTCGCTCAATTGCACACAGGTGAAATTCTAAACATAGGGCATATTTTGAAACTTATGCCATGTGAATTGGAGATATATTTTCAGTAACAGATATATGATTACATTAGACTATTTGGTGAGGAAGAGAATTTGAAGTTTTGGTCCTAAAGTCGGAGTCTGATGCATTGGGGTAAATTACCAGATGAATTATGAGAAACAGTGGGTTTGAAAAATCGGCTATTTTTTAAAATGTCATTTTTACACTGGTTTGTTACCGGGCATGTAAATAAAAAATGAGACGGAAACATGGAATTTGTTTTCTCCACATTTTAGAAACAGGGCTTATATGCACCAGGGCTAGGTGAGTGGGGATAGTGGGAACGTTCTGCTTTTGAGGCTTCTGGGTGGCTGAAAATGCCAGGTATCGGCATTTTTTCATGCAATTTTGCAGGTTGAATTCTTGCCTTTGACAATCAATTATTTCACCCACATTCAGATTATTTATTTCTACTTAGTCAGATAGTGTTATATGTTTTTAGTGGATTTATGAAATGCAATACATGTTATGGGATCGATAACTAAGTTATAGAATATTTGAATTTGAAGTGAGTGCATGGCATGACATTTTAGGAAATGCCTGGACAAATGTGGAGCGGAACCTTAAGAGCATTTACCGTCAGTGTCAACTCTTGAACCAGGAAGTTCTTCAATTGTATTTGAGTTCTACATAATTTTCCAAAACATCTTTTATTATTTCTGGTTTATGTGCAATTGTTAGTGATAGTTAACATTCAGCAAATGATATCTCAGCACAAATGGAGAGAAGTGAGTGGAAATTTTGAGAAATTTGTTGATGTAGCCTAATTTCGCAGCTTTTTGAAATTTACGTCAGATTTCGAAAACACATTACGATAGAGCACTGCGTTTCCTAAACACTGAGTTCTCGATTCATGATATATATGTGCAATTATGAACAGCCTGCTTGTTATTGTTAACCACAGAATTGCATTCGTAGTGAGTACTTTTTCATTTTGGTCATTGGTATCATGTTCGTGTGTCATCCGTCCATTAAGCTGTTTGCCCTTTTATATCTAGAGAGCAACACCCCACCCCCAAGGCAATGGTTGTTACTGCTTATTGTTTTACATTTAGATTGTATTTAACCCTGTACCCAACGTAACGGCCAAAACCGGCCAGCGCTATTCTCAAAAATCGCCAATAAATTTTCATTATATTTTCATTTTTTGTCTCAAAAACATAGGTTATGACCCCTCGTTGGAACGAGCTCGTCGAGCTCGTTCCAACGAGGGGTCATAACCTATGTTCTTGAGACAAAAAATGAAAAAAATAGTTATTCAAGAATTTTTTTTGCAAGTGTCGTCTGCTTTTCATGTTAGGTAAAGGGTTAACAGTGATATTGACAGGACCTGGTTAGTCAATGTGTCTGGTGGTAATAATAAAAATACTATCTCCAGTGGCCCAGATCAATGTGGGGGATGAGGATGTGTGGTGTGGTTGTGAAATTCGCACTATTGCACATGGGTGAAATTCTCTAAACATAGGACATATGTTGAAACTAAAGCCATGTAAATTGGAGATATATTTTTAGTATCAGATATATGATTACGTTAGACTATTTGGTTGGTGGACTTGAGAATTTGAAGTTTTGGTCCTAAAGTTGGAGTCTGGTGTATAGAGGTAAATAACCAGATAAATTGTTGGAAACAGTGGCTTCGAAAAATCGGCTATTTTTTTAAAATGCCATTTTTACACGGCCTTGTTACCGGGCATGTAGCTAAAAAATGAGACTGAAACATGGAATTGTTTTTTTCACATTTCAGAAACAGGGCTGGGGTTATATGCTCCAGGGTTAGGTGAGTGGGATAGAGGGAAACTTTTCCTTTTGAGGCGGCTGGATGACTGAAAATGACTGGTATCGGCATTTTTTCCACGCAATTTTGCAGGTTGATGTCTTGCCTTTGACAATAAATTATTTCACCCACATTCAGATTATTTATTTCTACTTTGTCAGATAGTATTAGATGTTTTTAGTGGATTTGGGAAATGTAATATATGTTATGGGTTAGATAACTAAGCTACAGAATATTTGCATTTGAAGAGAATGTATGGCATGTCATTTTAGGAAATGCCTGGGAAATTGTGGAGCGGAACCTAAGTGCATTCATAGTAGTAACACACAGGCTTCCCAACGTCTCATTCATTTAGTATATACCAGGGCTCGCCTTGAGTAAAATGGTCGGGGCCTAAAAAAGTGCCCCACATATTGAGGTCGGGGCCTTTTCGGGGCTGATTTTCCATTTTGTCCATTATTGTAAGTGCTTTTTTGTGGAAAATGTCGGGGCTTGAAAAAAAAACACCCAGCAAGTGCTCCTCGGGGCTGATCTCGGGGCCTGGGCTGATCAGCCCCGACTCAAGGCAAGCCCTGGTATATACCGCACTCGTAGGGGTCATGCTTTGACCCCCAACAGCCGAATCGTGTACCACATACCGCCATTTGTGTGTTGTTTAACGATTTGAACCCGAGGGGCCGCTTTCCGGCCCAGGAACATGATGCGTCATAATTTCATTAAGAGGGGTGGCTGTTAAGTGAAGTTGACCAATTACTATTTTCAACATGCAGCCCTAAAGCTGCACGTTGAAAATATTAATTGGTCTATCCCCAAATAATGAATATGGACTCTTCCAATTGCTGCCAATGAACTGACATGGACGTTACCACCAGTGTTCAAAGGGTTAACTGTATGTGATGAAAGTCCCAGCATCAGATCAAGTCCCGTAAGAAACTACTTGATTATTAGGAAGAGCGAATCGATATGGAAGACTCCAAACCAGACGAAAAAATCAGAACTGTCACCCCTTCCCTTAGTTACACACCTGCTGACAACGGCCCGCGGAGCTTTCTGTGTTCTACGAGAGTACCCTATTACTTTCTGTTTCAATCAGTACTTGTAAAGATTTTCAGGCTTTTATTGAACTCGATCAGAAAAAACACCTTTGCCCGTCTGTACCCTGTACAACTGTGATATGATTTTAACACTGGGCGATCTCCAACAATATGAGATAACAGCTATTTTTGAAACCCGGCTACGCGCCTGACTAATTTTCAATAAGATTGATAAGATTGCAATTACGGCAACCCAAACGAGAAACATAAGTTTCAGTCCACCGCCTTTGAGTCGTGAGGTTAAAGATAATGGAAACCAAATATCTCTCTCTCTTTCTCTTTCACTCTCCCTCTCTCTCTCTCTCAACTATTTTTGGAAAACATTGGGGGGGGGGGGGGTGCTGTGCCCTCATCCCCTTCATACGTCCATGTGTACATTCCCATTGTTTACATGTCCAACTCCAGTTTGTATTTTTTTCACTGTGTGATATTTACACAAGGAGCGTTGCTGCATGGCAGACACACACATAATTATGCACAGTTTCAAAGGTTTTTATATAGTTGGAGTCTGTATAGTTAACCATTTAACTAATGTCCCGACCATATCTGCCCAGCGTTATTCACAGAACTTCCCATTCGATTTTTTGTTCATTTTCTCTCCTAAAACATAGGTTATAAAACCGCATTGAAACGAGCTTTTCGAGATCGTTTCAGTGAGGAGGGGGGGGGGGGGGGTGGGGGTGGGAGGGGGGGTGGTCATAAGAAAATTTACTGAAGCAAAATTGATAATATTTAGTCATTCACGAAAATGTCTAAAAGTATATTCAAGTAGTGTAACGGTTTATCGATACTTTCAACACGCCCATGTACGACAGTTTAACGGGTGTGGGAAGCCGTACTACTTGGAGAAAACCATCTATCATTGGCGAAAAACTGCCAGACTCTCTGCCTTACTATCCCAGCAGGTTTAGCAGCCCGCCGCGACTAATAGCGCACACATTCCTGGAAGATCGTTTCTCAAAAGTGAGCCACTTTCCAGTATCAGTACAGAGGCCGATACCACTGGCTGGAAGCAAGTATACCGTCCACATATGGTACGCGTTAGTACACTGTGAAACCATGCTCCCACGTGGGCAATCGGGATTTAATGTCTTACCCATTGATACAACGTAGATGTCACAGGTCAGGATCGAATAGTCGACATTTAGATCTTAAGTCCAATGCGTTACACAATGTTACCTTCGGTAGTGAATGCCCATGTGTTATCGTGAATACGCCATGAATGCAGCTATTTTCTCCTGCGAGGATCTCATGTGAGCCGTTATAAATTAACTTCAAAATTTTAATGGGTGTATTTTAACCCTTTACCCAACGTTACGGCAAAACCAGCCAGCGCTATTCTCAAACATCGCCAATTAATTTTCATTATTTGTCTCAAAAACATAGGTTATGACCCCTCGTTGGAACGAGCTCGTTCCAACGAGGGGTCATAACCTATGTTTTTGAGACAAAAAATGAAAAAATAGTTATTCAAGAATTTCTTTTTGCGAGTGTCGCCTGCTTTTCATGTTAGGTAAAGGGTTAACCCTGTCTCTGTGGTCGTGGTTCTCTCTCTCGTGTTCAAAGCTCACATTTCTTCTTTTGTTGTTTACAGCCTTGGAATTACCACTCTCTTTGTCTGTCACTCCCCCCCCCCCCCCCCCCTCTCTCTCTCTAGATAGAGACAGAGACAGACAAAGACAGAGAGTGGGACATAAAACAGAAAGGGTTCGAATCGGCCATGGTGACAGATGTAGGGTTAAATTGCAGGGATATTATGGCCAGAGAGCATTTGGTCATATGCGAGAAAGCTATCGGAGGATCACGCTAACATTTCATTTGCCTCGCATCCTGACCCATGATTGAAAATGTGGTGCCTCCCGCCCTCCCCATCACGAATCCTGAACTTAGTCCTACACTGCCTCTATTGCTCTTTTATATAAAACAAAAAAAAAAAAAAAAAAGAGTTGCCCGAAGAATGTTAAAGCCAGCCCTGTTAAAATTTAGATGGGTTTGTTAACATCCCATTCATGTCCGACTTTACATTCCATGTAAATGTGTTTCGTGATACCAGCGAAGTACTTGTTTGTCAAGTTTTTCAAACCAGACGTATCTCATATCTAAGTAACCAAAGCATTGACTGAGAGCTTATCACAAGTCCAACTTTTTGATGGGGATCACTTCCTCACGACGTACAGATATACATTTCATTCGACTGTTCTACTGTTCTTCTCAATGTCTAGCAAACAAACGATAGTTACATAATGAAAGTTCTCTCACCGGGTCTGTTGGTGGTAAGTCAACTGTACTGGTTTAACAAGTTATCTAACTTTAGAGAATCACAGCTGGATGCACGAAGCGGGAATAGCACGGGGATAGACCGTCAATAGCCATTCCAAATCGGCAGCAAGACCTCTGATTAATTCCGTTTAAATTATCTGTTTTGTCAAATTTGAGCACGTTGACCCCTTTTCCTTCATCTTAAATTTTGCTCACACGGTCAAAGCCCCCAGAGACCCGAAACCAGAGACGATCGGATAAGCGTGTCAGGGCAAAGCCAGCCTAAATATAGGGGCAAGGGGCCTCATATTTAAAGATACTGTAAGTTCAAAATATATTCCGCATCAAAGCGAAAAACCTACATGAATTTCACTTCTCTGTAAAGCTGGAAAAACACACGTGGTGTATATCCAGCTTTAGCGCAGGGACCCAGGGGAGAAACGGTATGTTAGATAAGGTTTAATCTCATTTAACTCATACAGTAGTCGCAAGTTATACGAGACGTAATCGGTTTTCGTCACGGCCAATTGAGAAACGAGATTCTAAAAGATAGAAGTGTCGTGTCATCATTAGTTATAGTAATGCGTGTCAAGAACGAATCGGTTAAGTCACGCGTGAGAGGACTTGTATTGATTCTGCCTCGATATACGTCATCTCCCACCGTTTTGACAGGTGGACAGATGAGCGTCGGTCCACCTGACAGTTTAGGGTAAAAAGTATATATATACCTGGAAGAGCAGAGCATTAGACACACACTTGGGGTCACACACGCGTTGGTGAAGTCCAGGACAGGCGGACTCTGTTTCCTGGCATAAGGGTACCTTCGATCACAGGACCCTGAAACGGCTGGAATCGCCAGAGAGGGCATTCCATGATTGATTTAGCTTAAAGTTGATAGGCGGCTACGGGGCCGAATTCGTGAGAAGGAACACCCCAGGTGGAACGATAAAGTTTAGATTGTCGAGTAGCAGGTAGCGGCCTGCAATAGTCAGAAGTGTAGGTTAATTGTATTGTGCGTATTAACCCTTTGAAGCGTCAGACTGATTGCGTTCTGAGTAGTTTGTTTTGCTGTCGAAGCATCGTAATACCGACTGGAGATCGGTGTGAATGACAATTTCGCCCTAGCACAAAAGGGGCATTTGTGAATCGTGAATTCAACCAGTGAATATTTCAATAGGACTTTCACGGAGGACTTTCAAAGGCACATAAGGTATGAATAGACAATATCTGACCCAAATCAGAAGTACGTGTCCTTATAGATGACGAACATTGCTGGTCGGAACCCTCCGACAGCCAGAGGTACAGTTACGCGCAGACGTTGACATTTGAGCCTAAGCGGGTGAAGCTCTTATGGCGAGCTCACAGTAATAACATTTCAGATTTGTGAAGCTCTTATGGCGAGCTCACCGTAGTAACATTTCCAGTGTGTAGACTATAGTGCCAGTACAGGGCTATAGAATGACTATATGATTGTTTAGAATTATTTAACCGTAGTGACCCATTTTCTGTGAAAAGAATTGAATTGTTGATTGTTGAAATATTGAAACGGATTTATTTTTATGTGTAAATAAAAGAATCGTTGTTACTTTAAATCATTCTTTCCATTATACAGCCTGAAGTGATTAGGAATCACACCTAACGGAAATCGAACCTATTTCAGGACAATTTGGCAGAGAAGGAATCACGGCGTCGGTCTAACTCAGCTCTCTGCGCCGAGTTCACGACACTTGGATTCCGACCCTCCACGTTGGTCTAATTTTCCCGCAACTTCATCAGCGGGACTAAATAACCCCACGTCAGCCCAGGCCTTACGGGGCCTCAGGAGTCCCTGACATTGATTGGCGAGCGCTAACCAGGATATTTCTAAAAAGGTAAAAAATGGCTATATGGAAATTTTGTTTTATTTTAACGGCGGTTCTGTTTAGGGTTTGACGCGTTCGGTCAGTTGATGCCGTTCAAGGGTTTAATATCGCAATACAGTAGTCCCCAAAAGGATACTTAATAGCCACTATAACTGCGGTAGGTTTCAGAATATTTGGTGCGTTTAATTACGTTAAATTACAGAGGTAAATTAGGATCAATTGCCATATTTTTTTTTCTTTCTTTCTTTTCCTTCTTCATTCTTTCTGACGAGTGTTGAAGATAGAAAGAAAAAATCAAAATGGATGTTGTTACACCCCTCGCCCAACTGGTATCATTAGGCAAGGAAATGGGCCTTGAGGGAGCTGAACTTCAGAAGTTCGTTAAAGATGAGCAGAAACGTGAGGCCAAGGAGATTGCCTTACGCAATGACGCGAGGGAGAGAGAAGCCCAATTAGAACGAGAGCGTGAGAAAGACGCAAGAGAGGCGAAAGAGAGAGAGATTCAATTAGCAAATGAGGCGAGAGAGAGGGAAGCCCAATTAGCAAGGGAGGCAAGGGAGGCAGAACGAGAGCTCGAACAACAGAGGCACGAGAGAGAATTAGAGCTCCTCAGAGCAAGGGCCGATGTGGAGAATGAAAGTCGGCGCTCAGGGGATGGGAGTGCAGGGGTAGCAATTCATGCCCCACGCCCCCATCTCGCTCATTTCAATGAAAACACAGATGACTTGGACTCGTACTTGGAGAGGTTCGAGCGTTTTGCCTCCAGTCAAATGTGGCCAGAAGACACATGGGCTATGTGCTTGAGCCCTTTGTTGTCAGGTAAAGCCCTCGAGGCTTATACCAGTATGCCTCCTGCACTCCTTAACGACTACAGTGAGCTGAAGAATGCCATCCTTCGGAGATACCAGCTCACTGAAGAAGGATTCCGGACCAAGTTCCGAGAAATTAAGCAGGAGAAGGGAGAAACAGTACCTCAGTATTTTGCCCGGGCTAGGCGGTACTTTGACCGCTGGACTGATCTCGCAGAAGTGAATGAGTCATATGGAGCCCTGCGAGATCTATTTCTCCGGGAGCAGTTTTTAACTACATGCTCCAAGGAGTTGGGCCTGTTCATCAAGGAAAGGGGTCCGCCCACCTATGATGAGATGGCAACTGTGGCAGAACGCTACATCGAGGCCCACGGTGGGAGTGTGAACGCACCCAAATCGGCTAGGGGTGGGGCAAACGGGTTGGCAATGGCACCCGTAAGGCAATACCACCCCGATCCTCCTGCGTCGCAGACCAGCCGGAAGGGGAGCGCTCCCAAGGACACCACTTGTTTTATCTGCAACAAGCGGGGTCATATTGCCAGGGACTGCTGGCAGAAGCAGGTAAGAACCACTGGGAACATTAGCCCACCTCAGCAGGGGGCCGGGAACGCAGCGCCAAGGGGTTGGAAGCAAGGTGACCGCGTAGATCCAGGGCCCAGTAGGCAGACGGCAGCGTTCTGTCAAACTATCGGTTCAGAACACAGTCCCCTCCGGGAATGTATACAAGAGGGAGAATTAAGGCTGGAAGGCGGGAAGGTTGTCCCGATAATAAGTGGCATGTGTGAGAGGCTCACAACTTCGCAGGAGAAGGTTGATATGCCAGTGTACCCAGGGTATGTGGGACAAAGGGAGATCCGTCTGCTCCGGGATTCTGGGTGCTCCTCTGCAGCGGTTAGAAGGCAACTGGTTGACGACAAGCAATTGTTGGGTCGTGACCATTTGTGTATTTTGATAGATGGGACCGTTAGAAGGTTCCCCATCGCGAGGATAACGGTGGATACCCCATTTTATTGTGGCGAAGTGGAAGCCATGTGCATTGAATCACCTGTGTATGACCTGGTCATAGGTAATATCCCAGGGGTGAGGGCAAGCCCTGATGAGTTATGGTCCAGGGATAGGGGGCCAAGTGAGGGCCCAACGAGTAATGAAGGGAAGGTTCCCAGGGGGAACCAATCCGATGGTCCAGGGGATGGCCCCTACACGACGAAATGTCGGGAAGTTTCAGGAGGGACGACTCCTGTCCTATTAGGGAGAAGGGGCCGCAGGCGGTCCAGGCGAAACGCCAAACAGCGAGGGAACCCAATGGGATCATTGGGGAAAGACCCTCAAGCAAATTTATGTGGGGGAGTTGAGCGCTCCAAGAAGTCGGTGTCACCCGTGTGGAGAGGGGAGGCCAGACCCACGCAAATGGCTGGGCAAACTTCCCCAGAATTGAGAGGGCACGGGTCAACACAAGGGGAGTATGTTAAAGTGGATGGGACCACTAAGGTGGGCGCCCAGGGGACCGAGAAAAGGGTCCACAAATCAAAGGAGAAGCATCCTAGGTGGCGGAGACCACGTAGAGAGTGCCGGGGGCGCACAGCGCCCAATGTGCGCAAGAAGTCGTCGCAATGGACCGGGGGGTCGACGGCACAAGGGCCAAGGACGGCCAGTGTCGTTCGAACGACGGTAATCGCCGGGACGAGTGAGCCTGGGGGATATAGCGCCAAGGGAAGCTCTTGGGAATGCGACAACGACAGGGTATGGGGACCCTGGTGGAATACCCGTAGAAATAACGGGGCGAGAAGTAGGGGTGTGTCAAGGGTTACCCAAGGGGATACTGGGAACCGGGCCCCTACCAATGGTCGGTGGTTATAAAGAAGCAATAGTTGGGTGGCTGTGGGCCTGGTGTCTGGGACGGGGGCTCCAGTCGCAAATATTTTTGTGGGTGAGGTGATGAGTTTCGTAAACCCGGTGTTAAGGCCCGGAAGAAATTTTCTTATTTTTTTAGTATTTTTATTGCTCTGACTGCTGACTAGAGTTGGTTGTGAGTGCGAATGTGAGATACACTGCCCTGTCTGTCGCGTGTGCGTGGACGGGGAGCCTGTGTGTCGAGTTTTGTAAGTATGGGATGCACAAACCCGGTGTTAAGGCCCGGGGGAAACCGCGCTTGTTTTTATTGACGAGAGTTTGTGTGAGTGTGTGAGGCACAATTTTTATCCCCTGGTTGAGCTTTGCGAGGGTGAGGCTCAACATAATGCACGGGTCGTTTGCCCCTTCACAAGTCATAGGGGAACGGGAGGCGAAGTTACACTCCGTTGGAATTAACCCATCTGACGCAAAGGCGCGGACGGTGTTACTCGTCGGAGTGAGTGCCAAGTGAACTGTTTGCAAAATGGGCGAACGTGTATAAAAATGTGTATGTTTAGGTGTAAATATATAGTATTACAGAGAGAGAGAGTGCTGCAAATCTGAGGATAAGGCTACTCCCCATATCATATGTAAACCCGCAAGACGGGAGCATGTGGTAGCGTGTGTGTCGTGGGAATCGACATGGCCGACGCATGAGCCCGGTCATGACCCCCCACGACCACTAGGGTACAGTTTTGTAGTCTTGAACATGATGGTAGATTGTAAAAGGGTGTGAGAGGCGAGCGTGCGTGGCTTTGCCCCTTGCGTTTTAAGAGATACACAGGGTGTTTCTCTCGGGAAGGGAGTTGTCAGGGCAAAGCCAGCCTAAATATAGGGGCAAGGGGCCTCATATTTAAAGATACTGTAAGTTCAAAATATATTCCGCATCAAAGCGAAAAACCTACATGAATTTCACTTCTCTGTAAAGCTGGAAAAACACACGTGGTGTATATCCAGCTTTAGCGCAGGGACCCAGGGGAGAAACGGTATGTTAGATAAGGTTTAATCTCATTTAACTCATACAGTAGTCGCAAGTTATACGAGACGTAATCGGTTTTCGTCACGGCCAATTGAGAAACGAGATTCTAAAAGATAGAAGTGTCGTGTCATCATTAGTTATAGTAATGCGTGTCAAGAACGAATCGGTTAAGTCACGCGTGAGAGGACTTGTATTGATTCTGCCTCGATATACGTCATCTCCCACCGTTTTGACAGGTGGACAGATGAGCGTCGGTCCACCTGACAGTTTAGGGTAAAAAGTATATATATACCTGGAAGAGCAGAGCATTAGACACACACTTGGGGTCACACACGCGTTGGTGAAGTCCAGGACAGGCGGACTCTGTTTCCTGGCATAAGGGTACCTTCGATCACAGGACCCTGAAACGGCTGGAATCGCCAGAGAGGGCATTCCATGATTGATTTAGCTTAAAGTTGATAGGCGGCTACGGGGCCGAATTCGTGAGAAGGAACACCCCAGGTGGAACGATAAAGTTTAGATTGTCGAGTAGCAGGTAGCGGCCTGCAATAGTCAGAAGTGTAGGTTAATTGTATTGTGCGTATTAACCCTTTGAAGCGTCAGACTGATTGCGTTCTGAGTAGTTTGTTTTGCTGTCGAAGCATCGTAATACCGACTGGAGATCGGTGTGAATGACAATTTCGCCCTAGCACAAAAGGGGCATTTGTGAATCGTGAATTCAACCAGTGAATATTTCAATAGGACTTTCACGGAGGACTTTCAAAGGCACATAAGGTATGAATAGACAATATCTGACCCAAATCAGAAGTACGTGTCCTTATAGATGACGAACATTGCTGGTCGGAACCCTCCGACAGCCAGAGGTACAGTTACGCGCAGACGTTGACATTTGAGCCTAAGCGGGTGAAGCTCTTATGGCGAGCTCACAGTAATAACATTTCAGATTTGTGAAGCTCTTATGGCGAGCTCACCGTAGTAACATTTCCAGTGTGTAGACTATAGTGCCAGTACAGGGCTATAGAATGACTATATGATTGTTTAGAATTATTTAACCGTAGTGACCCATTTTCTGTGAAAAGAATTGAATTGTTGATTGTTGAAATATTGAAACGGATTTATTTTTATGTGTAAATAAAAGAATCGTTGTTACTTTAAATCATTCTTTCCATTATACAGCCTGAAGTGATTAGGAATCACACCTAACGGAAATCGAACCTATTTCAGGACAATTTGGCAGAGAAGGAATCACGGCGTCGGTCTAACTCAGCTCTCTGCGCCGAGTTCGCGACACTTGGATTCCGACCCTCCACGTTGGTCTAATTTTCCCGCAACTTCATCAGCGGGACTAAATAACCCCACGTCAGCCCAGGCCTTACGGGGCCTCAGGAGTCCCTGACAAAGCGTCTCCACCCCCTTCCAATTGGTAGAAATTACCAAAAACGTTCTGAGGGGTACGCTCTTTCTCTTCCTCCATAAAAGGGGTGGGGCAATCCACTTCAGAGTTTTATTTCTTTCTATAGTGCTGACAGGAGGAGGTGGATAGGAGCTATGTAGATTGAGGATACATGTACCGACATCAATTCCTTTTAGTGAATTCACTTGTAATATTGATAGCGTACGAATGATTTGATAGTTTTTTCCTTGTTGCAAGCAGCGGTGGCATCAGGACGGGGGGGGGGGGGGGGGGGGGGGTCAGCCAGCGGGTGGGACAGGCTTCTTGTAAGGGAGGTCTAGCTCCTCTGTCGGAGAGGCAGAACCCTCCCTGTATGGGAAACCACCTTCTTTGTCGAGGATACAACAGACCCCACCTCTGTCGTGGAACACATGCCCCTCTCGTAGAAGAAATCATGGCGCCACAATTGGCTGCAAGTGACAAATTAAACCAAAAATCTTCACTAACTCTCCCTAAACGGGAGGCATTTTTTAAAACACACCTACAGCCCAAATGAGCATCGGAAGCGTTAAAATTATAGGCCGTTTGATTAAACTCCCGGTTTATTTAGCTGTTTCAATCACGGAATTCTGAATGGGGATCTTCACTTGAGACACTGTCCACAGCAAACGCGTGCACCAATTTGCATGTGTCATGAAGATCCAGACGCGTAGCCAGGTTTCTATAATAGGGGGTTCCATAGCCAGTTTTGTTTAGTTGGGGCGGGGCGGGGGTATTTGAAAGGCCGTTGTGTGGGGTTTCGGGGGACCTCCGAAAGTCCTAACTGGGACCCTCCGATCGTTGCCCCATCCTCCCACTTTCCTGAAGGAAGTTAGGAATAGGGAGCAATTAATGGAGGGGACAACGAACGGAGGGGACAACGAACGGATGGGGAACTACCGAGGGGGAGGATAATTAGGACGACCCCCCCCCCCCCCCACACACACACCCGAGAATATTGTGCAAAATTTAGTGCACTAAGAGCGAATCTGTAGCGTGTGTTGCCCCTATATTGGCAAACCTTTTCAGGTTTTCTGTTGTGTGAAATTTGCAGCGGGCCATTGTTGTGGCGGAGCAGCGAAAATTTTAGGGATCCACGCCCCCCCCCCCTCGCATCCGCCCCCCCCCCCCCCGTATCCGGCCCCCCGCCCCCGATCCCCGCACTCCCCCCTAGCTACGCCACTGTGAAAATCATTAGTAATTTAATCTTTCTGTCCTGTGGGGCTGCTGGATTACGATTATTACTGATTCTCCCTATAGTCCGGCCGCCAAACGCCATGTTTTCACCAAACCATGTTTTGTTGTATTATGTTTTTTTCTCAACGGTTTTTAATACTTCAGACACCCCTGTTACTAATTTTTCTTACTGGACAGCTGACAGCATTGAGCTTTTTTTTATTGGGCCTTATAGTGAGGTTCTGTTGAAGGGGTCGAAAATTAATGTTGAAATTACAGATCCGAATGATTATTTCATCTTAACTCACTATATAAGCACAAAACGTGATGTAATTGTGTTTCGATATAGTAACTACATCCGCATTGGGTATTTATTTGGTTTGGTAGAAATGGAACGGATATTACACCGCTATTTATATCTATCAACGCTATTTATATCTAACAACACTCTTTATTTGTGAACGCGTTTGGAGATTACGTCATATAACTGTTCTTTCTCATTGATTTCTTAGAGCGAGGACGCATTATTGCAACTGCGCAATTGTGTCTCACTGCACACCTCATAAGCTTACAATTTTGTCTCGCCTTTTATCACTAGCGTTTCTATTTCTTCACCTTCACTCGATATAGCATCAGATTCGGGCGACCTTTGCTTTAAAACGACATAGACTGACTCCGTCATGTCAGATGCTTGTTTTTTCTCAACCACGTTCGGTTGTGCTGAATCGAGGAGCAAAGATCCTCTAATGAACGTGAAAGCAAAGCGAATTGAGAATATACTCAGGTGTAGTAGGATGTATAACGATGACTTACATATAGCTTTGCAACATGGGTACGATGAAGACCCAGATTTGACTCTGAGTTGCCATAAATACTGTGTTGAGAAGTATTTGCACCCGAAGAATGTGAAGCAAGCAATCATTGCTCATAGCACATCCCTAGACTCTGATGCTCCGCCCGAAAAACTACCTAAACGTTCACATGACGAATTTACTTTCAGGCGTCATTGGCTATTTTGTGGTGATGACTGCATAGTTGACCGGGATACGAAGAATCCTTCAAGGTGGAGGCCCGCCTACCTGTTTCGCCAAATAGGCACACATACACCGCATATGTCAGTTAGTGATGAAATAATTGGCATTTGTTGTCGTAGGGACGATAAATGGTCCGAAGAAGTAAAGCTTAGAGTGTGTGGTGCTGTTAGCGACTTACATGCTGCCGATGCTCGGTACCATGTTGACTGTAGGTCGAAATTTACGAATCCAAAATCGGTAGAATCAGCTGCAAAACAGAAAATTGATCTTTCGTCACCACATAGTCAGGCCATACAGTCTGTCATATCTTACATGAAAAATGACACATCCCCCACGTAGAGCTCTGTCGAATTATTTGATCTTTATCTGCAATCTGGTGGGACTTACAATTCCCGTCGATCATTTGTGTCTGATCTAGTCGATAGCTTCCATAAAGATTCTCAGTAAAGCAATTGGCAAAGAAATGAAAGATATGGACCTTGACAAAGATAACTACACCACTGATGTTAACAGCGAGAGCATATCCTCGTTTGTAAGTGGTACACTTCTCACATTACTAAGTCGTTTAGCTCCACAGTTGGACCACACATTACCTGCTCTGATGATAGAAAACATAGTGACATCAGCGTTGTGTGGAAAATACACACTGCTTCAAATTTCGTTGGCAACGCTGTTAAGAGATTCTAAAGAGTTGGTAAAAACCATGCATGATTTTGGTGATACATGCTCATATGACGAGCTATTGAGATTCAAAAAATCTGCAGCAGCTCTGGCTGCAAAGAATGCAAATGATACACCGATTTCGGATGCCAACAATGGCCTCATACAAGTGGTTGTTGACAACTTTGACGCTGAAATTACTTCTCAAAATGGGAAGCTAAGCGCCCATTCATTGGCAATCGTGATGGCTCAAAAGGACAATAATGATTGAGTCTCAGACGATCCCAAGATTGAAAAAGTCAGATATGACAAAACCAACAGAGTACGAATTGGATGTTGTGCGTTTCAATGGACCCAAACGACCCAACATGCCCGCATCACATGTACGAAACACTGTTCCCCTTCTTTCAACATTGTGTCGCAGTGCAATGTCATTACGAAGAGCGATAGAACTTGACTTCGCATTTTTGAAAGATATGGTCAGTGACCAGAACTGTCCAGAGTTCAATGGGTATAATACACGCACGACGAGAGACTCGGATCAAGCAACGAGCCCAAAAACGAACGCAGCATACCTCCCTCTAATAGACATGACACCTGCTGATCCAGACACTATCATGACAGCTATGGAAAAGGCAGAGCAACTATCGTCAGATGCAGCACAGGCGTTCACTATATTTACTGCCGATCAGCAGTTATACAAGATAGCAGTTCAGGTGTTATGGTCTTATCCAGACAAATTCGCGGCATTTGTTCCTCGATTGGGTGGTATGCATTTGCTCATGAGTTTCATTGGTTCAGTTGGAACGCTCATGGCCAATACTGGCCAATACTGGACTTTCAGATATCAATATTCGGTGAGGTTGAAAAGATGTTGACTGGGAAAAAGTTTCCAAAGAATATGAGAGCCATGCGTTTGTTATCAGAAGAACTTTTGCGAACAGCTTTCGAGAATAATGATTTGCAATGTGCAGAAGATTTATTTGCATTGCTAGAAGAGAACGCGTGCAAAAGTCGCATGACAAAAATGTGGGTTGATGCTTTTTTGAAACCATGCTTCCTCATGATGTTGTACGTACGATCGGAGAGAGAAGGTGACTGTTTTTTGCACATCGAAGCTATGAAAAGCATGCTTCCTTATTTCTTTGCTTTTGGTCATGCAAATTACGCAAGATATGGGCTTTACTATCTGCGGCAGATGCAAAATATGCCACCGGATATTTTATCTCATTTCTTGAAGGGTGAACATGTGATGAGACACATACCTGGTCTATGGAATGGCATATGGAGCGATATGTATATCGAAACTACCTTCATGCGATATGGTCATGGCAAATCCGGTATAATAGGGATCACATTAAAGCCAGAAACACTAAAAACCTGGGCATTGAGTTTGCATGTATGTGAGAAGTTAGCTACCGGTATATCAAATTTGCGAGAAGAACGAGATAGTGACAAATTACAGATCGCACATAAGGAAGAGACCAAGTCTGGAATTGCAAGTGATTCTGTCGACCGTATGGGTCTAAGAACTAAACTAGGAATGTGTATCGACCCATTGGATCCAAATGGACACCCCGAGACCATAATTAACATCGCAACTGGTAGGATAGGTCCAACGTCTGTCAATGTCGATAAGATTGTCAGCCTCGGAGTTCAGAAAATGACGGAATTTCAAGAGGCCTTCCCGAGTGGATTTTATGAGTCAATTTCGAAACCAGTACAAAACTATGGCAATCTTGAAAAAGTCGCTGAAAGTTGGGGAGGTAAAAACATATGACACTAATCTCATTTATTCCATAGTTATCGGACTTTTATGTAGTTCACGTGAATTAGATATCAAACATATCCTTTCCTTTGAACTGTCACCACCACCAACCGCCATATTTGATGAATCCGGGGATATGCGCGTGTACACATCAAAATCAGTATTGAAAAATAAAACAGTTGTTGAGAAACCAAAAAGAATGTCTGGTGTGGATAAGAAATCTGCAATTGTTATCGATGGCTGTGCACTGCTCTGGATACCTCATTGGCCCGTGTCTACCAAAACCAGACCGGCAACTGTTCTGGACTTCATTACAGCGTTTAAAGACAACATCAAACAGAAGTTGCGATCGAGTGATGTGTATTTGGTATCTGACAGATATGTTGACTACAGCACCAAGTGCGTGACAAGGGCACACAGAAAGGCCGATAGCTGCCTCTCCTTGATGAGATTTTTTTTACTGGACAGCTGACAGTGTTGAGCATTTTTTTTATTCGACAAAATTCAAGATGGCCGCCAAGGTGGCCGCTATGAAAAAATACAATATCACCATATAACTTGGATCGGAATTTTTGGTAAGATAATATGGAATTTTGAAGATTTTTCTTCTTGATTCATCGTAAACATATATAATTGTTACTTATTGGCCAAAATAAGATTACCAAAATCCTATATTTTTGGGGTGGGGGGGGGGGGAGGGTGGGCGATATGGTAGTAGCGGTATATACCCCTCTTGGTCCCATGTTAGCTTTTGGTAGGCCAATTATTAATCGAACTTCCTATTATCCTATGTCTGCTGTAGCTAGGTCAAGCAGTATTGTGGGGCTGGGGGTAATGCATGGTCGCCCAGTGCGGTATTGCGAGATTGTCCTTGGTGGTTAAGAACGGCCGTACAGGTTGAACGGTCTGTTATCTCCAAACTTCTGCTAACATATTAACTGCATTTGAAGGTGGTATTGGTAGTTCGTAATGCTAGGTCAGGCAGTATTGTAATCGTTTGTTTAGAGCGGGGGCATAGGATGCACTGTATATGGCCATGTAGGTCCCCTGTTAGGCCTCGGTGTATTATTAACCAACCGATTGCTTTGCATTATTCTGGTAATGATAATGAGGCTGAGAGGGATAGTAAATTAGACCTCATTGAGGGATTTTCTCATGGCCCTCATGGCCTCATTTCAGAAAAAGGGGTGCCGAAGACAAGTCTTGATGATAAAGTGGACTGATTGGATGATCTAGATAAATGAAACAAGAAAACTTGTACTCGGAATAGAGTAGGAACTACTGGGATTACGTACTACCTTACCAGTAACAGGACGATACAAAGCATTCGGTAGGTTAATACTATCAACGGTTAAGATGGGACCTACAGGGGCATACACCAACCATACTCTGCTACTGTTCTGTACTACCAGGCATTAACCCCACCCCACAATACCGCTCTATAATATGAAGCATCTGATTGAATAGTAGTACCAAGGACTAACAAGAGACCTTCAGGGGTATATAAAGCCTATGCTATTCTACCGTTCTAAACTACCAAGAATAAGACCTACCCCGACAATACCACTTGACCTACCATAACGTACTACCCATACCAGCCATATAATAAAACAAAGCAATCGGTTGGTTAATATTACCAAGCACTAACAAGGGCCTACATGGTTATATACCGCCCATTCTATACTACCGTTCTAAACTACCAGGCATTACCCCTACCCACAATACCGCTTGGCCTAGCTTTACATACTACCTATACCAGTCATATGATAACGTGAAGCATTTATTAATGGATTAATAGTCCTAAGGGCTAACATAGGACCTGTAGGGGTACAACGTGTACATCCTATACTACCTCACTCGGCGACCATGCATTACACCCACCCACCCCAGAATAACGTCTGGGCCCGCATTCCATGCTACCTATACTAGTCATGGGATGACATAAAGCATTAACTCGATTAGTAGTACCAATGGCTTTCGGGGGGGGGGGGGGGGGCGGAAATGAGGTATATATCGCCCATACTATATTGCCGTTGTATACTACCAGGCATTACCCCCACCTCCACCTCACAATAGCAATTGACCTGCCATAACGTACTACCTATACCAGCAATAGAATAATACAATGCAATCGGTTGGTTAATAATACCGAGGACTAACAGGGGACCTACAGGGGCATATACCGTGCATCCTATGCACCCGTTCTAAACAAACGATTATAATACTGCCTGACCTAGCATTACGAACTACCAATAACACCTTCAAATGCAGTTAATGGGTTAGTAGAAGTTTGGAGATAACAGACAAACAGACCATCCAGCCTACACGGCCGTTCCAAACCACCAAGGACAATCTCGCAATACCGCTCTGGGCGACCATGCATTACCCCAGTCCCACAATACTGCTTGACCATACTGACATACGATAATATAAAGATCGATTAGTAGTAGACCTACTTAAGGCTAACATGAGACCAGCAGGGGTATTATATACCGCTACTACCATACCCTCCCCCACATACAAGAAGCCCGACACCCCCTGATCCGAATAACGTTATTTCGGAATGTATAGTGGACAGCAACAGCGGTCAACGTCTCTGACGTCACGAGCGCATTATGACGTCACGACGTCAATAGCAACGTCAACCGTTCGCAGAAAAAAAAACTTTCAAGAAACTCACCTTCACCATCATTTTTCCAGCACATACCCTTACTATATACCCAGAGTCCTGTGTTCAACATATATCACTATACATACTAAGTCCTGGTAATATGGGTCGAAAACCTCCAGCTATACTGTTTATGTTTATACGAATACGGATTTGAAATTTGTTGAAGCAGTACTTTGATACTGAAAATGTGATAAAGGAAAAAGCTGTCAAATGGAATCCAGCGTGGTATAATAGGCCCACCTATGTAGCCACATTGTTAATGCACAGCTACGATGGCCTGGCTGTTCACAGAGCTGTCTCAATCTACTGATGTTGCAAATTCTGAGAAATTTGGTTCATCAAGATATTGATATTTGTATGTGGATGCGCTTGCTACTTACTTGCCTGTGCTTGGTGGGTTACGTTAACTATCCAGTGATGCTGGATTAATTACGCCTTCATCTTGGGATCGAACAATAAAGTGATATAGCCGTAACTGTTCCAAGCGACGTAAAATCATTTCACATAGATATCAAATGGATCTCCTATAGATCTGATAGTAATCATCTGGTCAACTTGCAAACGTATATTAGAAGCATTTACTTGAATGCCTGGGCATGTTGAAAATAAAAATGAAATGAGCTGAGCAATTAAATGAAATAAAATTGCTAACTGCCATTTCTTATGAGCAGTTAGAATAAAATCACTATAGTCACAATGTTCACCCGTGATCTCAACAGGCTGTTGATTAGATACAATAAAGTGGAAAGATATGGTAAGATTACCAATCTCAAGAACAGACACCCAGTGGCTCTCCTTGTGTCAAATTAAGGTAGCCTAAAATAGCCCTCTTTAGTTCTTTTAAGGAGGCCCACCACTGCTTTCTCACATTTTGAAAATGACAGGCCCGAAATCGCTGCGTCAAGTTGCCCCTTTTACACCAAATTCATTATGTATTCGAGCGAAAAACATCAGCTTCGAGGCTATCTCACTTTTTTGGATGTGGTAACGGCTCATCGAGAATTCTCCCAATCTCTCGATTGGCCAGTCCGCCATTGGTTCAAATGAAGGGTCATAAGGCCTAAAAAAAGTAAAAAATCCGTTTCTCAGGCCCTGCAGCATGGTCTTTTGGCTACCACATAGTCTCTTTTTTAACCAATGCAAAATTAAATGGTTTATGTCTGATATTTTACCCAAGTTAATAAAATTGATAAATTTGTCCCCTGGGTGCAACTAGGCTTTGTAATTCTACTGTATCGTTGTTAATGGCTTCTGGCAGTTTTGTGTTTAATTCTTTGAAGTTGTTTTTGAAAATGTTTGCAATTTCGACATTGCGTCGATTATAAATCAAAGGAAAACAAATAATTTTATTTGGCAACCCAGAGTACTCTCTATTGAGTCCGTATGGGAGATAGATCCTGAGCTTACCGATCCAATAGGTTTCACGCTCAAGTCGTTTGTCCGTTGTGGTTTCGTCATCGTCCAAAAACGACGGGATTTGCTCAATAGGTTGAAAACTGAAGTGTGACTTAATGCCATGACCCGGGAGGTTAAAGTGGTCTGAGACTGCCGTTCCTGAATCTAAACGGATATCTGATAAATGGTTTTGCATTCTGACGCGCAGAGGGTTTTTCGTCTGGCCGACATATTGGATGTGGCATAATTTACATGTGCTTAAATAAATATTGTTTTCAGAATCACAGTTGAAGCTGTTTCTAACGTGGTAAAACATACGGATTTATTCCCTATAAAATATTTTACCGGTATTCATGTAGTTCATACGATGTATGTAACAAATTTTGCGTTGACATAGATTTACTGATCCATGTCCCAGAACTGGGCGCTTATGCCGAATTTTCGTGGGTTGCGTTGGTTCAGAGTCCCGAATGGGTGTCTCTATCTCACGGATTGTATCAGATTTAATTTTTCGCAAAAGACGTTTTGAGCAACCGCGTTTTACAAGTGTTTTGAAAAGAATTGAACATGCGTGATTTAGTCAGACAGGCAGCCAGGTAGTTTAATGACAACAACACTCACAGGAGACAGATGCCAGTAAATAATAACAATAAACAATATAAAGATAACCACACATTTAAGTGTCTATTGATCTATATATGTAGATAATCGGCACTTATTAGGTGAATCATTTCTTTTTTGAAAAGCAGACGACACTTGCAAAAATAATTCTTGAATAACTAATTTTTTTCATTTTTTGTCTCAAAAACATAGGTTATGACCCCTCGTTGGAACGAGCTCGACGAGCTCGTTCCAACGAGGGGTCATAACCTATGTTTTTGAGACAAAAAATGAAAAAAATAATGAAAATTAATTGGCGATTTTTGAGAATAGCGCTGGCCGGTTTTGGCCGTTACGTTAGGTAAAGGGTTAAGATGTACTTTGGCTTGTTTGTGTCGCTCTTTACCAATTTCCAATAAATAACTACGAATTCGTAATTCACAGAAGAGTTTTCTCAAGTTCATTTCTTTACCATTTTTCAGATATGATTCTAATTCATAATCGGATTTAAATTCTCTGTATGTTCTTAGTTTCTTACTTCCACCTGGTCTATCGTCATCAAATATGTATGCCATTGAATTAGAAATATAGTTATTCTCCAATTTAGTGATGGGGTTATCTATCATAAAAGAATGTGTATTATCGTTATTCATTATCTCGCTTATCGTTGGTATATCGAATTTATTTGACAATTTCTCCGGGATGGTAAAATCAATGCATAATGCCGCAGCCTTGAATGTTAGCGATTCTTTATTAGTTGCATGACGTTTTGGAGTGTATTTAACAGCGCGAGTCAGTGATTCAATTACAACTGGATATCTCCCGAGTTCCACTGCATGATTCGACGACCTTCTATTTACTCCTAATGCATACCTACAAAATTTAAGGTGTACCCTTCCACGTGGCTCGCAATCAATTCGTTTAAAGTTCATCGACGAAGCCCATATTTCGCTACCACACAACACGATAGGTTTGATTAGTTTATCAAATAATTTCATCCACCTTTCAATCGATGATATGTAATGTTCCTGTAAAGATTTTACCAAGGAAAATAATGCTTTCATGCCTCTACTGGCCATTTCCATTTGGGACTTCTTGAACGACCCATTCGCGGAGAGCTTTATACCCAAGTAAGGATATTCATTGACGACACCAACACCAGTACCGCCTATTGTGAATGATGGTTTTGCTTTGGGACATCATTTGCGGAAAACCACGTATTTAGTTTTTTCAGTATTTATAGCAAGTTTATTTTTCTGCGAATACGTGTTTAGCGCATGTAAGCAGTTTTGTAAACCTTCCTTTGTTTGAGATACCATGACCATATCATCTGCAAACAGAAGTTGATTTACTAGTTTATTATCAATGGATACCGGCACGCACTTTCGATCGAATTCTTCTTTTATTCATCAACAAAAATTTTGAATAGCGTAGGGGATATCACACAGCCTTGTCTGACACCAATTTCGGATAGGATGGGGGTCCAGTTTCCTCCCTCGTTTGTGTAGCATAAGAGCTATTTTCATAGAATGATTGAACTGTTTTCAAAATAGACTCACCCCCACTCTCTTTAGCATACATGGATTCACCGAATCAAATGCCTTACGAAAGTCGACAAATGACACATACAAGTGTTTCTTTTGGTGCCTGTATCTGTTAACCAATGTTTTCATGATGAAAACACTACCAATGGTACTACGATTTTTGGAAAACCAAAATTGATTATCACTTATTATCCCATTTTCTACGGTCACGATTAGCCATTGTGCATAAGTATGTGACCTTAAACACCAATAAATAAATAATATAAATCCCATTTTCTTCTAAGAAACATGTAAGTATTTTATTGAATATTTTATCGAATAGTTTTCCAAAGGAGCAACTCGTTGCAATAGCCATGTAGGTATTTGGATCACGACGATCCCCCTTTTTGGTGAATGGGCTTAACCCTTTACCCAACGTAACGGCCAAAACCGGCCAGCGCTATTCACAAAAATCGCCAATTAATTTTCAATATATTTTCATTTTTTGTCTCAAAAACATAGGTTATGACCCCTCGTTGGAACGAGCTCGACGAGCTCGTTCCAATGAGGGGTCATAACCTATGTTTTTGAGACAAAAAATGAAAAAAATTAGTTATTCAAGAATATTTTTTGCACGTGTCATCTGCTTTTCATGTTACGTAAAGGGTTAAAGACTGATTCACTCCATACCTTAGGATAATGTGACGATTTATATACAATATTAAATATTCGTTTTACTTCATCGGCTATAAACGGTACAACTGCCTTAAGAAGTTCGTTTCTTATTCTATCTTTGCCCAGAGACTTATTATTTTTCATCTCTTTTAATGCATAAAAAACTTCGCCTGGTGTAATGTCACTATCCTTGATACTATATTTTATTGTTGATGCCTTGTCGTTTGCCAATATACGTGCCTCGTGTTTGTGACCGTCATTGCTGTATAAATTATTGAAAAAAAAATCACCGATGTGTCAGGATCGAGGTAATCGTAATCCGACATTTTATAGACTCTCATGTTTTTAATCATATTCCAATACTCACGTGGGTCTGATGTTTCTAAGAGTTTATTTTTTATTCAAAGTTCTCATAAAAACTTTTTCGTTTAAATTTTAATTCTCTTTTATATTCCTTCTTGGCTTTAAAAACTGTAACAGCAAGAGATCTATTAAATGAGAAGTTTCATATTTCCGTTGCTATCTTATCAATTGTTTTCTTAGTACCTTACATTTATCATCAAACCACTGCAGTTTTTTTCTCGTTATTTTGTTATTACATTTCACTCGTTTTGATGCCATGAGTTTTACTGCCGTTATAATAGATGCTAGTTTGTCCACTGCGCACTCACTTCCCTTATCGTCATTCGAAAGGATTCCATGTTGAATTGTTTTATTTTATTCTGAATGTCATTGCTTTTAATTCTAGTAGTCGCCTTAACAAAACTTTCGGCTGTCCATTTTAGTGTATATAGCGGTTTGTGATATTTGTATTCTGTTTTGTTAACCCCCTGCACACTGATGTCGAAATATCTAAAGTTCAAGGTGCAAATTTTTCCCATAATGCAACTAGAAATTTAACCAATTTAATCTTGTTTGACAGAGCTCATCGAGCTCTGTCAAACAAGATTGAATTGGTTAAATTCCCAGTTGCATTATGGGAAAAATGACTACTTGAAATTTGGATATTGTGACATCAGAGTGAAGGGAGTTAATAGAAACTACCGGTGATATGTATACTAAATGTAGTGCTAATTGACAATGTTCGGAGAACTCATTCGGCGACTTTATCTAAGGCAAAATCATTATTTTTATGAATCTTATGTAACCATTTAGAATACTACGAACAATAATAAAAGGCCACTCCTCCCTTCGAATTTCCAATGAGGCTACGGCTCAATCCAACATACTGATAACCAGGAATCTGAATCTGATTCCCTGTTAACATGTTTATGTTATCGTTATGAAATTGGTTTGGTCGATATGTTTCAAATATTCCAAATTGCTAACTTTATTCAAAATTATTTTATGTGCAAGTGTCGCCTGCCTTTCGCGTTAGGTAAAGGGAAACAAGAAAACAAAATGGACAATCGGTTAAACAAAGAAATTCAATTGAGACAAAATGCAGCTATCCATAGGATACTGTGGCATACACGTATACTCATCTACACTTATATCGTCATACAGTACGCGGAGAGTGTATTACCACTAAATCACCCGCAGAGTGGAGATTCCACCCGAGCAATAATTGCAAATTTGTTGCAAAACATAACAAGCACAAGCAAAGTTTCAGCCAATGGACCTCCGGGTTAAACCCGGAGGTCCATTGGCTGAAACATTGCTTGTGTTTATTTACGATATGCAAAAAATTTGAAAGTTATAGTTTGGGTGATAACTCCACTCCGCGAGTGATTTAGTTACAATCCACCCTCCACGTACTGTATTCTAAGTATTTTACATAATCGATACCATATTACAAGTTTTTTATTATTAAATAAGAAAACATTTTCAATTAACGCACATGTAAATATTCAATTTCCCACACATATCATATCCACCGTTTTATAGAACAATTAAGAATAGATGAAATCGTAGATTCTGATCTCTCAAAGATCATTAATAATTCCATTCGTGTTTCCGATTATAGAATTGTAATTTTGTTCTATTCGTGTTTCTGTGACACCAAAAAGTAGATAAGACATAAAAACAAGGGCAAAATTTTTTCGATGGATTCAATTGAAAAAAGCGAGAGTGTAACAACTCCAAACCGGTTCGAACTATATTCGATACAGATCTCCTGGACTTTGAAAATTCTTTCTCCCCGAGGACCGCCAGGAGTGGAACATTTGGCCCTTTAACCAACGTAACTGATCAGCGCTATTCAAAAAAATCGCCATCATTTTCATTATTTGTTTCTATTTTCTTGTCGCAAAAACATAGCTTATGATCCCTATTGGGAACGAGCTCAATGAGCCCGTTCCAATGAGAGGTCATAACCTATGCTTTTGAAACAAAGAAATGGAAACAAAACTAGTCACGAATTTTGTTTGCAAGTTTTCTGCCTTCCGTATAGGTAAAGGGTTAAGATGGGGATACCATGGCCAAAGTATCCCATCTGTGCTGGACTCAACTTCCGTCCTGACAGAAGCATTCGTATAAATCCCATCAACCGGCTCTTACACGTCCGAAAGGATCCTGTTATCATGCAAATACTGCTAATACATTTGATTCTAACAGTACGAGATAAAAATAAATTACCCCTTGTAAGTAGGACATAGATTTCAATCAATAGATTTTGCACACACGAGAATCTCCACCGAAGATCAATTAAGAAACTTGTATTTGTATGCGGATTTTCTACACGTGTTTTATTTCTAATTTTAAATTCCCGGAGGAAGTAAGAATATTATATTTACAGGACATGCTCAAGTTGTCGAAGTGCATTAGTTTTCATGACTACATTTACAACGGTAAGTCCTCCCATTTCAGTTATTATTCATTTCACCGTGTGTTTTGTCTGTATTCACAAAATAGTGCCCGGACATCGGAATAGGAATGGAAGGAAGAATTACAAAAATATGAAAGGAAGGAAAGAGATGGGTGTCAGTGGGTGACTTTTTGACTTAAGCGATGAGAATGACTCGAACATCGCAATAACATTTTAAAACTAACAGGGTAAGATTATATTCAACAAATACCTCACAGAAATAGCTCCTACATGTACTGAACTGTAATGATAAAAGAGTTTTTTTCCCGACGCAATTGCATTACAGTCGCCGTGTACTGGTCGTAATCCACGCGTGGACAGTGATGCCCACGTATGAGTCCACTAGGTAATAAAACCTATCATCAGCAAAATTTTAATAAATAAAGCACCTGTTTGTACCCGGTGCTTTATTAATTAAGTTTTTGATGATTATTCCTATATTTAGTGTTTGGAGTCAAATATTATTGCGTCCGTGGGAATATTGCCCATCCATGGAAAGTGACCAGTCCATGGCGGCCGTTCTGTACACCAGTTGTTGGAGAGTTCGTAAGTAAAATACTGCATGATCAAGACCGCATAAAAAAAACCCAAAAAACAAACAAAAAAAAAAAAAAAAAACAAATGAAAATTGTGTCTCAGATCCAGTGTGTTCGCATTTGGCATCCATCCATCCATCCGCCCACTATCATCAAAACAACATTCTGAGGTGTTCTACGGGTACTGCAATTACACCGATGTGTATTTTTGATTTTGTGGAGTGACACTCCACAATTATAAGATTTTAATGTGGTAAACAAACTCTGTTTTACTCGCTAAGTAGAACCCGGTCACCATTGCCTGGGGGGGGGGGGGGGGGGGGGGGTCCTCTAAAATGGGCATCATGGATATGAGCAATTTGCTGTTCTTGGCTTTATCTCCATGTAAAATAAATAAATAAATAAATAAATAAATAAATAAATAAATAAATAAATAGTTCCTACCTGTACGAGCTCACATAATATGATGAAATATGCGGTTTTACACTTTACCCAGAAATCCTACCCACCGGTAACGTCATTGTGCCCTTGGTCAAGACACTAAATCCCGATTGCCTATGTAGGTGTGTGGGTGTGGGGTACGGTGGCGTTTTCTACTCAGGCGTACTGCTAAATGTGTTAGTGCAGACTTAGTAAGTTGGAATGTATGGCAGTTGCTCGTCGCTGCTCGTGGTTCTCTCCGGGTATTCCGGCCTCTTCAACCGTACAACACGATGGGACCCTTGCTGTTGAAAGTGTCGTTAAACCCCAATAAACAAACTCAACACGAACAGTTTTTGTTCGAATAAACTGCACTGTTGCACGACAGAAAAGGCCACAGTGTATTATTGTACATTTACACAACAAAAACCTCACAGGGATAGATAGCTCTTACACCAAAAATAATTCCATAATGCAATGAGCCGAAATGTGCAGAAATCCAAGTCTAAATGTTTTATTTTACAGAACTTTGTCAGGGCAAAGCCAGCCTAAATATAGGGGCAAGGGGCCTCATATGTAAAGATATTGTAAGTTCAAAATGTATTCCGCATCAAGGCGAAAAACCCACGTGAATTTCACTTCTCTGTAAAGCTGGACGAAGAAAAAACACACGTGGTGTATATCCAGCTTTAGCGCAGGGACCCAGGGGAGAAACGGTATGTTAGATAAGGTCTAATCATCTCGTTTAATTTATACAGTAGTCGGAGTCTCACGAGACGTAATCGGTTGATGTCAAGATGTCGTCACGGTAAATTGAGAAACGAGATTCTAAAAGATAGAAATGTCGTGTCATCATAAGTTATAACAATCATGGCAAGAACGAATCGGTTTTCTAGACAAGTGAAGTCAGCGTTAAGTCACGCGTGAGATAACTTGTATTGATTCTGCCTCGATACACGTCATCTCCCACCGTTTTGACAGGTGGACAGATGAGCGTCGGTCCACCTGACAGTTTAGGGTAAAAAGTATATATACCTGGAAGAGCAGAGCATTAGACACACACTTGGGGTCACACACGCGTTGGTGAAGTCCAGGACAGGCGGACTCTGTTTCCTGGCATAAGGGTACCTTCGATCACAGGACCCTGAAACGGCTGGAATCGCCAGAGAGGGCATTCCATGATTGATTTAGCTTAAAGTTGATAGGCGGCTACGGGGCCGAATTCGTGAGAAGGAACACCCCAGGTGGAACGTTAAAGTTTAGATTGTCGAGTAGCAGGTATCGTCCTGCAATAGTCAGAAGTGTAGGTTAATTGTATTGTGCGTATTAACCCTTTGAAGCGTCAGCCTGATTGCGTTCTGAGTAGTTTATTTTGCTGTCGGAACATCGTAATACCGACTGGAGATCGGTGTGAGTGACAATTTCGCCCTAGCACAAAAAGGGGCATCTGTGAATCGTGAATTCAACCAGGAACGGTGGATATTTCAATAGGACTTTCACGGAGGACTTTCAAAAGGCACATAAGGTATGAGTAGACAATATCTGAGCCAAATCAGAAGTACGGTGGTTTATAGATGACGAACATTGCTGGTCGGAACCCTCCGACAGCCAGAGGTACAGTTACGCGCAGACGTTGACATTTGAGCCTAAGCGGGTGAAGCTCTTATGGCGAGCTCACAGTAATAACATTTCAGATTTGTGAAGCTCTTATGGCGAGCTCACGGTAGTAACATTTCCAGTGTGTAGACTATAGTGCCAGTACAGGGCTATAGAATGACTATATGATTTTTTAGAATTATTTAACCGTAGTGACCCATTTTCTGTGAAAAGAATTGAATTGTTGATTGTTGAAATATTGAAACGGATTTACTTTTATGTGTAAATAAAAGAATCGTTGTTACTTTAAATCATTCTTTCCATTATACAGCCTGAAGTGATTAGGAATCACACCTAACGGAAATCGAACCTATTTCAGGACAATTTGGCAGAGAAGGAATCACGGCGTCGGTCTAACTCAGCTCTCTGCGCCGAGTTCGCGACACTTGGATTCCGACCCTCCACGTTGGTCTAATTTTCCCGCAACTTCATCAGCGGGACTAAATAACCCCACGTCAGCCCAGGCCTTACGGGGCCTTAGGTGTTCCCTGACATTGATTGGCGAGCGCTAACCAGGATATTTCTAAAAAGGTAAAAAATGGCTATATGGAAATTTTGTTTTATTTTAACGGCGGTTCTGTTTAGGGTTTGACGCGTTCGGTCAGTCGATGCCGTTCGAGGGTTTAATATCGCAATACAGTAGTCCCCAAAAGGATACTTAATAGCCACTATAACTGCGGTAGGTTTCAGAATATTTGGTGCGTTTAATTACGTTAAATTACAGAGGTAAATTAGGATCAATTGCCATATTTTTTTTTTCTTTCTTTCTTTTCCTTCTTCATTCTTTCTGACGAGTGTTGAAGATAGAAAGAAAAAATCAAAATGGATGTTGTTACACCCCTCGCCCAACTGGTATCATTAGGCAAGGAAATGGGCCTTGAGGGAGCTGAACTTCAGAAGTTCGTTAAAGATGAGCAGAAACGTGAGGCCAAGGAGATTGCCTTACGTAATGAGGCAAAAGAGCGGGAGATTCAGTTAGAAAGGGAGAGAGAGAATGAGACGAGAGAGAGGGAAGCCCAATTAGCAAGGGAGGCAAGGGAGGCAGAACGGGAGCTCGAACAACAGAGGCACGAGAGAGAATTAGAGCTCCTCAGAGCAAGGGCCGATGTGGAGAATGAAAGTCGGCGCTCAGGGGATGGGAGTGCAGGGGTAGCAATTCATGCCCCACGCCCCCATCTCGCTCATTTCAATGAAAACACAGATGACTTGGACTCGTACTTGGAGAGGTTCGAGCGTTTTGCCTCCAGTCAAATGTGGCCAGAAGACACATGGGCTATGTGCTTGAGCCCTTTGTTGTCAGGTAAAGCCCTCGAGGCTTATACCAGTATGCCTCCTGCACTCCTTAACGACTACAGTGAGCTGAAGAATGCCATCCTTCGGAGATACCAGCTCACTGAAGAAGGATTCCGGACCAAGTTCCGGGAAATTAAGCAGGAGAAGGGAGAAACAGTACCTCAGTATTTTGCCCGGGCTAGGCGGTACTTTGACCGCTGGACTGATCTCGCAGAAGTGAATGAGTCGTATGGAGCCCTGCGAGATCTATTTCTCCGAGAGCAGTTTTTAACTACATGCTCCAAGGAATTGGGCCTGTTCATCAAGGAAAGGGGTCCGCCCACCTATGATGAGATGGCAACTGTGGCAGAACGCTACATCGAGGCCCACGGTGGGAGTGTAAACGCACCCAAATTGGCTAGGGGTGGGGCAAACGGGTTGGCAATGGCACCCGTAAGGCAACACCACCCCGACCCTCCGGCGTCGCAGACCAGCCGGAAGGGGAGCGCTCCCAAGGACACCACTTGTTTTATCTGCAACAAGCGGGGTCATATTGCCAGGGACTGCTGGCAGAAGCAGGTAAGGACCACTGGGAACATTAGACCACCTCAGCAGGGGGTCGGGAACGCAGCACCAAGGGGTTGGAAGCAAGGTGACCGCGTAGATCCAGGGCCCAGTAGACAGACGGCAGCGTTCTGTCAAACTATCGGTCCAGAACACAGTCCCCTCCGGGAATGTATACAAGAGGGAGAATTGAGGCTGGAAGGCGGGAAGGTCGTCCCGATAATAAGCGGCATGTGTGAGAGGCTCACAACTTCGCAGGAGAAGGTTGATATGCCAGTGTACCCAGGGTATGTGGGACAAAGGGAGATCCGTCTGCTCCGGGATTCTGGGTGCTCCTCTGCAGCGGTTAGAAGGCAACTGGTTGACGACAAGCAATTGTTGGGTCGTGACCATTTGTGTATTTTGATAGATGGGACCGTTAGAAGGTTCCCCATCGCGAGGATAACGGTGGATACCCCATTTTATCGTGGCGAAGTGGAAGCCATGTGCATTGAATCACCTGTGTATGACCTGGTCATAGGTAATATCCCAGGGGTGAGGGCAAACCCTGATGAGTTATGGTCCAGGGATAGGGGGCCAAGTGAGGGCCCAACGAGTAATGAAGGGAAGGTTCCCAGGGGGAACCAATCCGATGGTCCAGGGGATGGCCCCTACACGACGAAATGTCGGGAAGTTTCAGGAGGGACGACTCCTGTCCTATTAGGGAGAAGGGGCGCAGGCGGTCCAGGCGAAACGCCAAACAGCGAGGGAACCCAATGGGATCATTGGGGAAAGACCCTCAAGCAAATTTATGTGGGGGAGTTGAGCGCTCCAAGAAGTCAGTGTCACCCGTGTGGAGAGGGGAGGCCAGACCCACGCAAATGGCTGGGCAAACTTCCCCAGAATTGAGAGGGCACGGGTCAACACAAGTTGAGTATGTTAAAGTGGATGGGACCGCTAAGGTGGGCGCCCAGGGGACCGAGAAAAGGGTCCACAAATCAAAGGAGAAGCATCCTAGGTGGCGGAGACCACGTAGAGAGTGCCGGGGGCGCACAGCGCCCAATGTGCGCAAGAAGTCGTCGCAATGGACCGGGGGGTCGACGGCACAAGGGTCAAGGACGGCCAGTGTCGTTCGAACGACGGTAATCGCCGGGACGAGCGAGCCTGGGGTATATAGCGCCAAGGGAAGCTCTTGGGAATGCGAAAATGACAGGGTATGGGGACCCTGGTGGAATACCCGTAGAAATAACGGGGCGAGAAGTAGGGGTGTGTCGAGGGTTACCCAAGGGGATTCTGGGAACCGGGCCCCTACGAATGGTCGGTGGTTATAAAGAAGCAATAGTTGGGTGGCTGCGGGCCTGGTGTCTGGGACGGGGGCTCCAGTCGCAAATATTTTTGTTGGTGAGGTGATGGGCTTCGTAAACTCGGTGTTAAGGCCCGGAGGAATTTTCTTATTTTAGTATTATTATTGCTCTGACTGCTGACTAGAGTTGGTTGTGAGTGCGAATGTGAGATACACTGCCCTGTCTGTCGCGTGTGCGTGGACGGGGAGCCTGTGTGTCGAGTTTTGTAAGTGTGGGGCACAATAACCCAGCCTGTCGCAAAGGCGCGGTCGGGAAATCTGTGTGTTGAATGTGTGAGTGTGTGAGGCACAATTTTAACCCCCTGGTCGAGCTTTGCGAGGGTGAGGCTCAACATAATGCAGGGGTCGTTTGCCCCTTCACAAGACATAGGGGAACGGGAGGCGAAGTTACACTCCGTTGGAATTAACCCATCTGACGCAAAGGCGCGGACGGTGTTACTCGTCGGAGTGAGTGCCAAGTGAACTGTTTGCAAAATGGGCGAACGTGTATAAAAATGTGTATGTTTGGGTGTAAATATATAGTATTACAGAGAGAGAGAGTGCTGCAAATCTAAGAATAAGGCTACTCTCCATATGTAAACCCGCAAGACGGGAGCACGTGGTAGCGTGTGTGTCGTGGGAATCGACATGGCCGACGCATGAGCCCGGTCATGACCCCCCACGACCACTAGGGTACAGTTTTGTAGTCTTGAACATGATGGGTAGATTGTAAAAGGGTGTGAGAGGCGAGCGTGCGTGGCTTTGCCCCTTGTGTTTTAAGAGATACACAGGGTGTTTCTCTCGGGAAGGGAGTTGTCAGGGCAAAGCCAGCCTAAATATAGGGGCAAGGGGCCTCATATGTAAAGATATTGTAAGTTCAAAATGTATTCCGCATCAAGGCGAAAAACCCACGTGAATTTCACTTCTCTGTAAAGCTGGACGTAGAAAAAACACACGTGGTGTATATCCAGCTTTAGCGCAGGGACCCAGGGGAGAAACGGTATGTTAGATAAGGTCTAATCATCTCGTTTAATTTATACAGTAGTCGGAGTCTTACGAGACGTAATCGGTTGATGTCAAGATGTCGTCACGGTAAATTGAGAAACGAGATTCTAAAAGATAGAAATGTCGTGTCATCATAAGTTATAACAATCATGGCAAGAACGAATCGGTTTTCTAGACAAGTGAAGTCAGCGTTAAGTCACGCGTGAGATAACTTGTATTGATTCTGCCTCGATACACGTCATCTCCCACCGTTTTGACAGGTGGACAGATGAGCGTCGGTCCACCTGACAGTTTAGGGTAAAAAGTATATATACCTGGAAGAGCAGAGCATTAGACACACACTTGGGGTCACACGCGCGTTGGTGAAGTCCAGGACAGGCGGACTCTGTTTCCTGGCATAAGGGTACCTTCGATCACAGGACCCTGAAACGGCTGGAATCGCCAGAGAGGGCATTCCATGATTGATTTAGCTTAAAGTTGATAGGCGGCTACGGGGCCGAATTCGTGAGAAGGAACACCCCAGGTGGAACGTTAAAGTTTAGATTGTCGAGTAGCAGGTATCGTCCTGCAATAGTCAGAAGTGTAGGTTAATTGTATTGTGCGTATTAACCCTTTGAAGCGTCAGACTGATTGCGTTCTGAGTAGTTTATTTTGCTGTCGGAACATCGTAATACCGACTGGAGATCGGTGTGAGTGACAATTTCGCCCTAGCACAAAAAGGGGCATCTGTGAATCGTGAATTCAACCAGGAACGGTGGATATTTCAATAGGACTTTCACGGAGGACTTTCAAAAGGCACATAAGGTATGAGTAGACAATATCTGAGCCAAATCAGAAGTACGGTGGTTTATAGATGACGAACATTGCTGGTCGGAACCCTCCGACAGCCAGAGGTACAGTTACGCGCAGACGTTGACATTTGAGCCTAAGCGGGTGAAGCTCTTATGGCGAGCTCACAGTAATAACATTTCAGATTTGTGAAGCTCTTATGGCGAGCTCACGGTAGTAACATTTCCAGTGTGTAGACTATAGTGCCAGTACAGGGCTATAGAATGACTATATGATTTTTTAGAATTATTTAACCGTAGTGACCCATTTTTCTGTGAAAAGAATTGAATTGTTGATTGTTGAAATATTGAAACGGATTTATTTTTATGTGTAAATAAAAGAATCGTTGTTACTTTAAATCATTCTTTCCATTATACAGCCTGAAGTGATTAGGAATCACACCTAACGGAAATCGAACCTATTTCAGGACAATTTGGCAGAGAAGGAATCACGGCGTCGGTCTAACTCAGCTCTCTGCGCCGAGTTCGCGACACTTGGATTCCGACCCTCCACGTTGGTCTAATTTTCCCGCAACTTCATCAGCGGGACTAAATAACCCCACGTCAGCCCAGGCCTTACGGGGCCTTAGGTGTTCCCTGACAAACTTAAATGGTAGGTCTACATTATTAGGGGACAGCATAGCAATATTGACAGTTGCACTCCATCACTTTTGACTCACATGTCAAATGTCTGCACATGTGACCTCAAAGACACGCAATACAATGCTGTTTGTTATCTGTCACACAAAACTGTCTGTGGCGAAATGGGCGAATTCATTCTGCACTTGTCGGAAAGTGTAATAACAACTTAACGCTACAGATCTGTTGAGATTAAATTGTTACTGATCACCATTACAAATGTATTGTCCATTTTGTCGTCTGTTCGTCCACCGTCATCTTTTTTCTTCACGCAAACATTTATGCATGCAGGTTAACCCTTTACCGGGGGCGCGATGGCTCACAAGGTGGATGTGCAGGCTGCAACACGAGAGGTCCTCGGTTCGAATCCCACCTGTGGCAACCGCTTTGTCTCCTTGGGCAAGACACTTCACCCCCAATGCCCATGTGGGGGCACGTTGGTGTTGTATACTAAGGCGTACTGCACGTCGATGGTGCACTTGTCTTCAACCAATTCTAACCCTGCTTGTGTGGAGTCAGTTCGTTGGGGAGCTGGCAGTTGCTCGCCGTGGCTCGGTGGTTCTCTCCGGTTAGTCCGGCTTCCCCTATCCGTAAAACTATCGTGGTCATGATTAGCCATTGTGCAGAAATATGTTACCTTAAAACACCAATAGATTAATAAATACCCCTTTACCAAACGCGAAAAACAGACGACAGGGAGATAACTAACATAAGCTCACAGCTTTCTGTCAGATCCCCCATTACATACTAATATGGTATTTTGTTAGTATATGTTATATTCTTGATGTTCTCTATATATACTGTCACTTTTCTTGGTGTTCAATATTGTAACATATAGCATACTTATTGAATAAATATTGTTTAAAAGTAGACGACACTTGCAAATAAAATTTTTGAATAACTCTATTTTTTCATTTCTCGCGTCAAAACCATAGCTTATGACACCTTATTGGAACGAGCTCATCGAGCTCGTTCCAATTAGGTGTCATAAGCTATTTTTTGAGACAAAAAATGAAAAAAATAATGAAAATTGAATGGTGATTTTTGTAAACAGCACTGGCCGGTCTTGGCCGTTTCGTTGTGTTAAGAGTAAAATGTTGACGGTGTTACATTTTTCGTGTCTTTTGGATGAGAATAATATTACTCTCGAGTGGTGTGTGGTTGGAGAGGAAAATCTCACTCGAGTGGAAGGATATTTGACTCAGACAGGAGAGTAAGATTTCCCCCACCCCCACACCAGTTGAGGGTGATTTCCTCCCACTACACCCATATGACGTCATCGAAGTGAAATACTGCCCGTGCGATGAAAATTTACTGTTCTTCTATTGATCATAGAGAAAAGTGTTCCCTATATAGGTATGCACTACGAAAACGAGCGGTAGCTCATGTTCCGCTCCACACACAGGAACTCGTCAAAAACAGTGATTTAACAATAAATAATATTGAACAAGCAAAACTGGATACCCCCATCGTAAATATTTACGATCGAGGTATCCAGTTATGCTTGTCTAATATTATTTTATTATTAAACCACTGTGTGTAACAAGCCCCTGTGCTCCAAAGTTTTCCTGGCATTTCCCAAAATGATGTGCCATGTACTCTCTTCAAATGGGAATATTCTTTAACTTAGTCACCTAACCCATAACATGTATTATATTCTAAATCCATTTGAAACATATAACACAAGGCTATCTGACTAAGTAAAAATAAACAATTTGAATGTTGGTAAAATAATGTTTTGTCAAATTGAAGGTTTCAGCTTGGAAAATTGCATGAAAAAATACCGAAACCAGTCATTTTTAGCCACCCAACAACCCCTAAGTAGAATTTCCCACTACCCCTACTTTCTTATCACTGAAGCATATTACCCCAGTTTCCAAAATGTGAAAAACGTTATATGTTTCGGTCTCGCACACCCGACAAATGTGTGTTATTATACGCAACCTCAGAGAATGTACTGCTAGCGGTGTCATTAAAGCGGACTCACCCGAGATCCACACCTGAGCCGCCATTAACGCGCGTGCATCTAACATTTACAAACTATCAATCAAATTTAATCTATTAAAAGCCACAAAAAATCTACATCTTGTTTATCCTAGACTTCCTAGATCGATGCACGAAAGGAAACACAGCCCAAGCGCGGAGCCCGACCTGCCCACGACGGCTCCGTCGTAGCCTGGCGTCCTGTGGCACTAACGCTGAGAATGCAAAATAAGGCTGCATTATTCACACTTCAGATGTATGTAATATCCACAATTTGAGAAACGTGCATAGCCGCGCCCCCGTCGGGACCTACAAGCCCCCCCCCCCCCCCAACAACGGGTGCGGGGGAGCAACACCTGTCACATCACAAGTGCCACTCCCCCGCACCCACCGCCGGGGAGAGAGCAGCCCACCAGCCCCGACAACGGCCGTGGCCACACCCGACTCCCAAACCGTCGACACCAAAGACATATATTCCTTGCTGGAAAGTCATCACATCAGTCTCAAATGTTTGAATAACGAATATGTGAAATGAAGGTGATAAGTCATTCCCCAAAGAACTACAAATGCAAATTACTCACTGGAAGCACCCACTCAGTGTGATATAATCCTGTACAATTCCGAATACAAGAGCATTATTAGAGTTGTCCAACCATTCAGACCCGAACAGAAGCGTGGAGAAGTCAAATGTGAAAGGCAATGTATTGATAGATGAGTCGCGTGCAGCGTCATGTATTGGACAATACAGGAGGAAATGTTCAGTTGTCTCTGGGTCATCACATTGGCACAGTGGAGATGACGATAGATGGTTGTCATAGAGGTGGGCATTGATACCGCTACAATGCAAGCGTAGCCTACAATGATAGATTTGTGCAGCACGGGATTTAGCACCAGTGTAAAATATCGGCGGTCGTTGGTTTGCACTATTTAAGAAACTTAAATTTATGAGGGAGGAATTTTCCTTTACCGAGGTTGGTAATTTGTTCCACTGATTGGTAACATACGGGATAAATGAGGATTGGTATAAGTTAGTGTGACAGAAGGGAATACGGTGGTTAATTGCAGATCGGAGATTGTGACTTTGATTGATGGATGCACTGATGGGGGGAACTTTGATAGAGATATATGGAGGTGTTAGCTCATGATACATCTTGAAGAACTGAGTAAGCTTGTGCCTACGGCGTCTTTCTTGTAGTGTATCCCATTGAACTTCAGTATAGAGGAGGCTTCTACTGGCGCTCACAGTGTCACCAGTAACTATTCTTGCTGCCGCTATCTGTATTTTCTCCAAGTCAGCTGCTTGCATTGCTGAGCAGTTGTCCTAGACACAGTCAGCATATTCTAATAGAGGTCGCATGAAAGCAAAATATATTCATTCGAGGACTTTTCGTTCAAGAGTAAACCTGTGAGCTCTAAGCATATCGATACGTGACCAAGCTATAGAGCAAACGTGGTCGATATGGTCATTCCACGTACAAGTTTTGTTCAATATTACACCTAAGTGCTTATGACTGGTAACCTCAGTAATTCCTGTTCCACTTAGATATAAGGGTGGATGTACAGGAACATTAATTTTACGGGAGATTAGCATAATTTCTGTTTTTTGAGCATTGAACTCAACCAGCCATGTTTTGGCCCAATCTTCGATTGTTGCCAAATCACGATTGATTAAGACTGCAGCTTGATCAGGATTCTCTACTATGAGATATAAAGATGTATCATCTGCAAATAGACGAATGCTGCTCAGTAAATTTTCAGTAATGTCGTTAATGTATATCAGGAATAAGAGTGGGCCCAGAATGGAACCTTGTGGAACACCAGACGTTACTTGTCTCCGGGAGGACCCCTCGGAGGCTACCACAACCCGCTGATACCGGTCGGAGAGGTAAGATTTTAAAAAACAAAGTAGATCGCCAGATATCCCTATTATCTCAAGCTTGTGAATAAGACCAACATGCCATACCTTATCAAACGCTTTACTGACATCACAAAAAACAAATCTAACTTCTTTACCGTCGTCAAGGGCATGACAAAATTCATCATAAATACCCTCTGTTTAGAATTTTACCCCTATGCAACAACGCGAATCTGTAGAGGGGAACCTGAAGACAGTGAGAGTTGTTAACATTCCGGTGACGTTATTTTGAAATTATTGATTTTGAAGTTTTTGTGACGTCAAGTGGCGTTTGATGAGAGAAAAATTACCCTCGGGTGGTGTGGGGGTTGATTGGGTAGCTATGGCAGTAGTGTATACATAGAGTATATCAATAGTAGCTTGGTGTACCAAATGTTCACCACGAGTGATAAAGTGGGTGGTGTTAACCCCGAGCCTTTGGCGAGCGGTTAACACCACTTCACCACGAGTGGTGAACATTTGGTACACCAAGCTACTTTGGGTATATTTTATTTATGCCATGATCGTAAGATTATTAAGAGTCGCTATTATTTTTTTTCACACTTTGCTGAGCAGCAGACATACACACGTGCGAATCTGTTTTTGTTTACAAGAGCACCGATGGGCGGTACTTCCGCTGTCAGTTTTATCTCCGAAACAAAATGTAAAACGAAACGCACAAATCACGGGGCCTTTTCCGTTTTTAATAACATAATAACATACTACTTCGAGTTATGAGTGCTTTATTAACATGAGACAACGCATGTTTGTTAATTTTTGGTAACTTCTCAAGTAAATTCATTTAAAACGTAATAAGTAATTGCCACTTTCATTTCGCTCTTTGCGAGGCGACGATCGATACATTAAGACAAGTTTCAATTCAGGTGGAGGTCACCAAAGGTCAACTTGGATGTAGTTCCACTGTAGGTGTAAATTTTAACTACTGAAATCCCATTGCTGGCGTGTTCACCACGACTAGTCTGTAAAGCTAAAATTTATGTCACAGGCTTTTTTATATATAGTAGAATAGGTAATCATGGTATAAATAGGGGCATTCGGGTCCACCGCCCTCACTGTGCCCGAAGAGCTTTGCTCGAAATCAATCGTGATGCTACGCGTTTTGCATAGCAATATCTGCGTACCTCGAAAATCCTTTAAAAATCGTTCATATTTACCCTTGAAGACTTCTGAATTTAGATACTTCGCAATAATGTGCACTCAAATGCCAAGATGTCACTATTCCAAAAAAATTTAGGAAAATAAAAAAAAAAGATCTCTCAATAAATTGCACTAAAATGCCGAGACATTTATGGTAGAGCCGTTTCTACGTATAAATACTCTGAAGATACCTCTTGGGGAAATTAGCGGTTTATTTACAATTTTGACAACAAAATGGACATTCTGGTATATTTGAAATGAACTATGAACAATCGTGCCTCCTACTAGAACACTGAACGTTGTCTTTCGCGGAGATTCCCAAAACAAAGTGACTAAAGATCGAAGAGGGACAAATTGCCTTTTCTTTTAGGGTGTTCCCGAAAAAAAAACAGATTTTAATAAATAATTGAGAAGAAAAAAAGACTTTAAAAAGGTATATATATTCCGATATAATAAAAACAAGTAAAAAAGGAAGAAAAAAAAAGACTTCGAATTAATTAAGCAAAAATCTTTTTCAATTGAAAAAAATAGAGAAAACAAAGAGAAGAAGAAAAAAAGTCATTTCTAAAAATCAAAGCTCATAAAAAAGAAAGAAAACGATTCGACTATTTCTCGAATCGAAGAGAAATACTCACGAGAACGATATGATGAGACGTACAGTAAGTGGGGAGTGGATTATAACTGAATCACCCATGAAGTGGAGTTATCACCCAAAGTATCACTTTCAAATTCTGTACATATGGACAAAAACACAAGCAATGTTTCAGCCAATGGACCTCAGGTGCTTGTTATGCTTTGCAACAAATTTGCAATTATTACTTGGATGGAATCTACTCTACGAGTGACTTAGTGATAATATAATCTCCACGTATTATTTATTTATTTATTGGTGTTTAAGGCCACATTCTTATGCACAGTGGCTAATCGTGACCGTGACAGTTTTACGGGTGGAGGAAGCCGGTGTACCCGGAGAGAACCACCGAGCATCGACGAGCAACTGTCAGCTCCTCAACATTCTAACTCTGTTCAAGCTCCGCTCAAGCAGGGTAACAGCGGTTGAAGACACGTGCACCATCGACGTGCAGTACGCCTTAGTACACGGCGTCATCAGGCCCTCATGTGGGCAACCGGGATAAAGTGCCTTGCCCAAGAACACAACGCGGGTCGTCCCGAACGGGGATCGAACTCGGGACCTCTAGCACAGAAGTTCAACAGTCTACCACTGAGCCACCGCGCTCCCTACTCTCCACGTAATGTATGAGAGATATCGAATTGAAATGCGAGATGACTCAGTTATTCAGACCCGTGATAGAAACTCAGGAACAGACGAAACAGAGATCATCAAAGAATTGAAACCCTTTAGAGAAAGCAGGACTCCCGCTCGTCCGACTCTTGGTAACAGACCTACCTTATGATACACCATCGTATCCCGCATACCCTCACCCTCCTCAGTTCAGTTACAGTCCTCATTATGGGCTACCACCAACGAGTTCTCTCGCGAAAGAATGAATAGACCTATATGGAATCGAGATCAGTGCCGCGCCGACGACAATAGATACGACAGATTTTGGAGATCCTAGTGAATCTTCCATGGATAAATCTAATACAGTTACCTTGGATGCCGACTGGACTTACAGTATTCGAAAAGAGTCTAATGAAAATCTATCAGGCGATATTTTGATCGTGGTCGGTGATCGTGTGTTCGAAGGAACTCGAGAACTGCGGCATCTGCTCACGTTGGCCAGAGCGAAACCCGATAATTACAGTGAAGGGGATCTCAGCACTTACTCTGAGGTCTTGATCCACACAAATGCCAAAAAAATGAATAACGATCCCAAGTCTAGAAGAACGAAAGTGAGAAAAAGTTTTAAATGGACACAAGTTGTGAAACCTATGTGGGACGAACAAAATGCATTCGTCAGTTTGGTCCTTGGACAAATTGCGTTCGTCTCGATGAAATTCTATCGACTTTTTCGATGTGACCCGCCTGCGTTCACATCGTCACTTTCTCCCAGTTTTTACAGTGGTGGCAGTAGACGAGGTGTCGTGGGTTCAACGTTCAATTTCTCTAACGGTTGACTCAAGTCTGACTAAATTTCGACGGAATTTATTAAAAATGTTAAAAAATTCACCGTCTTAAAAATTCACATTTAGGTGCGGCCGACAAATTTGACAATGACTGTTCTCCGGAAAACATTCACCTTTTTTCAAAGGTAACACGGACTCGCCATTTTAGGTGAATTGTTTCGAATTGGATGCTATGTATTTTGCATGATTGCGACCAGAGACAAGATTAGCACTGAGATTCTCATTGACAAAAATTCAGAAAAACACTGCCGTCGTGGATCGAAGACGCGCGATCTAACGTCGATTCCCGCGGGAAAAATAGAGTCCGAATCGAACGAAGAATTTTATTTGGTGCGCCGGAACCCTCCCGCGATGATGTAGAGGAGTTTTTGGCACGGAGAGAGAGATCGCTCGCCCTAGTCTAAACATATGAGGTGCGCTAGAACGGCTCTGTGATTAAGTAGGAGAAGTTTTTTTTAACTAACCAATCAGATTGCTTGATTCCCATAACCTGTATTTAACCGTAGAGAGTTATCTCCTCTTATTATCTAAGAATTTCTATCCGATAGAGCCGAAAAACGTCATAATGATAACCGTTTTTTGTCATTAAAGAAAAAACTGTAAAAAAAATGTTATTTTTTTTTACATCTAACATATAGATGCAAATGTCTGTATCTATATCTCTCTCTATCTCTCTATCTATCTTTGTTCCAGGTGAACTCCTCCGTTTCTGGACCGATCGATCTCAAATTCTGTACACGGGGGAGAATTGAGTATCTCGAAATCTTAAATTACATTTGTTGTAAGCAGCGCCACGAAACAGACCTGTGTAGTGATCGTGATCTCTAACTTTTAAAAAAAAAAATTTCAGACTGATTATCGAATAATTGTCTGTAGATGTGACATTCGGTGGTTTCGTTGTATTCTCACTATTGTTCTGGCGTGATGATCATGTCTTAAGGTTTTTTAAATTTGTCATATAATATTTAAATTCTCGAATCTAACTCTTCTACGAATCTTTGAGCCACGTCATCATCATCTGAACGTTTACTGTAGATGAATGGACCTGACGATTGAGAATCGTCGAAAGAACATATCAAGTAATAACAATAGCCTGAAGGTACGTGCTTCTGATATTTTTCGGCGTAACTCCTATGCTCGTCGGGCTGGCAAGAATTCATTTTTGTGGTGAAACATTTGAAATCAGCATAGACGATGAATGGTGGTTCTAATCTTCTATTGTGACGACGAAAGTCCACATAAGTGTTAGGCTTAGGCATTTCGATGACAACGGCTTGCTCTTTGCTGCAATATTCCCGATGATGCGTCAACGATTCTTGACTATGGAACGAATTCATGCAGTTGAGGCAGAAAAATCTCTCACCGTTATGTTTACAAATCTGCTTCGACAGCAAATGACTCATATTTTTAATCCGGCAATAATGTTGATTGTCACCCTCGGAAATTAATACAAAATTAACAATCTTTTCTCTCTCTTTGTTTGAAGTCAGTCTGAGAGGAGACTATTCCTTTTTTATCGTCTCCCTAATATCTCAAGACGTTCAGGGCCACAGTGGGATTTAGCTTTTGAAACCTTCGATGTCTTTCAACTGCATTGGGAAAGACACTCCCGTCCAGTCGAGATTTTTACAAGTCTCTACGTACTTGGAAACTCTCTGAGCGTCCTTTTTTATGGGATACAATGCCGATGTGATCGCCCATTTGAAACACTCGTTATCATCTTTATTTTTCATGTTGATCACGGCTTGTTTTTTAAATACGAAATAAGGTAATTTTATATAGGAAGACGCTTTCAAAGGGTCGTGTCTATCCACGTGAATCTCGAGATTCAATACCTTCGAACGTCCAAGTACTTTCCTTGCCTTGATAAATAGCCATAGATTCCAACATGTTGTCTTTTACCACTTCGTAAACGTCGGCTAATTCGTCGTCTCCAAACACAATCTCGTTTTTAGATCAGAAATAGGTATCTTCCACCACGCCCTCACCCGACTTCGCATCAATCTTTTTTCAGCAGACAATGCAAGATCATTTTTATTTTTAAACCCTTATCTAGATGTTTTCGAAATACGTTCGCCAGTTCCATGAACGATTTGGGATCGAGTTTTACGAGACCGGGCTTCACGTCGAAAGTTTTAAACCACCCTTTGATGGCTTTATCTCATTCTATCAAAACCAGTGGTGACTGCAACGCTTCTATTATGATTTCCTTTACCGCGTCGAATCACTTTTTTCATTCACCGCTCTCGCGATCACATCCATCATTTTTTCTAATGAATCGTCATCTCGAACCGTGTCACTTTTCATTTTTTTATTATTCTCTTTCAAAACCTCCTGTTGCTTCACCACTTTTCGTTTAACGGTCGTCTTCTTAGTTTCCTCTGCAGTCGTTCGTTGATGTTGTTGTTTTGTCGTCGCTGTCTTCTCATCTTTTTTTTCAAATTCGAGTTGTTTTTGTTGCTACCGCAGATCTTTCATCCATTCCTTTTCAGTCATGCAAATGACCGATGCATTCGTCTTTTTTCATGCATTTGACACCTTTCAATTTCAACGATTGACACACTTTGGCTTGTAATTTCACCAGTGATAGATCACAGGTCTCCTCGCGCACGGCTTCGATCAATCGTTTTTTGGTTTTGTGACGGTTGTAATTTTTTATTCCTAGATTTCTACAGTACTTTTTCAAGTGGGGTATGGTAGACAAATATAATTTTTTTTTCTACGATATACGTTTTTATTTTGGGTATTTTTTGTGTGTGTTAAGCAATAGAAACAGGCGAGAGAACTGCCTATTCAATTCATAAATTGATAAACCAGCTAAACTGACTCTGAGATCGGAACAGAGTTTATCGAAGATGAAGGATTCCTCCATTGTGAAAATGTTGTGAAAATACCACAACTCGCCGAGAAATTACATAGGTCGCGATTGCAAAAAAGTAATTTAAAAAAAACTAAGTGCAAAATATATATATAAAAAACAAAGTGCAATGTATAAAAAAACAAGTCCAAAATATAAGTCCAAAATATGAAAAAAACTAAGTGCAAAATATAGAGAAAACTAAGTCTAAACTAGACTTTATGATTCTGGAGAATCATGGCTTTTCCCGATGAGATTCCATGATTTTTCATGACCCCACAGTGTCTGATGAATTGTTTTTAACTGTCTCACTGAAGTCCCTTCATTGATGTTATGAGAAAGGTGAAGATAGTAATATCAAATGACAGAGTTTGATAAAAAAAAAATTGTTTAGGTAAAAACCATCATTAACGGTGGAGTGGTTTAATGTCAATATCGTCGTCCAACAATTCAATGACCGACAAAAGGAGTTATGTTTGTTTGACACATACCCACTGAGTGCTGTGTCAATTTAAAAATGGTTCATTTTATCTCAAATGAATCCCAAATATTGATATCTGGCAGCTTGTAGAGGGTTAGCAAGTGCTAACAGGAATATTTATTTATGCAACTTGTAATGTCACACCAAGAACAGTGAATGGCCATTTTTTTCTTTAAAATCTACAAGATGTTTTCAGAGAAATCCAGGGAGAACATGAATTTTAAGCTTTTGATGGGTATCATTGTTTATCCAGCCCAAAACGGGTTAAGTGTTGTTTTTTGAATACTCTTATTACTTCCAAAAATAATTCTCAGTGAATTCTACTTCCACTTATTTTGATCTCTCCTCCCAACATTGGGTGCTGTGGGTACGCAAACACAGCCCATTTTATCAACATTTTGATGTTTGAGAACCTGCATAGGGTTAACAAATGCTTACAGGAATATTTTGTACATGCAACTTGTAATGTCACACTAAGATCTGAGAATGGCCATTTTTTCTTGAAAATCTACGGGATATTTTTTAAAGAAATCCTCAGATAACACAAATTTTTAACCTTTTGAGGGGTATCTCTCTGTAGCCAGCTCTAAAGGGTTAATGCTTGGTTTTGTGAATACCTTCATTACTTACAAAAATGATCGACGGTGAATTCCACTTCCAATGAAGGGGGTTATGTTTATCTCGTAGGTACACCTTTGCTGTTATGGTTTCCCAAGAACAGCCCATTTTCTCCAAATGTCTTTGCTTGGCAGCCTCTGGAGGGTTAACAAATGTTTACCGAAACATTTTGTTCATGCTTGTAATGTCACTCGAAGACCTGCGAATGGTCAATTATTCTTGATTTTTTTTTTTTTGAGCAATCCACAGAAAACTGGAATTTTAAGCTTTTAAGGGGTATATCTCCTTAACCAGTCAAAAATGGGTTAAGACCCCGATTTTTGAATACATTTACTACTTACAAAAATGTTTCCCTGTCAGTTTTGCGTCCGGTAAAAGGAGTTACGTTTCTCTGTTGCATTCCCTTTTGATGTTGTTGTTGTTCAAAAACAGACTATTTTTTTTTTCAAAATTTTGACATTTAGCAGCGCATGGAGGGTTAACAAATGCTTACCAGAATAATTTATCCAATCAACAGGTAATGTGACACCATGACCTATCAATGGACATTTTCTCTTGAAAACGCTACCAGATGTTTGTAAAGAAATCCAGGGAAAACATAAATTTTTAAGCCTTTGATGGGTATCACTATTAACAACCACAAAAAGGGGTTAACGCTTGGTTTTTTGAATACCCTTATTATTTACAAAAATGGGCCTCGGTGAATTCCACTTCCAACAAATGAGATTATGTGTATTTCTCAAGTACATGTTGGGTGCTGTGCGTGTCTGAAAACAGCCCATTTCAACAAAATTACGATGCTTGGCAGTCTGTAGAGGGTTAATAAACGCTCACCGGAATATTTTGTCCATGCAACTTATAACGTCACACAAAGACCTGCGAGTAGTCAATTTTTCTTGAGAACCTACAGGATGTATTTAGAGAAATCCACAGAAAATGGGAATTTTAAGATTTTAAGGGTCTCTCTCTTTAGCCTGCCCAAAATGGGTTAAGACTTCGACTTTTGAATACCCTTACTACTTACAAAAATGTTTCCATATAGATTGTGCGCTCGATAAAAGAAGGCACTTTTCTTTGTGGTGTACCCATTGGGTGCTGTTGGCGTCCAAAAACAGCCCATTTTATCACAATTTGGACTTTTGGCAGCCCGTGGAGGGTTAACAAATGCTTACCGCAGTATTTTGTCCACGCATTATTCTATTGTCACACCAAGGCCTGGGAGTGACAATTTTTTCTTGAAAATCTACAAGACTCGTTTAGAGAAATTCACGGACAACACATTTTTTTAGGTTTATGGGGGTATTGCTGTTTAAGCAGCTCAAAAAGGGTTAACGCTTGGTTTTCTGAACACCCTTATTACTGACAAAAATGATCCTCTGTGAATTCCACTCCCAATAAAGGAAGTTATGTTTATCTCTCGTGTATTGTATGGGTGCAGTGGGGGCCTGAAACCGGCCTATTTCATCAAAATTTTGATGTTTGGCAGCCTGTGGAGGGTTACCATATGCATCGCCTGATATGTCGTGTGTATCAGAGGGTGTGTCACAGACAGGTCTAGCAATGACGAATGTATAAAAAAAATCTACAAGACGTGTTTCGAGAAAGTGCCGATAAATCCCAATTTTGGCAGTTTTTTACCAATTCTGACGAAATAAGGGTTAAATCGAAAATCGTACGGACAAAATGTGTGGAAAAAAAAATAATAATAATCCGTAGAAAAACAATAGTCTTTTCCAGAGGGAAAAGCCTAAATATAAAAAAGGCAAAGTCCAAAATATAAAATTTCAACGATATGGCCAGAATATTAAAAAAAAGTGAATTAAAATAAGTTAAAAAAAAAAAATGGAAATCAAAGATTTATCGTGGAGTGAAATGAAGATAAAGAGTTCGAATCATTATTGTTCCCGAGAAGCATAAGAGGATTGATCATGGGAAAATCCAATTGCGGGGAAACCAATCTGTTGTTGAATCTTTCGTTGTGACTCGAGTGGTTGGATTACAATAGATTGTTCGTGTTTGGCAAGAGTCTCTTTCGACCCGAAAACAGATCATTGCGAGAAGCTCTGAACGAGAAATTACCAAAGGACTCGATAAAGAGAGGTGTTGGATCATTAGGACGAGATGCGAGATGTCGCCGGGGGGGGGGGGGGGGGGGGCGGTTATCGGTGGTGGAACAGGCCAAGTTCATTCATCCAATTTAGGTTGATTTTGCAAAGTTGCTTACCGAGAGCAGTGTGTGAATAACGTCGAAATGTCGTCAGTCCTTGACAAAGTTCAATTAATAGAACTGAAAAGAATGTTTGGCTTATTGATGTATACTGTAAAGTTCAAATTACGCTCAAATTTGTGGAGTTCAGGTTGGGGTAATACTTTTTGCCGGTAAAAAGGACGGTATCCGGTAAAAAGGACGGTAAGTGTATAAAAACTACGTTTTAAAGTACTAAATGTACCTCTCAATGTGTGAAAAGTGATTTTTTAGGGAAGCTTACGCTGTGTTCATACACTTATCGTCCTTTTTACCGGACACCGTCCTTTTTACCGCAAAAAGTATTACCCTCAGGTTGGGCTTTAACTTTCCGTTCGTTGTTCTCCATATAATTACAACACTATTCTCCATATAATTACAACATAGTAAGTGATATTTTATTCAAATAAATCACTGTTCAATGTTGCGCCCCTATTCATTTATCACCTTTTTCGATCGTCAACAAAAGAAAATCCCCGTTACCCATGTGCAATGTCCAGACCACATGTCACTTCACTGTCTTCAATTATCTTTGAAGATTGGAGACTTGAGCATAGACAGGGCGGTTGGATTCTCCGTGGCGTAGACCATGCCTACAAAGTAATCATGACCAATCAGCAGCCGGCCATAGTGCCATGACTCTTGTACAATGCAATTGAGCAACAGAGAAGGTGATCTAAGAGAATGTTTTTGGGGGGGAGAAATCCAGAATGGCTTCAGGAAGGGAAGGAGAGTCACTGACCATCTTTTCACGCTATCCCAAGATTGGGGGAGTTCTGCATTCTGGAAGGTAGCAGTAGACTTCTTAGTGTAGGAGAGACTAGTGACTATGAGTACCTGAGGGTAAATATAAACATCACAGGAAGAGGCATCTACCGAAACCACACAAATAAATTGATCCTGAAGGGGAAGCGAATCCTTAACCAAATGCAACTTATGGAGAGAAAAAGTTTCAATAAGGTTTTCGTGGGGAAAACGTTTTGGGAAATGGTGGGTCTGCCAAGTATAACATACTGTACGGAAGTTGTACCCCTAAACCACACAGCTGTTAAGAGCTTGGAAATCCTGCAGAACGATGCAGGCCGATGGATAACAGGCTCGAGTAATGCCGCAGCGCTAGAAGCGATCAGGGGTGAGCTTGGATGGATGAGGATCAAGGAAAGGATAGACCTATTGAAACTCGGTTATCTTAATTATTTGGCAAATCTCACCGACAGCCGATGGTGTAAAGTAATGTTCCTGAGAACTTTCAACTCAAATATCAAGACGAGGTGTATGGTCCAAGTGAGGGAGCTAGTAGAAAACTACTCATTGGAGATCTCGGACCTTGACGTTGGGGCAAACCAGGGCAAAAAGATCGCCAGAGAAAGGGTCATGGAGGATTGTAACCGTAATTGGCGAGAGGGGGTCAAATCAAAGAGATCTTTGGGTGGCAAGTGATAAAGAGAAGCCTGGTTTTGAAGAGTACCTTGATGGCACCTTTGGGGGGTCACCGTTGTTCAAGCTGAGGTCGCGGTCCCTGGAGCTGAGGGGAAAAATTGGGAAAAACAGTGAAAAGGAGTGCCAGATGTGTAACTTGGGCGTGGTGGAGACCCTGGAACACTTTCTTATAGAATGCCCAAAATACCAGTCTAAAAGAACAAGATTCACGGGGAGTATACTGGGGAAGTGGGATGGGAGAATGAAGGACATGTGGTTAGGGGGCGACTCAAAGGAGAGGGTTAATATACTAATCGAAAAGATTGGGAAGAATGGGGCAAGGGATGTCATCAAGCAGTTCGTCTCCGTGTGTTGGGCGGAGGGAAGAGCGGGAATAGGGAGGCAGTTGGTTGAACATGGGTAACCAACGCCTTCTCATACGAGAACCGCGACAAACCAGCGGCCGGCCGAAGTGTTATTATTATCAACAGCAAAGTGTCTTGCTTCTGTTTTGTTTACTTTAAATTAACTTTTTCTTGACTGTAGTTTGATTCTCAGGTGTAAGTTTTCATCCGGTGAATTGATGTCAGAAGGTTGAGTGATAATCAATATATATCAATATATAGGGGTGTATCCTTTCGCCAATCCTGTTTGCATTGTACATCAAAGGTTTAGGAGATGAACTCCTGCGTAGCGACGAGGGGGTAGCAGTTGGGGACTTGAAGATCCCAGGGCTATTTTTTGCAGACGATATGGTTCTAGTGTCAGAAAGCGAAGAGGGGCTAACGAAAATGCTGGGAATTGTTGGGAATTATGGGAGCAAATGGAGACTCGAACTTAATGAAAGCAAGAGCAAAGTTATACCTGTGGGCCGCAAAGTGGACCCCACTCGAAGGTGGAGAGTGGGTGAGTTCTGCATTCCGGAAGGGAGCAGCAAACTTCTCAGTGTAGGAGAGACAGGTGATTACGAGTATTTGGGGGTAAATATAAACATTACAGGAAGAGGCATCTACCGAAACCACACAAATAAATTGATTCTGAAGGGGAAGCGAATCCTTAACCAAATGAAACTTATAGGGAGAAACAGTTTCAATAAGGTTTTCGTGGGGAAAACCATTTGGGAAATGGTGGGGCTGCCAAGTATAACATACGGTACGGAAGTGGTACCCCTAAACCAGACGGCCGTAAAGAGCTTGAAAACCTTACAGAACGATGCAGGCCGATGGATAACGGGGTCGAGTAATGCCGCAGCGCTAGAAGCAATCAGGGTTGAGCTTGGGTGGATGAGGATCAAGGACCGGATAGACCTGTTGAAACTCGGTTATCTTAATTATTTGGTGAATCTCCCCGACAGCCGATGGTGTAAAGTAATGTTCCTGCGAATTTTAAACTCAAATATCAAAACGGGGTGGATGGTCCAAGTGAGGGAGCTAGTAGAGAGCTACTCATTGGAGATCTCGGACCTGGACGTTGAGGCAAACCAGGGTAAAAAATCGTCAGAGAAAGGGTTATGGAGGATTGTAACCGTAATTGGCGAGAGGGGGTCAAATCAAAGAGGTCTTTGGGTGGCCTGCGTGATAAAGAGAGGCCAGGTTTTGAAGAGTACCTTGATGGCACCTTTGGGGGGTCACTGCTGTTCAAGTGAGGTCACGATCCCTGGAGCTGAGGGGAAAATTGGGAAAGACGGTGAAAGGGAGTGCCAGATGTGTACTTTGGGTATGGTGGAGACCCTGGAACACTTTCTTCTAGAATGCCCAAAGTATCAGTCTAAAAGAATGAGATTCACTGGGAGTATAATGGGGAAGTGGGATGGGAGAATGAAGGACATGTGGTTAGGGGGAGACTCAAAGGAGAGGGTTAATGTGCTAATCGGAGAGATTGGGAAGAATGGGGCAAGGGATGTCATCAAGCAGTTCGTCTCCGAATGTTGGGAGGAGAGGAGAAGCGTGGGAACAGGGAGGCAGTTGGGAGTTCAGGGGTAACCAAGGCCTTCTCGTCCGAGAACCGCGACAAATCAGCGGCTGGCCAAAGTGTTATTATATTATTATCAAAACAAAGTGACACAAATTCAAGCTCAACAAAATAAACGAGACGCTGGTCAGGCGTTCGTTAATCTTTGTTGTTTATTTTTAAAAAAACACATAGCAATCACCCAGTTTCCTGTAAACACCTTAGTTTAATTTAGTTTAAACAGTATTTATTTCAAAAGAATTTCCATGGTAATATGTAGCTTACATTACCATTGGGTGTGGATTCGACAGTAAGCTGTTAGCTTATCTGTGGTCGTTTCCACTCATAGTAATATTAACAGGTAGCAAACGAGAAGACAGTGAGACCAATTCCTTCTATCAAGAACGTGTACAATAAGATACCTGTTGACACAAATAATTCGCTAATAAAGAAAACACTTTAACTATTCCTGGAATTATAGTCTGTTTTAAAAAGCTGATTTCGGTTTCCCTTGGTTGTCATGTAAAACAATTCCCGGTGACATTGTTTACAATATGACACCAGCATAATATGTATTCTTTTAAAAGTAAATTATTGGGTAAAATTTCTTCCAATACACATGGTGGTATGCATTATTTCCAGTTTGTCTCTTTGATGTGAACTGCAACAAAACTCACATATCGACTATCGGTGCCAAGAAAACAATGTATAAGTTACAACATGTCATCAACACCTTTGCTGTTTTGACAGATTGACTTATTCCCAAGTCAATGAAGTATCGATATCGGCCGATATCTAGAATGGAAGATATCGGTATTGGCAAAACCGATAACACTCGTATCAGCACACCTCTAAATGGATCTTTCAATTTCAGTAAATTATTTTTGTTTTTTTTTGTGCGAGGACTTTATATGGTCTTTAAGATTATAAGTTTTGCCTCGTGATGCTGATAATGTGATATGACTTTGTCACAAAAGTTTGCATTTGCATTTCTCCTTGTCGATTCGTCAACATATTATATTGAGGTGTCTGTGGGGATGAGCTTGTTGGTTCCCCCAGTGGTTGGTGGATTCCTTAGCCCACACAGTGGATCTGTTTGAATAATTCTACCTTCATCTTGGAACTAACAACGTGGTGATATAGGCATCATATTGCCATAGTTGTTGAAAGCGATGTAAAACCCCAATCAAACCAGATCAGACAATTGAGACAAACTAAATGTGTAGCTTAATATTCTTACAAATCTAGCTTCTCGGTGTTTACCTTGCAAATGAAACTTAATTAATATTTTTCTCAGAAACCTTTGATTTTAAACCAAATTTAAATAAGCTTTTCCTAATTTTATCCTTGAATGTAGTGGTATGCACTTTGAACAGTCTAGTTTCTGCAAATCATGGCATCTGCAGGCATATGTCAGCACTGTGCCTGTTGTGCCCATAATTAAGTTACTACTGCTTATACTGTGACCGTGTATATATTGCAAATATAGGTTGAGTAAATGGGAACTTATTTTTATTCTGGCTCAAGAAGGGCAAACCTTGTGTTTTTGTTTTTGTTATCGCATCTGCATACCAGGATAGCGACCAAAAAGACTTTTTTGTTTTGTTGAAATAAAAATTAAGATTTTCAATTTTCTCATTTTGAAAAAGCAGTTCAACCCAGCTATTATGACTCATTAGACAATATTGTATATACTATGCTTTATTTTAAAGAATGTTCCATTAAAAAAATTGATAAGAATGAATTATGTTGTGAATGGATATTTTTGTCGGGCAATTTTTTTTCCGCTCAGTATTGGGCACCCCCATTCATAAGTCAGTTTTGGATGAAATTCTCCAATATTTTTATATTTAGAGGGGTTAGTTTTGTTAATAACGCTTCAAAATAGGCTTTTATGATCATTCGGTGACATTTTGTTACAGTTTGGGACACAAAAGATGCCATAACAGTGAAAAAGAAAAAAAAATAACTGATTTCGCACATTTTTGGGGGGCGCTTGACCACCCACCCACCACCCGCGGCTTTCTTGCAATAGGCGTCGATCGAACTTGAAAATAATTTTAAATTGGACTTACGAAAGTGTGGACCCCAGAGATTTCAATTCAGAGGATAAAAATCTGATGATCGTCAATGGTCTCTTGTTGGAGAAACAGAATCTATGCAGGTCTTAATACGTTCGAGGGCGTCACAGCAACGTTGATTGTTTCTGTCTCAAAACTATTTTAGATTACCCAGAGATACCATAAGAGAGAAAGCGAATTCCCTGTGTCTGTTTCATCAAGATCTCAAGAATTTGAATAGCATCTACAAGGATCACGTGACCAACGACATGAGCAAAGAAGATTTCAGGAGATCTTGTAAGGCGGTGTGGGATCGTGGACCTTATAATTTCGTGGCCATCGATCTGACTAGTCGCAAATACCAAAATATAGGAACGGATTCGACAATTTTTATATTCTGATATAATAAAAAAAACCCAGAAAATCCTTCTTTTACTCACGATAATATATAAATTAAAAAAGAAAAATTAATAATAATAAAATAAAAAATAATTAAAATATATAACAAATGTTACAAGAAACGTTAGAAAAGATAGTCGAGAACACGGCTACGTAAAGTTCTTTTCAAAATTCAAGCCTCTGCTAGAATTGAAAAAGGAGAAGAGCTACGAAATGGCACTGGTGAATCTCGAAACGTACCATTCTTTTCCAACATCAAAGAGTTGAAAGATCTGTTCAGATATTCTCCAGACAACGGAACGAGTTGTCACGAGATTCCCATTCCGAAAGGCAGGTACGACATAGTTGATCTCAATGATTTCGCGGAGATGAGAATGAAGATAAACGGTCACAGAGGTCTAAGAGTTTACGAACGATATTAAACGTGGGAGCAAGTTATCAGGTGGATTTCGAGACGGACGGTTCTCTTTTGGAAGATTGTTGAGATTTGAACCAAAGGTTTATCGAGATCACATGACCTCCGAAAATGTGGTCGAAATTCTCACCGTCAGTAGCATTCTTGTGAACGTGGACGTGATCACCGGAAGTTTCGTCAACTGTAGCGTGAAGCCGATGGTCTATTCCTTTATCCAAGACGTTTCACTGGGCTGCAAGATTGTAGAGCAACCCAGAAATCTAGTCTATGTACCCGTGGCATAAGACACCATATATAATATCGAAAATAAGTTGACGGATCAAAATGGCGAGTTATTAGATCTTAGAGAAGAATATGTGTCGCTACGGTTTTTCATTGGGGAAATTTAAAAAAAAAATGATCTATTTTTTTAAATTATATATAAGAAATAAAAAAAAAACTAAAATTAATATATATATAAAAAGTAAGAAATTAAAAAAAGTAACTTAAAATTAAAATTAACATATAAGAAGTAAATAAAAATAATTAAAAAAATGAGATACATTCCAAAAAAGCATTGGTGGGGGGGGGGGGGGGGGCAAACATACCTGCTCTTGAGCCAGCCCGCTGCTCCCAACCCCCATTCCTGCAACCACATAAGACTTTACAACAGGTGGAAAAATCGAAAAGTCCCATTCCAGGAAGCACTTAAGATTCCAGGAAGCAAATAAGACTCAACAACTGGCGGAAAATTCGAAAACCGTCATATAACCAAAACGGCGAAAATGGACGAATATCGAAGAGAGACTTACAGAAATGCCAGACTCTGCGGAGCATAATACCAAAGTGGTGACAATGGACGACCATATCGAAGAGATACAAGCAGAAATGCCAGACCATGTAGAGCATAATCGACATTTTATCGATCTGCATTCCAGGCCCCACGCCTTGTCGAAACCCCAGATGACCCGAGGGTTAAAAACCTTTACCCAACGTAACGGCCAAAACTGGCCAGCGCTATTCTCAAAAATCGCCAATTAATTTTCATTATTTTTTCATTTTTTGTCTCAAAAACATAGGTTATGACCCCTCGTTGGAACGAGCTCGACGGGTCATAACCTATGTTTTTGAGACAAAAAATGAAAACAATTAGTTACTCAAGAATTTTTTTTGCAAGTGTCGTCTGCTTTTTAGGTTAGGTAAAGGGTTAAAATCGTGAAGGATGCCAATGGCCAGTTTGAAGTCGACGGCGGCATCGCGGTCTTCTCTACTTGGGTGTGAGTGTGTATGTGTGTGTGTGTGTGGGGGGGGGGGGGGGGAGTAGAAGCAGACATTGGTGACATACAGGTTGCCGATGGTATTGTGGCCCGGGTCGGCCGCGTGGCCCTCGATACTTGTATGACGAACGCGAGAGCGGGACAGCTTCGAGGAGCCCCATCGTGAGTGAGATGCCGCATGACAGGCTGGGAGAGTACGTGGAATACTATAAGGAGGTTGAAGTCGACAACCGGACAAAAGATGACACCCTCAATTCGTCTTCAATCTGACAAGGTCTAGTGCCGAGAGATGCGAAAGGCTCTCCCCCGCGCCCAGGCGTGAGACCAGTTTGTAAAGCAGTGGCGGCCGGCTGACCTAATACTCACTAGCCGTCAGAAAGTCAGAGGCAGGGTACAGGAACTGCTATTCGAGAGAAATAAGGCGCTGTTCCCGGATACTCCCGCCCCACTTCTCTATCACCCCCAAAACAACCTAAACCAAAATATCACAGTGGATAGTCCTGAGAGCGATCGAGGGAAGAGCTGGTTCTCAACCACATCGTTGAAGTCGCAATCGAAGCTTTAGAACAGGCAATGCAAACTGAGGATTGGGGCCTCGGATGCGCACTCACAGCACACTCGTCCCAAGGCCTCACTATCCACGACCTACAGACGGTTTGGATCATAGACGACTTTTTGCAGTGGCCCATACTCGCCTACCTCGCAGTTTCCCACATGGAGTGTATGCAACAATAATAGTTCTTCTGTCGCTTGAATTGTCTGCTCTGAATATTGGTATTACAATCGCTTTGTCCATTTTTTTTAAACTTTACCTTGCATAGGTGATAAATTGAAAATATTAACTAGGGGTTTGGCGACTTCAGATATACACTGTAGACTCCTTCATAATTCGCGTGGATAGTTGGGTGTGATAATCTGTCCTTCTGTTTTTCCTGCAGCGGGGGTATATAGGATTTACCCTGTCCATCCATCCATCCGCCCGTCCATCCATCCGTCCGTCCGTCGGACGGACGGATCCGTCCGTCCGTCCGCTCCCACTCAGAGGACTTGTGAGGTGAATTGCACGTACAAACCGGACTTGTGTGGTTTTTCGTAGTTGTGAGGTGCAACTCACAAAAAGACAACAGCTGTGAACACAATAACCCCACAAGACTCCAAATTTCAACTGCAGCTCAGAAGTTTTCGGACAAACGGACGGCCAACTTTGAAACGGCTAAGATCGTAAGCGAGAATCCTGAAAATCATTATTCTACCACGTGGTACGAGTATCCAATCAAACAGTGTTGCTAAATGAGCCAATGAAAAGGGGCAGTTTGGAAAAGGGCGTGATCAGTATTCCATATTTGGTAACTGGAGATTTTCGCATGCGGAACGTAATTTTGGAAATGTTAACCAGGGCCGAATGAATGTATAATTTTACTTTGGTAAGTTGAAAAGTCGTTAGTAGTCATTGTCCGACCAAAGCATTTTAGGTTCGTTTGTCGAACAGCAAACCTTGAAAATAATGTGTTTTTATTAACAAGCCTTCAGTTGATGCCAACTATGACGTAACATCGCGAATGTACACAACTTGTCACAAGCTAGGATCGAGCGCTATCTAATTACCACACACACCTTCACAAATGACGAAAGCGATCAAATGAATACAGGACAATCGGGCCATGTAAGATTCAGACCAGATAATTTTTGGACGATCCCATCCAGATCAGGGGTGGCGCCAACGGTGTCAGAAGAGCTGCGGCTTCATCCCGGCCTGGAATTTTTGCCAATTCATCAGGAAGGCCACAGTTATTGGAATGGGGACCGTCGTTTCACTCAATTTACACCCAATTAATACCCAGTTAACAACAACGTCAAAAAATTGTTTTTTTGGGGGGTGAATTCTAGGAACAAGACTATAGTGCCCGATCGAACCCGTTACTTCGTCGGACAGTTTGAGGTAAGCTGCCACAGAAAATTTAAACAACATTATAATATTTAAACATGAACCTGAAACTAAGAAAATACCCCCCCCCCCCCCCAACATAACCCTTTAGTAACTTTACCCAACGCTGATAGCAGACGACACTTGCAACAAAAATTCTTACAGAATTAAAATTTTCCATTTTTGGTCTCAAAACCATAGCTGCTGACCCTTCATTGAAACGAACACAAGAGGCTTGTTACAATGAGGGGAGCCATAAGCTGTTTTAATATAATGCAGCAAAATTGTGAAAGTGTGGGGGGGGGGGGGGGGCTCCATTTTTTTCCAGATAACCACGGAGGTGTAGGATGGAAAATATGTTATTAAGGGTACGATAGTGAGGGGGAGTGGTGGGAATTGAAACAAATATGCAGCAATATTATATGCAACTCCAGAAAGGGAGTACATGCACACGTCTTACCATAGTCCAAACTTGGACCCAAATCTGTTACCTGTATATAATTTTGACTCAAAAGGATGTACCAAACCCCAAACATATTTTCTGACTTTTGTTCCTAGTGTGGACTAGTGTTATTCTTACTCTAATAAATAATTGGGATGTGGCTCAATATGGGTGGTGGGGGGAGGGGGCGTCCTGTAGTCTGTAACATAATTTGGAGAGGCTAATTTTGTTAGAACCAATTCTATCTCACACGATCAATGTGACCATATTGGTAGTGGAGGGGTGGGGGGGGGGGGGGGTGTATCATCGCGTATGTCATTAATACACAATATCTCAACATATAAAATGTACAGCGACGCTGGCAGCATTATGTTGCTAATTTTGTTAGAACCAATTCTATCTCACACAGTCAATGTGATCATATTGGAAGGGGGGGGGGGAGCGGGGAGGGGGGGGGGGGTAGCAGAGACCGACCTGGACACACGCCAGTGCAAATTTGGCTCCCAGGCTTCATGACCTGGCTCTTAAATCTCAGGCCTAGGCTTCTTAATCGGCGCTTAACTTCTAAGGTCTTATTTCAAATTTTGGTATGTCTTAATTTTCTCTCCATGGATAATCTAGAGGTGCTTTTATTAAATATGATTATAACTTATTGTGGTTTCTGTGTACCTTAGCACTTCAATCAATGTCTTGGTCACATTAATCTTCACATTGGTTTCTGATCAAGTCTTGGCTGCCTAAATAGGCAGTCAAGACTTGATCAGAAACTAATGTGAAGATTAATGCTTGCTGTGGTGTACTAAATAAAAATGATGAGAACAGCTATCATAAAACTGCAGTGTATGTTACAAACAGCAGTGTAACTCCACATGTCAGAATCTGGCTAGTAAATTTTAAAAATAGGCTCCAAGACTGGTGTGTATTTTAGACAGTCCTGGTCGGTCTCTGGGAGGTAGGTATTCTGTTATCGCGTATGTCATGAATACACAATGGGTTCGATCGGCGCACTATAGTCTTGTTCCTAGAATTCACCCCAAAAAACAAATTTTGGGCATTTTTATTAACTGTGTATTAATTGTGTGTAATTGGGCGAAACGACAGACCGATTGGAATGGGGTCTGGACTTTTCGTCGGAAAGTCAGTTCGGTGGAACTTAAAATTTTTAATTTGGACACTCCGTCGAAAATATTTTAAATTTAAAAGAAATGACTTGCCACTTTTTAAAATCTGATTAACAGGTCAACGCCAGTCCATTGAGAAAGAAATTCAAAAATGGGGGGGGGGGGGGGGGGGGGGGGGCAATGTTAAGAAATTTACATCGGGGTGGCTGATATTGCTAATTTGGGTGAACTGGCTATACTAAAGGGGTATTGGGGTATCCAGATGCCGAACACATCTGGCTTGAGTGCCGAAGGCACAAGCTTTTTGATGGGGTGTGGGGGTTTTACCCCCTCCCCCTGCCCCCCCCCCCCCCAGAAAAGTTTTTGAAAAAGGCAATCAAAGGAAACATTCTGGTAGCTTTTGAAGCAAAAACCTCTTGATTTTTTTGAATGTCAAAAGTTGTATTTTTTAACAAAATGTTTCAAAAATCCCAATAGAAAGAACCCCATAACATTTTGGGGACGGTTCAGACAATTCATGTCAACATTCGTTGCCGACGTAAAGCAGACGCAAATTGCGTTGTACATACAGGGGGGGGGGGGGATCTTCCAAAAAATTCCAGACACAAGGCCGGGGTGGGTGGGTGGTCGGATGGGGGCCCAAACACCTTTTTTCCTGGAGTTGCAATTTTTTTCCTGGTGTTTTTTTTTTCAAATTATTTTCACATAACAAGGCTATATTGTTGTTTAGTAGTCTAATAGGCACCTGTTTGTCAGGTAGGGTTAGTGAATAAGGCCCCACTAGGCTGATTAGGGGATTTGTTCTCTTTTTTTGTAAATTAAATTAGATGCATTAAAGAATAGTGTACTCCAGTTTGACTAAAAACAATCAGTTGAAATTTATGAATTTTAATTTGGGAATGGTTAACATAATTTTCATAGCTGAATCATCACGGCACAATCTGGATTTTACAATGAGTAGCAATGTATTTAGCAGAACATCTAAAATAATGTAAAAAATTTATGGAAAGCAATCTAAATGCCCAGTTTCTCTGAGTAGAGCTCTTGTAACCTGAAACTAATGAAAATTCTCACTGTGCATCTTTGATATAAAACCTCACTTACTCAATTCAAGCTCATAGTGATAGTACCAGGGTTTTCACAGAGGATTTGTCTGGCAATCTCGTGAAAACATGAAACAAAAGTTACAGTTAATATTTGAAATGAAAACTGACCCTGACTGAGCCAGAGTATATAGATGAGTAGCTGAGCATAATACTATGCAGCAAAAGAAGATTATTTTAATCCTCTATTTGATGTTCACAAAAATAGTTTAATTCTTACATTATATGCTGTTATATGCAGAAATCAATGCTGACATTTTTTTCGGAGACGGACCAGGATGGACAGTGAGATTTACAATAGTGTTAGGGGACAGATTTTCAGCTTTCCAACGCTATCAACTATCTTTTGAGTAATGACAACTGGCTGAAACCTCAAACCTAGACACTTAGCTTGTAGTCAGGTCATTAAAATTAAAACTTCTTCACTAAATTTAAACTGTTTCTTCAGTCTCGGAACTTAACACATGAATGATAATTATTATGAGAGCATTGAGGCCAGAACTTTCAGTTCAGCATTTGTAATTCATGCACTTCAATAATATGCCAGTATACACTATGCCATAGTGCATATAGGCATATTATTGAAATGCATGAATTACAAATGCTCAACTGAAAGTTCTGTCATCAGGTATTTGAACCAGTTATGAAACAGTTATCAGATAAGGATTCAAATTAAGGCAAGGATTGACAACTGGAAGCTCAGTGTAATAATTTTTCATTACCCACCGTGGTGATACACTGAAAAAATATAGGTGGTGGGGTGGGTGTCCAAGTGGTCAGAGAAAAAAAATATTTTTTTTGCACGTGGGTGGGTAGGTGGTGGTCAAAAGGTGGAAAAAAATATTTTAGGCCTTGTGTCTGGAATTTTTTGGAAGATCCCCCCCCCCCCCCCCCGGTACATAGGCAAAATTTTTGCCAATGCAAACTCCACTTTCGATGATCACAAATACATGTAAAAATCAGAAACTGAACAATCCAGCCAACATATAAATTGAAAATGTTAGCCCAACAATTGAATAATTTCAGTAATTGTTACGTGGCAAAACTCACATAAAAAATTACGGTAGACTACATTGTCTTTGACAACATTTTTTTTTTATTCCAGACCCCTTTAATCTAGAAGCAAAGTGATCACTTTAGTTGATTTATTTACCTTTGGTGGTTTTGAAAAGTCCATTAGAGATAAACAAATTTTCTTTTCAAACATTAATTGACAAGCACGTGTTGTCAAAAATCACCAAACAGTTGTGTGTCAGGGGTTCATGGTGGGGGAAAACAGAAAAGTCTGGTGTGGAAATACAGTTAAAACTAGAAGTCCTGTCATGAATTGTGCGGAAATAGCACGTTGATCTGCGCGCTTTTTTTCGTAGTTTGGGCGTCAAATTCTGTACATATGGCCTGAGCACAAGCAATGTTTCAGCCAATGGACCTCTGGGTAACCCGGAGGTCCATTGGCTGAAACATTGCTTGTGCTTGCTATGGATAGGCAGGAGAATCTACCATGGTTTGATTGCCATTCAATATGGAAATTGCTTGAAATTCCTACGCGCAGTTAAGGCCAGATAAGCGCACAGTTCATGACAGGACTTCTAGCTTTAACTGTAGAGGGAGCGGGACGTTTCGGCCCTTTACCAGTTCGGCCCCGGGACCTTTCAGCCCGGAACGTTTCGGCATCGATATTTTTTTAAACCTAAGACGAAAAGTTACCGGGGAAAATATTGAGGCCGAAACAACCCTGAACCGAAATAGAAGACAAAGTTCAATGCTGTGATTTTGTTAAACCGCACTGAACCTCATGCAGTCCAGACTGTTCCTAATTAATATTCAGAAGTTACAGGAACAAACAAAACAAAGCAGTGTTTTGTAATTTATGTGAGTGGATTATTTTCTTTATTGATGTCACAAACTTAAACAAACATCACACAATCTTTTCATGAACACTTCTCGATTGCATTGAACATTAAAGTGGCTATATTGGCATCATTTGAGAAGTGTGAAAATTACGCTGAATGATCATCTCACCTTCCGACAATGTATATGTATATGTATGTAGGTCAGTCCCATTTCAGTCTTCTTTACCGACTTTGTTTATTCATGTTTTGGGTCACCCCAGTCCATCGTTATTTACAAAGATTTATCAGTCGAAGTATGGGGCCTGCGTTATTTAAACGTATCCACAGCAATTCGGCCTATTTTGAATGAAAATTCTGATTTATAAAAAGTGCCGACGCAAACTGTATTTTAGCTGACGTCAACTGCTTTTGGCTCGGCATTTTGATTGCCGAGTCCAATTCCCTGAATTGTAGGGGCTGGTTGGGCTATACCATTCAACAATGAACAGAGGCTTTTACATTACGGATATCCCTAATGTTGATGTTCTGATTCCAGAATCAAATCATTCACTGATTAACCCTTTACCTAACATAACGTCCAAAACCCTTTACCTAACATAATGGCTATTTTTCTTATATTTTCATTTTTTGGTTCCAAAACATAGGTTATGACCCCTCATTGGAATGTGCGCGTCACGCTTGTTCCAATGATAGGTCATAACCTATGTTTTTGAAGGAAACAATGAAAATTTTTAGTTACATATGTATCCAAGAACTTTTTTATGCGTGTCGTCTGCTACTAGCGTTAGGTAAAGGTTAACCCATTATCCAACACTAGTTTTAGACAAAAAACAAACAGAACATTTTTTTCTTCCATAGTTTATGACCCCTCATTGGAAGGAGCTCAATGAGCTCGTTTCAATGAAGGGTCATAAGCTATGGTTTGGAAGCAAAAAATTAAAATATAAAAAAAAAATTGAATGGCGATTTTTGTGTATAGCGCAGGCAAGTTTTGGCCGTTACGTTAGGTAAAGGGTTATTGTTGAAAAATTGTTATTCTCTCTGTTGATGCCAGTACGTGGATGTTGGATAAGTCCGTCCATAATTAGAAGGCGAAGCGCCTTATTCATTGGTCAGTGCGGGAAAGGTTGTAGATTCGATCCTGACCCACATCAGTATGTACACTTGTCCCCAGGGCTAGACACGCCGCCCCAATTTCAGTTAGTTGGAGTGTACGTTGTTGGAAGCAGTGGAGTGGCCAGCGCAAAGCAATTTGGGTGGGGCAAACAGTCTTGCTAGAGCCATTTTGATTGGGTGGGCGGGGTGAACAACATAAACATAAAACGCACGTGGACTGCACACAGCCATGTTGAATGAACAGTTTCTTTATGATTTAGGGCTCAAAAAAGCATTTTAGGTTTGTTAATTGGGTAGCAACCTTCAAAAACCTGTATATTTACAAGCATTTTGTTGATGGTATAAATTGGGGGTTGGGCCCATATCGCGCTTGACAGATGTCAACAACTTGTAACAGTCGCTATCAAATTACCAAAACAAACCACTTTGACACATAATCTAGTCTCTGAAAAGTAGCATTACGGCACACTATTCGAATATGCCTTCCGTGCTGGTAACTGCGATATTTCAAGATTATTGATACTGGTGACTGAACACCGCAATATAATTAATGCTTTTGGCAAGATAAATTATGTCAACTCAACCTATGAGTCGCACTCCAGAAACTGGATGCTTCACATACAAGTTCAACAAACCAGATATATGATTATAATGACAAAAAATAAGACTACATGGCAGGGCGACCGGAGAGGAAGATGGTGCGTGGGGTCTACGGCGTCGATGGCGCGATTTTTAAGTGTATACGAATATCAACAGAAACCTTTCTCTGGATATAAACAATGGTGTTTTTTTAACACCCAACAGTGTATTCTGATTATTGACCGAAACAACCCAGACAATACACTGAATGATTCCCCCCCCAACTTTCCCGGGGGGGGGGGGGGAGGTATTAATTTTTTTCCGATTTTCAGATCAGATAGGGACTCACGCCATAAGCAATGGCTGTTTTATCCATTTCGTCACGCCAACATTCCATAAAATGTGTATTGCTGCATTCAGAAAGGCTCAAAGTTTAATGTAATGCAATGTGAGGAATTATTTTTGGAAAATCAGCACCAGTCAGAATTTTCAGCTTACCGGTAAGAAAGTCAGGATGAAGTTTTTGTGATCTTTCAATCCCCATCAACTCTCATTCTTAAAGGATTGTTAACAACCCACCCACCACAACCGAATCCTACGCCTTAAGTTCATTCGGAAGAGTTAGATACATGTCTAAGCAGTAAACATCAGAGAAGCATGCCTGAACAATTGGGTTCCGTCATCTTGAAGAAAAATGATCATGGGGAAAAAAATTGCAGGGCCAGGAAAAATGTGTTCTGGGTTGCTGAATCCCCCCGCCGAGTGCTGGAACTTGAAAAATTCTCCCCCCACCCCCCCCCCCCCCACACCCGACTTTTCACTTTTTCCAGTCATATAGTATATGTTAGACTTAGATATAATCGGTCCTGCCTGACTCTCACATCGTGGTTGGGAATATGTAATATGATGTGTGTGTGTGTGGGGGGGGGGGGGGGGGGGGGGGTACTTGATGTAATGCAATGTGAGGAATTTTTTTTAGCTTGCCTGTACTTGACAGAAAGTCAGGATTAGTTTTTTGTGATTTTTCGATCCGGCCCCCATCAACTCTCATTCTTAATGGATTGTGAACTACCCCCACCCTACCCATCGTCTTAAGTTCATTCGGAAGAGTTAAATACATGCCTGAACAGTAAACACAAGAGAAGCATGCCTGAACAATTTGACTCAGTCATTTTAAAGAAAAATGATCGCAGGGAAAAAAATTTGCAGAGCCAGGAAAAAATGTGTTCTGGGCTGCTGCCCCCCTCCCCATCCCACCCCCGTCCAGTGTTCGAAAAAAAAAATCAGCCCCCCCGCCTTTTCACTATTTTTCCAGTCACATAGTATATGTGAGACTTTGATATAGTCGGTCCTACCTGACTTTCACATCGTGTGTGTGTGTGTGTGTGGGGGGGGGGGGGGGGGGGTATGTAATGTGATGTGGGGGGGGGGGGGGGTGTAAAGAGACTTTCCAAGACCACCAGGCTCCTAAATGTGGGGAAGGACCATTCCCACCCCAAGCCTAGTCCAAGCTTGGACCACGGTCTATAATATAGTTTTTTGTTGGGTACGTCCACGGGACGTAACAAAGCCAAAATTAATATTATGAGCTGTGAGTCCAAATTTGAACTATCTCATAATCTCACGCCACTCTCCACTTATGTTTTTTGTTTTGGGGTACCTGGCCATGTACCCCTCTAACAACTTTTGACTATGGACCCACGATACCATCATTTAGTTGGGTTTTTTACCACTTAATATTCAAAGACGCGGGTTTGGTTTGTGGACAACCTTCCCAAGCCTTCCATCCATTTGATGGACAGGTTCCAGTTGCAACCGGTTTCCAAATTTTGTTTTGAAAAAAAAAACGCTCATTTGCAGCCACTGACACAGGTAAGTGGTAGGTGTCTGACGGGCTTGCTCGTTGGAGGCCTCATGGCCATGCTACTTGCAACACTGCCAGCAGGACTGAACAGGAAAGGTAAAACAAAAACATCATTTGACTTCGAACGTGAATTAAAATAACTCGCTGGACAATATTATTATCTGTGCGTTTCGGTCTGTCGATCGTTGAATAATAATATTAATAAGCCGACGGTGAACACCGAGATTTCAGCTGATAAATGTTGAAATAAATCTTGTTGGTTATGCATTTCACTCAACAACTAAAATTATGTATAATTATTTATTCTTTACTTGTTTGCCAAGTTTACATTTACATTTGGGTGACGTCCCGAAATGCATTGCGCACGGAGGATAGCTGATAACATCTAACATAAACATTGCACCACAGGAATTTCTGTCGGGGTAATAACCGCCATTTTAGCAAGAACTCATCAGACACGACTGCCAATCGCGGCCTACAGCCCCATTCCTAAGTCGGGTATTATTGTGTCAATAATACACAAGGGAATATCCATCAGGGTTACAGAAACAGGGTTAAACTGTCACAACTTTTGTCCAAAACTATCGACAAGGAATTACTTAGTCAGGATATCGCGGATGTTGTGATGGCCATGCCATATCTTTTGGGTCAGCGCACAACACATTGCCAAAGTATCAGGGGTGCTCAACTATTTTTCAGGTGTGTATTTGGAGGACCAAATTTGAGAACAAAGGACGTGCCCCCCCCCCCCCCCCCCCCGACATCGCCATTGGTTGAAAGGTCCTATTTGATGAAGTAAACATTTCTGTGTTTTATTTTTCTGTTCTTCGTCACTCCAACCAGTGGCATCACGTGGATAGTTTTCTAAGAAATGAAGTCAGGGGTTGGAATTATGTGAGAGATATCACTGCAAGGCTCAACTCAATATTATTTTCACACTTGACAAAGCTCCATGGTTTTAACTGATCTCCAATGATTTATATTGTGCACATGCTACTCAAATATTTTGATTCAACACCAACCTCCATCAGTTGTATCTGCGAATTGGAACCCATAATTCAACACATAATTCACAATAAGCGCACTATGACGTTTTCAGCCGTGTAAGCCCACAATTAGGACCAGACACCTCACAAACTATATGGACAAATGCAACTCGCAATCTCGGACAAAACGCGATACCCACAAGTACCATTTCTACGTCCCGCACCCCACAAGTTAAAATATGCACAAGTCCACTGAGTGGTACCTCCTTGCATTTATATTTTGCATATTCTACTCTGATATTTTGATAAAATGCCGACCTCCATCAGTTGTATCTGCGAATTGGAACCCATAATTCAACACATAATTCACAATAAGCGCACTATGACGTTTTCAGCCGTGTAAGCCCACAATTAGGACCAGACACCTCACAAACTATATGGACAAATGCAACTCGCAATCTCGGACAAAACGCGATCCCCACAAGTACCATTTCTACGTCCCGCACCCCACAAGTTAAAATATGCACAAGTCCTCTGAGTGGGTACGTCCGTCCGTCCGTCCGTCCGTTCAGGCTTAGCAGAGGTACATTGTGGGGTTTAAAATCTATGGTCAGTGGTAGTTGTGGAGTTGGGTTAGTACAGTGGCCACTTGCAGGGTTATTTTTGCACTGTGGGTTTAATTTTTTGACCTTGTGGGGTTAGGGTTTAACAAGGGAAAACACCATAAGTAAGAACGTGTAAGAATGTTCATCCGTCCGCCCGTACGTTCCGAAATTCAATCATGAATAACTTGTAAAGTACTTGGTGGAGTGACTTGATGTTTGGTATGCAAGTTTATCCTATTGCTGTATACCCATAGTGAAATGCAGGTATCGTTCGAGATATTATTGCCAGAGTCATTGCCTTTATGGACTTTTGTATATACCCCAAAACTGTATCACCTATAGTCAGGCTTGCGTTGTTAAATAAGCGGGGACATCTTTTTGTGTCACCGTGTGGTGACCCTTTATTTTCCTTCCCTTTTCTGAGTATCAAAATGAAGCACCTATACAATGTGCTAACATATTTTTAATGAAAGTGTCAATGACACTGTAGCTCAACTTGTGTAAGACATGCACACATATAGTATGTGACACAGCAATGACACACATCTAGGTAATGACCTGATAACAAAGGTACATATAAAGTATTGTAACGGTCTGTACATAAATGCTGACCGTAGCCTGTAACAAATGTATAGGTAAAGTATTGTAAAGGTGGGCGACAGTTAGATGCTAAACTAGAAAAGAAATCTTCACGGGGTTAATGTTACAATGGGGATCCTTGTATGGTGCACCATAAGCCAAATGTTAGCAATTGTTTGGCCTGTTTGATTCAAACCCTTCTAAGGTTGATTCATACTAATAAATATTTGTTCAGTCCTTCTTAAAATATAGGTATTTGAATTTTTTATCTTTAGCTCACAGGGTTCCCACGGGTGAGGAGGTTTTATTTTTCTCATTGTAAATAGAAAATCAGGTTGTGCTAATAATACTTACCCTCCCAAAACAACAACAAATATTAACACAGGAACTTGGCATTAACACATTTGAATATACACACCCTAGAGATGCTGAATTCAAGAAACATTATTTTGTCCGGTGTTTTTGGAAAAGATTTTTAATTATCTCCCGTTTTGAGTCCCAGAGTGGGTCTGAGTGAACCTAAAAATATTTGTTCTCATAGCACAGTGATAACAAAGGCACCCCAAAACACTCGTTCTTGTCCCAAGGTGATAACAAAGGTACCCAAGAAGTTTCGAGAAGATCGGTTCATAAATACAGCCTCTAGCCCGAGCCGTATTGACATGTGCACTTACTGTGTATTAGCAGCACTGAATAAATCAAAGTTCATCTAATTTGCATAATTTCTGCACTAGAAAAAAACGTATTATATGTGATGTATTCCATGTTACTAAACATCCATTCAAAAATTTATTCAAATCAGAACCTTCATATAGAAGTTCTGTACAGAAAACTGTTCGTACCTAATTTCGGTACAAAATGGCCACCGGCAGCCATCTTGAATTTCGGACCGCACCCAAAAACACTCGTTCTCGTCCCAAGGCGATAACAAAGGTACCCAAGAATTTTTGTGAAGATCGGTTCATAAATACAGCCTCTAGCCCAAGCCGTATTGACACATGTACTTACTGTGTATAAGTAGCTCTGAATAAATCAAAGTTCATCTAATTTGCATAATTTCTGCACGAGAAAACAACCGTATTATATGTGATGTATTCCAAGTTACTAAACATTCATACACAAATTTATCCAAATCAGAACTTTTCATACAGAAGTTCTGTACAGAAAACTTATTGCACTAATTTCGGTATAAAATGGCTGCTGGTGGCCATCTTGAATTTCGGATCGCACCCCAAAACACTCGTTCTCGTTCCACGGTGATAACAAAGGTATCCAAGAAGTTTCGTAAAGATCGGTTCATATATACGGCCTTTAGCCCGAGCCGTATTTAATTGTTGATGGACAGACGGACAGGCGGACGCACCGACAGACGGACAGACGGACGACGGGCCATGGCATAACCTCAAATTTGACTTGCGTCAAAGATGAGCTAAAAAATCGACTTGTTTTGATTGAGAGGCGAATGTATGAGACCACGTGTCATTTTTATCACCTTCATAAAACTTCTTACTTTTTAGGTGGTATCACGCTTTAAGAGGAAATGATATTTTAACACGTTCAGGTAACTGTTCATGATCACAACATCACAGTGACACATGTACATATGCAAACTGAATACATACACTACGAACTGCGTGTTAGTTTGGTTAAGATAAACGTTCACCTAATCTAAATTGAGTTTTAAAATCAAGTTTTCTTCTGCTTTAGCTCAATCCCCAGCCCACCCCCGCCCGGGAATACTTTCTGATGTTTGCTTTCTGCCGCCTTCAAGTTAGGCATGGCATACAATATCCATGTGCCTAGCGTCTTATCAAAAGAATGGAGCTAAACTTATTTTGGGCCTCGCAGTTTCTGAAGGGTTGGTGCAAGAGTTGGTTGGTAATGCAAAACACTTGTATATTGTCTGAGAGCCATGTTCATGGAAATGAGATGCAAGTATAGACTAAAAAAAATGTATAACTGTTTGTCATTAATTTTGTTCAGAACGGAACAAACATGTCCCAGCTGTTGTGTTTTTTCATTTTATTTTTTACATTATTTAAAATTGCCAGAGCATTGCCATAACACTCTCTTTGGGGTCTTTGAAACCGCCAAATTTCAAAAGAATTCAAAAGAATTCAAAATAATCCTGATGCGTGTGTTTTGTTATTTCCTGGATGTTGAGCTTATGTCCCGCCATAAGAACCATCTCGGCTGACTATTTCCCACGACGAATAACCAAGCGTTGTTTAAAGGAACATAAAAGAATTGTGCGTATTTGTCAGTGGGCAATCTGGATTAAGTGCCTTGCCGAAGGACACAACACAATTACCGCTGATAGGGATCGAATCGTGAATCTTTCGATTTAAGGTTAAGTCCTCTCACCACAAAGCTACAGCGCTCCTTTTGGATTCAAAAATGGAGATTATTATCACATAGTGAATAAGCTCGACGAGCGCGTTTTCAAGATGGGGTATAGACTATGTTCTGGGGAAAACAAAATTAAAAGGGCGATTTTTTTATGAATAAAGCTGGCAGGATATGACCGTTACATTGCAGTTAGTGGATTAACTCTTTGCCTAATTAATGAGTCACATCCCTCCACGTAATATACAAACTGAGTAGCTGAAAAAATCAGTCTTAAGAAATATCTTGAAAGCCATAAAATTCGACCCCCTCGTTGGAACGACCTCGTCCTCGTCTAGGTCGTTCCAATAAGGGGTCACATGATATATTGTATTGAACATGTTTGAAACATTTGAAAAAAAAATAATTAAAATAAGGCCCCCCCCCCCCCCCCCCCCCCAAGGAGATCTTCTGTTTGTCGGGCCATTTTTTGTAAAATTGTACGCGGACCGGCAGTTTTTTAATTTAATTTTTTTTTATTTTTGGAATTAATTCTTTGCCATCAAAAGTTCGTGTTCTTGGTTTTTGTTGTGTTTTAGGCATAGCATGGGTGGTGGTGTATTGCATCCCTTGAGTGCAAGAAGGCTTTGCAATGTTAAAGCTAAAGCAAAATGTCAGATGTTAACCATTCAATTTTTATTTTTAGCTCAACTTGGCGAAGTGAAGCTGAGCTGTTGCTGTCATTTCTCGTCCATCGGCGTACATACGTCCACAATTTCCTTTGACACACCGCACAGGAAGCATTTATGATCGAATCGGTTTGAAACTTGGTATGCTTATTTGGGGTGGCCTCTAGATGGGAGCTATCGATTTTCGTCCATTTCTGGCGAAAAATGTTGCCGCTGGCAACGAGCTTAGATGAACATAGAACAGTTATGCATCAATATTTATTTCCCTTTGGCTCACCTTGCAGAGCACATTTAAGATCGGATCACCCTTAATATTGGGTATGCTTGTTTGAGGTGGCCTCTTGATGGGAGCTATCAATTTTCTTCCTTTTCCGTCAAAAAATGTTGCAGTTGGCAATGACCTTTGAACATACTTTAGTTAAGCATCGATATTTTCCTTTGGAACACCCTACAGGGCACACCTATTCTTGGACCGATTGGAAACTTGGTATTCTTGATTGGGGTGATCTCTAGATGGGGGCTATCAATTTTCGTCCATTTCCGTAAAAAAGGGTTGCCGTTGGTAACGACCTTTGAACATAGTTTACTTAAGCATCAATATTTCGGTTTGGCACACTCTACAGGGCACATTTATGATCGGATTGCTTTGAAACAACCAAAACCTTCTTGCAGTCAAGGGACAACTTTATCAATTTTATTAACTCGGTTAAAATGTCAGATATAAACCATTTAATTTTCACTTTTAGCTCAACTTGACGAAGTTGGCATTAACTTGGCAACAACCTTCGAACTTAATTTAGTCAGGCATCAGTATATTCCCCTGCCATGCCCTACAGGGCACATTTATGATCGGATCGTTTTGAAACTTGGTATTCGTGTTCGGGATGTCCTCTAGATAGATCTATTGATTTTCTTTCATTTCCATAGAAAGTGTTCTTGATAGCACCAGCCTTTGAACTTAGTGCATTTGTGCTGCAATTTATCCCTTTTGCACTCTCTGCAGGGCATATTTATGAATTTCCAAAAAAGGAAAAAAAAAAACAAACTACATTGCCACTAGCAATGACCTTCAAACTTAGTGCATTTGTGCATTAACATCTTCCTTTGACAAGCATCAGAGGGCGCATTCATTATCGGGTTGTTTTGAAACGTGGTATGCTCATTCAGGGTGACCAAGATAGCAGCTATCGATTTTCTTTTTATTTCTATCAAAAACTGTCGCTGTTATCAACAACCTTTGAATTTATTGCATTTATGCATCACCATTCCCCTTTGACATGGCCTACAGGGCACATTTATCAAAGAATTGTTTTTGAACTTGGTGTGCTAATTAGGTGAGACTTCAAGATAAAAGCTATCGATTAGCATTCATTTCTGTGAAAAACAGTTGTCGTTTACAATGATCTTTAAACTTACTGCATTTGTGTATCAACATTCTTCCTTTGGCCAGTCTTACAGTTTACATTTAAAAATGCACGGATTACTCTGACGTTGTGCACACACGATGCTGTAATGTTGAAGTTTCACTAAATAACATTGAAACCAATGATCTTCAATTTTGCCATTTCACTTATAACTTACCAAGTTCAAGTTTGTCATTGACACTTTCATTTAAGTTTGCTTTGGTTAAAACAAGAGAGCATGCGGCAGCCAAAAGGACATGCGGAAAGGCCTGAGAAACAGATTTGTAATTTTTTTAAGTCTAACGAATTTTCTTATCGTGTGCCTTGTGTAAAGAGTTAAGAAAAAGGTGTCAGTATTTATAAACGTTCAAAACAGACTGTAACATCAGAGCAACTGGCGAACTGTTGGAGAAACCGCAAAACTTATTGAGTTTGTTGCGCATTGCTAACTCATCGACGGTTGTTCATAGCCGTTCTTTGAAATAACGGCAATAGAATCTGTGGTGGTGTGGGCAGGACGCAGAAACTGAAGGAAAAACGCGTCCTTCCCGGTGCACCCTTCCTCCACAATGGGTTTAAAAGTTTGAGCTTACGTGTGCAAATGTACATGTATCAATATTCGGGCATTCTTATAATATAATTTTTGAAAATGCAAACTGTATGTACATAGCTGCAATGAATTCCCTCAGTGTCCGGTTCGGACTCCTACTTCAACCTTCTTCCAGTCCGAAGCAGAAGTATAAGGAATTGATCGAACCACTACGTGATGGTGACACTGACACAAAAGGCACATACTGATAATGCTTATTATTATAAGTGCTGATCAATACAAATATTAAGATTAAAATACGTGCGAAACGAAATAACGTTAAAAGTTATTTCAAAGGTACACTATATTTATTGTTTCCTCTTTTCTGCAAGTGGTTCTATATAAAATGTAAACGAAAGTTTTCGTTCTTAAATTAACTTCTGCCGTTTTCTCTTACTAAAACTGGTAGCCCAAACTGAAATGTGTAGCCCATTATGTGCAGGAATGATCAACAGGTGTAATTTTTCCAGGGATCTAATATTTTCTTGTTATCATACAAAAATTGGTGCTGCATTTAGTCCCACTATTCTCTGGATCATAACCATAATCAGATCATAACCCGATCAAGCGAAATGTCCAGAAGCAGCTTAATTACAGTGATTTATACATGTATATTCATTGTTATATTAAACTGTGCCATAGACATGGATCCCGAAAGACTGGAAGATTAATCCTCTCTGCAATTGTTAGACTTTACAATCCTTTGCAAAGCCCCAGCGCCTAGATCGTATATTTGCCAACTCTTCAAAAATGTCAAAAGGTCATAACGAGCTGTCCAGTGAATGTGTTTAATCTTTTATATAAATGGGAAGTCTGTGATTCCGCGGTTCCGTCCCACTAGACATTTTCCGTCACGCGGACGAGGATCCCCCATAATTACATGTTTGTCTTAACCCTTTAATCCTATCTTTAAATATGAATGCGAGTGTGCCTCTCTCTATCTGCCTTTATTGGTCATGCATTCCGACAATATTCAATGCATGAAGCCCAAACTTGGCGCTTGAGAGTAATTGTGTCCAGGGCATAACATGTTATACGTAAGTGCAAATTGAGTTGTTCTTTTTTATCGTACGGATATTGTGACGATGACAAGTAGTTAATATACTATTCCGTTCAACAACACCCCCCCCCCCCCCTACCGCCCCCAAACACCACCGATAACATGAAGAATGCGTCACGGCGATCGAGAGTTGAGATTAGCAACCTCCTTTGAAGGTCCGGTAGTATATTACATACAGTGCTAGTAGAGAGTTTGTTTCTGATATTACCTTCACGTAGTATACGTATATCGTGAAGTATGATTATATTTTTTGGTTAGCCGCTGGATATCAACACGGCTAGGGGCACAGAATATTTTTAAATCTCAGAATCTCAAGAGAACTTCAGTTAACTGAAAAATCTGCGCCAGTGGTTTGACATATCATCGTTTTGAGAACATTTGTATCGGTGGTAGGTGGAAATTACGCTTTATTATGCCTAATTCTAAGTTAATGTGTTAATTTCCCATAAAATCTTGTACTGTTAGTTATTTCGCAATGTTTTCCGCACCGTGGAACATTACTAGCCAAAAGTTTTTTTGCAAATGTTTACCGCCCACACGGAGGCGCTCTTCTTCTTCTTATTCTTATTCTTCTGATAATAATAATTAGTTTGTGTGAACCACACATACTATTGTTAGTTTAAGTTAAACACGCAGACTACTGCAGGATAACTCGAATACGAATAGTCCCATATCGTTGCTTTTTGGGATACTTATAGACAGTCACTAGTACTCGGTCACCTATGTGTTTGAGGCTCCTGAGGGACTGGGGTGTCCCGAGGGTTTTATTCAAAGTGGAACACGCCCATATCTCAGGTTTGGTATGACCTATGGACCTGGGACCAACACTAAGTTAATAATGCATTCCCAAAGTCAATGTATTTTTAAACACCAAAAAGTGGGCTGGGCCAAGAATTTTGAAAATGGGTCGCGCTCATATCTCAAGCATGGTATGACCTATGGACCTAGGATCAACACCAACTGAGTCGAAACTCAATAGAGGTTGAAAATATAGGTCAAGATCTCCGAGGTTACTGGGGGGCCATTGAGTGCAATTTTCAGAATTGCTGGAAATCTCAGTTTATTACTCCCTAATGCATTGCTGAAGGTCATATATATATTTTTTATAGTCAAAAAGTGGGTTAGGCCAACAATTTTGAAAGTGGGTCATGCCCATATCTCAAGCATGCCTTGACCTATGGGCTGGGACTAACAGCAAATGGTTAGAATCAAAATGGAGGTTAAAAATATGGGCCAACCTTACTGAGGTGACCGGGGGGGGGGGGGGGGGGGGGGGGAGTCATTGAGTGAATTTCGCAGAATTTCGCAGAATCACATTTTATGATCGCCTAATGTTCTGCTGAAGTTCATGCATGTAGTTTTATACTAAAAACGTGGGTGAGCCGAAAATTATGAAAGTGGGTTTCGCTTATGTCTCAAGCATGGTATGAAGTATGGACATGGGACCAATACCAAACGGGTGCAAACTCAATGAAGGTACAAAATGTCAAGGTCACCCACTGGTCATTGAGTGTATTTTTCAGAATTTCTGGAATTAAAAAAAAATAAAAATGCGTCACACTTGTTTCTCAAGCATGGTATGACCTAGGGATCAGGGACCAACAACAAATTAGTCAAAGACTGTGGAATTTAATAATATGGGTTCAGGTTACCAGGGTCATCCAAGTCTCATTAAGTGCAGTTTTCAGAATTGCTTGAAGTTGCATTTATAACCCCCTATGGATTTCGGAAGTTCATACATGTATTTCTTCACTTAAAAAAGTGGGCAGAATTCCTGATTCCTTTATAGAACACGTTGAATGTTGTGCATAGATGATATTTTCGGTTTCTTGAAAATTTGTATCTGAATCATGTATGAAAATCTTTAAACGCTGTTTACGAAAACCTATTTCTGGTCTCTTTGAAGGTATGTTACTCCCCAAAATAAGTCTACATAAATTCCTTTCCTTTATACGTTAATTCTGAAGCGTTCACCATTTTCACAAGGATTCGAATTTACTGGTTACAGTAAATTTTGTTTCTCAAATTGCCATCAATGTTTCTAAGAAATATAGCAAATGTGTTGTCCGTCAGTTTAAATGTCCATGAGTTTTGACAAACAGAATATTTAGAAGTAACGTCTTCACATAGAGGCAATGCATTATATTTTTCATCCCCAAGTCTGGTAATATGTTTTCCCCTCAAGTATCATTAAAGATGACAAACAAGCTCAGATTGCAGAGTTTTGAACAAAGTACTGAGAACTCTTTCAAATTTTGGTAGGAAAATGCTGGCTGAGGGCTCAACGTCTATCAGAGATAATAAACTCGGCATTTTAAAACACGGTTTACTAACACTGAAAGAATTAACCATTTCTGTATATATGTTGAGTGTTTTATACATACAGTTAAAACTAGAAGTCCTGTCATGAAATGCGCACAAATAGCACGTTGATATGCGCGTTAATGTACGCGTTATGGCCCAAGTAAAGCTATCAAATTCTGTACATATGGCCTGTGCACAAGCAATGTTTCAGCCAATGGACCTCCGGGTAACCCGGAGGTCCATTGGCAGAAACATTGCATGTGTTTGCTATGAGTAACCAGGAGAACCTGCCGTGCTTTGGATGTCATTCGATATGGCAATTGCGCGCAATTCCAACGAACAGTTAAGCCTAATTAAGCGCACTATTTGTGACAGGACTTCTAGTTTTAACTGTAGTTACTGAATATACATTTGGATGAAATTGTTATCTACCACAGATGAAACGAGACCAAAATATTCACATTAAACTGATAGTGGCCTATTGGAAGCTACCAAAGGGCCCTGCGAAGCTTCAAGATTCGATTCGATCTCGAATCTTAAGTAGATATTCGGTTCGATTTGAAATCGATTGCCTGACTCGTTTCCTCTTAAATCTTTTGCATTGGAATATAGCTTGGTATCAGTCATCTTCATCGTCTCACAAAACATGTAGTTCACATGGAAATCATATAAAAATTAATGTTGAAATAAAATACTGAGTGTAACTTTAGCTGAAGAAACATTTGTACTTACGCCACCAACCATGTTAATTCCAATATCACAAGTCCCCGTCACCGGTAAGAGCAAATTTAAGGTTTCTGAGCAGTGTCAAGGATGAACTGTAATCCTTACAGGGTAATATTCCAACTACATCATCAAGGCATGCCTTCGACGAAGGCATGCCTTGATGATGTAGTTGGATTATTCTATCAGTCGGGACTTCAGCCTTCACAGTCGGAACGAATCAGGTTTATAGCACTCCAACTCCCATTGGTCATCTTCAAGACGCCACTGATTCGATTCGAGGTTCGATTCAATTTCGAATAATACACACGATTCGATTTGAGATTCGATTCGAAATCGAAAATGGGTAATTCGCATGGCCCTATGCTATCAATATGGTCGGCATTTCATTTCAAAACAAACCACACATAATTAGTCACTACACACTAAAAACTAAAGTGTTAAAACTGACATGTTCAAGGTGTTAAACCCATTCTAACTCTTAGGGTTTGATTTTAACACTCAAAGTGCAATGCTTTAAGCACTTAGACATTACAATCGTCAGACATCTGAAACTTGATTGGATGGCACTTCCCATGTGTCTAGCATTGGTGGTTCTTCCAGAATCGTCCATAATTTGATTTGCGCTTGGTGGGTACATAATTAAAAGGACACAACGCAGATGACGCGGATCAGGCTCGAGAGTTCGAGCCTGATCCGCATCATCTGCGTTGTTTCCTTTTAAGTGTCGCGACATTACACTTGTCAAGTGGTATTATTGTAACACCTGTCAAGTTCTGGGATATCTACACTTGAACAAAGTGCTAGTTCAGCACTTAGTTAGTGTTAAATACAGCACTTCAAGTGTAGTTTTTAACACTTTAGTTTTTAGCGTGTAACAAGAGAGAAAAGTCATGTTTGTAGTATATCTCTAAAGAAAGCAATGGAGAAAACTCACTTGGGGGTTAAATGAACATGCTACAAAAAATGATTGGAAAGGAGGATATTGAAATGGATAGAAAAACCTGCTAAAATCATTAATGATATAAATTTTCACAAATGCGATTTCAAGTGTTCTAAATGTTCAACAAAGTATGTTGTTTTACTCAAAGAATGAGCATATATAAAGTGAAATATAAGTAAAGAATTTAAGAACCAAGAATAGACAGGGGGATTTTATCTATTGCCACATAAATGAATCAACGCAGTTTTCTAACCACCAGCTAAAATTGTATTTCTCACAAAACACTCTATTGTCCGTGGCAGATCAAGAAGAAGGGACAATCCCCCACACACCACCTTGGGCCCATAAATGAAACAACTGCATCCAGTTCTATGAAATCGATTTCACATAATAATCCATGTTATGTTATACTGTTCAGGTATTTTTCAGAGAATGTTGGGGCGTTACATGTCAAGTACATCTGGTCCATCGTGTAAGCAGACAAAATTACATCGCTATTACTTCATTGCACTTTTTGCGTCGCTTGCATAACGATCAGTGTATAGCAGCCTTTGATGTGTTGTGCTCACATGGTTGGACCATTGTGTTGGAATACTGAAAATTGCAGAATGTTTTTCAATTAATATGTTTAGTTTTAGTGGATTATAACCACCCCATCTTCTTCAGCGGGTATTTGGCGGCACTACCGTTTTTGTGCACACACTCTCCGTGTGGAACTTGATCTTCACAGCTATGATCATAAAAACTGTATATTTTTGCAATCCAGATATAATGGTGTATGTATTTGTCAAGCAATGGGGGTTAAAATAGAGAGTAATCGCTTGACTGGACTGGTTACGTGAACTAATTCACGAGAGGTGAGGGACGTTGTACAAACACGAGTGCGCGAATGCGCACCAGTGTTTTACAGTATAGACTGCGGTCCCTCGCCTCGAATGAATTATTTCATGTAACCAGTCCAGTCAAGCGATTACTCTGTTTATTACTTTTCATTATGAACGATAATTATATTATTTAACCCTTTACCTAACGTAACGACAAAAAACCGACCAGCGCTATTCTCAAAAATCGCCAATTAATTTTCATTATTTTTTCATTTTTTGTCTCTAAAACATAGGTTATGACCCCTCATTGGAACGAGCTCGTCACAATGAGGGATCATAACCTATGTTTTTGAGACAAAAAATGAAAATAATAATTGTTCAAGAATTTTTTTTGCAAGTGTCGTCTGCGTTTCATGTTAGATAAAGGGTTAACAAAACAAAAAACAATTAAGTCCCCATTACACCCACGGCAAAGTGTCTTCGTTTGCGCGCACGGATACATGACACAATTGTTGATTGCATAATTCACTTGTGAAGTTATTGTTTATAATCAAACCCGGTGTAAAAGGAATGGAAGTCCGCATGAACGTTAGTCCCTCTTGACTATTATTCCGCGGAATTATAGTCCTAGGTCTAACATTTCTAGGAATAGTAGTCCGGCGGACTACTATTCCTAGAAATGTTAGACCTAGGACTATAATTCCGCGGAATAATAGTCCAGAGGGACTAATTTTCCTACGGTCTTCCATTCCTGTCACACCGGAAATCCCAGTAAATCACACTTTGGAAAGTAATAAAAAGACTTCCTGTTGGTGCTTTGACACATTCTAATTTGTTCTTAGTATATCTACACATGTATCCGTTGTAGTGAACCTCTCAGACGACATTTTACGGGCCATGTTTATTGTCTTTTTACCAATATTTGAGGTTTTCAAGAAGAATGTCGGCAGAGAGCAGCTTCACTGTGTAATATGTTCTTGGGAATGTGTACACTGTGTGACTTATTATTTGCCTACTGCATTACAGAATTAAGCTACTATGTTGTTAGTCAATATTTTCTAGTATCCTCTCTGGAAACGTACTTTCTGAAGACTAGAACAAATGTAAAAGAAAGTCGTGTGAAACTGGAACTCCTTCCCAGAAGTCGATACCACCACCTATCATGTGGCTTATACATGTACATACCAAATGAGAAACTGAAATGTGTATACTGTACTGCTACATGCTTCCAAAACATTAGACTATGCTGGAAAGGTTAACCAAAAGTCTTTTTAAAAGGGTCACATACAATGTGACTCGATGTATTCCGATATGGAACAGTTGAAAAAATAACATTAATTTCACACCTAAGTCAGTAGAAACTATTTTACAAATATTAAAAGGAATACTGCATTGTACTATTGGAGTATCAACAAATTGAAAATTTCAAGGCACTTTTCAACCAGATTTTGCCGTAACTCAAAGCTGCTGACATGTTGGCTAAGACATCATATTGGCAGAAATTATTTGGGTGCAATATGGAACAAGTTAGAAAACAAGATCCCGATTATATGTACTTTTAATACTTCAGCAAGAACATTTACAGGGCTAAACATCAAGTCTAGTAAAAAGAGAGAGACCTCAGCACGTTGGGATTTTCAATATAATATTACATGTTATAATCAAATACCTATTTCCAGCTTCAAAAAGTTGGATTTAACAGCACTGTGTCCGTTAATGTTTCTTTATTGTTTTTGTTTATGGGGTTTTAAAGTCATATTTATCGTCATTGGCTATTTAACACCCACAGCAACATGACCCCATAAAGACATGTTTGGGCAACCATGACAAGCCGAGAGGTCCTCGGTTCGAATTCCACCTGCGGCAACCGTGTTGTGTCCTTGGACAAAACGCTTCACCCCATTGCCTACGGGCGTTGTGTACTAAGGCGTACTGGGAGCGCAGTGGCTCAGTGGTAGATTGGTGGACTTCTATGCTAGAGGTCCCGAGTTCGACCACCGTCCAGGACGACCCGCGTTATGTCCTTGGGCAAGGCACTTTATCCCGGTTGCATAGATGGGGGCACGATGACGCCGTGTACTAAGGCGTACTGCACGTCGATGGTGCACATGTCTTCAACTGCTGTAACCCTGCTTGAGCGCAGCTTGAACAGAGTTAGAATGTTGGGGAGCTGAAAGTTGTTCGCCGTTCCTCGGTGGTTCTCACCGGATACTCGGCTTCGGCCACCTGTAAAACTGTCGTGGTCATGATTAGCCATTATGCAGAAATATGTGACATTAAACACCAACAAATAAATAACTAAATATTGGGCAACCATGCATAGTTTTGTCACCCATTTTAACCCTTTGGTGTATAAGGTCACATATGTCTGCACAATGGCTAATCATGACCATGACAGTTTTATGGGTGGAGGAAGCCGGATTTTCCGGAGAGAGCCACCGAGCAAAGGCGAGCAACACAACGTCACCATGCCCCCACATAGGCACGGGGGGGGGGGGGTGCGGTTGCTGCAGGTGGGATTCGAACCGCGGACCCCTCGGCTCGCAGCCTGCACCTCTACCTACTGAGCCACGCGTTCTGTGTTTTTCACACATCCCACACATCAAAATTCATTTAAATAAACAAATTTGAATTCTGATGTTTAAACCTAAAGGTGGAGAGTCCGTTTGTTTTGTTTGAAGCTGTACTAATAAAAAGGATTGATAAAAAATCAAAACAAGCTTTTGTGAACCAGTCCAAATTACATTCGTTATCTTTTCTATTGGGCGTGTTTGTTGAAATTCGTATCGCTGTTTCTCTTCGGAATGTGTCCATTCACGCCTAACCATTTAATGGCCATTACTGTTAGTGAAAATATAAGTACAAATTTGATCAGATTTGCAAAACAGCTAGGAGAAACCTTTTTAAAAGAAGTTCGAAGCTTGTCAAGATGTCCGAAGATTTGCCGAAATAAAGCTGACCAATTTAGATATAACGCGATCCACAGACGAGACGGTCACGAGACTTGGTTAATGTTGTGGTTGGAAATGATTGTTTATTTAATATTATTTCATTTTTGTTTAACTTATTTTTTTTGTGAACCGACTTTCTTTTGCTGTGGACGTTTTCACTTTCAAATTACGCGACAGACAATCGATAATTGTATAACGAAATTTGGAAACTTTTCGAAGCGTAATTAACGACTCGACGAGAAAGGATTTATTATAAACGGCACTGGGAAAAAAAGTTTCGGCTTGTACCTCACCACTTGAATACAGAAACATTTATGTCATAGTGGCTATTCCGTTAAATACAAGGGTTTAAAGTGTAATGAATGTGTAATAAATATACTATTAAAAACAGTAGGGGGTATTTTATCAAAGTGTGATATCGGAAGAAATATATTTATATTTTCATCAACAAGACAGTTGAGGCATTGCACGGTGACATCTGGTGAATGATTTCAGCGATAGTTGGGTGTCTGACAAGCACACATTCCACGCACTGAGCTCTAGAAGACATGGACGGTCAGTTCGAGAATTTACCACATTCAGTCCAAGACCTCAATAACTTGTAAATCTTCCTCTGTTCTGGCGAGACAAGCATACTCCTCACCAAGCGTCCAATATCAGCTTGCCTGATTTTGTTTCATTCTTCCTGCAGTGCAGCGGCGAGTTCCTGGACATTGGTAGGGGGCTGTTGGCGTTGTCGTAGGCGCCTGCCAAGCATATGACAGACATGCTCGATCGGTGAAAGGTCTGGACTTAGTGCTCTTCTTCTTCTTCTCTATTTCTGCCCTCAGTCAATTCTGACTATTAAGGGCAGTCTGGAGGACTAAAGAAAGTAAACTCAGGTGTTAGTCAGCCGACTTTGAAAAAAATAAGGTTGATGGTTGTTAATGACATAGGAACATTTAACAGAGATGGAGTTTTTTTTTATTTATTTATTTTTTTTCTTTTTATTTTAGTTAAAACTATATACAAGTCTGAGACAGTTATTTATTTCGTGGTTTTTTGTGGCCAGCAGTATGTTGTTAAGTACTGAAGGCTTGAGATCGGTTTTAAAATTGTCCAGGTTGTTGGACTGAAGAGCAGATTTAGGTAGGAGGTTGTATTGGGTAATTGTCCGTGGGTAGAATGAGAATTTGTATGTATCTGATACGGTAGAGATAGTGTGGTATGTTGTTGCTTTGTTTTGTCTTGTAGCAATAGTTTTCTCATGGAGGATATTTTCAGGGTTTAGGGCTATATCACCGTGTTTGATTTTATGGAGGACAGATAATCTAGTTCTAAGTCGCCTTTGCTGTAGACTTGGCCAATCCAGGGAGTTAATCATTTCTGTTGGTGAGCTAGTATTATGGTATCGGTTTTTGACATACCTAGCTGCCCTGTGCTGTACATTTTCAAGTTTTTTAATTTGTTGGTCATGATGGGGGTCCCAAATGGATGATGTATATTCCATTTGTGGTCGAACTATGGACTGGTAGGCTCTTTCTTTTATGGTTTCTTTTGTAATTTTTAGATTTCTTTTGAGGAAGCCTAATGTACGATTTGCCTTGGAGGAAATGGTTGCAATGTGTTTGTCCCATTTTAGGTCACTCTGGATGGTTACACCTAGGTATTTCGCAGAGTTGACTTTTTCGAGTGGGTGGCCTTTCAGATGGTAGGTTGCAATTGTGGGATTTTTTTTCCTCGTGATACTTAAGAGATTACATTTGTCAGGGTGGAAGGACATAAGCCAATCTTCTTCCCACTTCGTTGCCATGTTTAGATCGTCTTGAAGCTTGGCTGTATCGGCTTTACATTTAATAGTGCGGTAGATGATACTGTCATCGGCAAAGAGACGAAGTGTGCTATGGTTTAAGTATTGTTGGAAGTCGTCCTTGTGGTACCCCGGAAGAGACAGGTATCGATGAGGATTCTATGCCGTCAAGGAGGACAGTTTGTGTTCTATTTGACAGGAAATGTGAGATCCATTGTAAGGTCAAATGGTCGATTCCGTAATATGACAACTTATACAATAGTCGATTGTGTGGGACTTTATCAAAGGCCTTTGCAAAGTCCATGATGATGACGTCAGTTTGAATATTTTTATTTAAGTTTTTGGCTATTTCGTGAGTGAAGTCAATAAGTTGGGATTCACAGGAACGGTTGCGCCGGAAGCCATGCTGCTTGTCGTCTAAAATGGTATTTAGTTCCAAATGGTCCATGATGTTACGTGAGATGATGTGTTCTAAAAGTTTGCAGCAAATACATGTTAGAGATATTGGGCGATAGTTGATGGGGTTTTGCTTGTCGCCTTTTTTGAATACAGATAGACATGGGCCATTCTCCAATCGTCGGGGACTGAGCCTGTTTCCAGGGAGATGGTAAAAATGTGTGTTAAGATGGGAGCTATAATGTGGCTCAGTTCTTTGAGAATCATCCCATGTATACCATCTGGCCCCATAGCTTTGTGTGGTTTGATGTTGGACAACAATTTTTCAACTCCCTTTACATTTATTTTAATTGTATCCATGGTTGGATGTGGACTTGGGCCTTTTTCAGGAATAGGTATATCTTGTTCTTTGGAGAAGGCTTTTTGGAACTGTGAATTCAACAGGTTGGCTTTTTCTAGAGGGTCAGTGATCAGGGTGCCGTCTTTCAGGAGTGGGGGGATGGATTTATTTTCAGCTTTCTTAGGTTTCAGGAATGAGAAGAGCTTTTTAGAGTTATGTTTGGCCTCTTGGGCGTTTGGGGTAACAGGATCTGGGATGGGTAAGTCTAGGATCATGTCGTTTACAAATCTCCAGTAGTTTTGCCTCGACTCTCTCTGGATTTCTGCCCTTAATTTTTTTTGTATTTTGATGGGTTACTGCTGTTTTTGTAATGGCGTTTCAATTTCTTTATTTTGGTTTTTAATTTGTGGTTAATCCACGGCAGTTTGTCCTGTTTCCTTAATGTGTTCGTAGGTATGTTTTTGTTGCAAGATGTTTGGAGGCACTCCTTGAACGATTTCCAAATGGTGTTTGTACATGTGGTGTTTTTGTCAAACGTGTGCCAATAGTGTAAGAGGTCGCCACCAATGGCATCAAAATTTGCTTTCCTAAATTGCATAATTTTCCGGGGGGTCACGTTGTTACTGGCACCCCTAACGTCGGCATGTGACACGACAATGTTGTGATCGGCTTTTGCAATAGGTGGAAGGACATCATGCTCTATGAAAAGTTCTGGTTTGTTTGTTAATGCAAGATCAAGGATTTTGTTGTATCTTGTACACTTTCCAACAATCTGGAAGAGAGGGAAGTCAGAAACTACATCAAGGAGTTTTTGATGGAGGCTTGCATCTTTCGCACCTGGGATAATGTCTGGTAGGGTCCAGTCTATGTATCCCAGATTGAAATCACCACTCAGGATAATGGTAGAATTGGTTGATGACCAAGGCAGTGTAGTTATGTTCTGCTCCTGGAAGAACTCTGTAGCGACACCACGGGCCCTGTGTGCTCTTGCATTGTCATCTTGGAAAATCATTCGACGGCCTGACGTAGCGCAAATGGCACCACATGAGCTGCTAACACGTTGTCGCGGCAGTACTACCCTGTGACACGCCCTTGGATGACATGTATTGCTGCCCTGCTTGTCATGGTTATGCCTCCCAACACCATAACCGACCCACCACCAAAACAACCGTGTTGACTAACGGTTACGTCATGGTATTGTTCGTTCCGCCGCCGTCGCCACACTCTGTTTCGCCTGTCTTGGAAGTCAATTACGCCTTGCTACGATGTGACGTTCAGTCAAACGTGGCATTATTCGAGGTCTTCCTACATACAAATTCCAGCAGTGCAGGCGCTTTCGGATAGTCTGACCACTGGCTCGCACATCTGTCGCTCGGTGCAGCTGCTGTCCAATTTCTGAGGCACTTTGATGGCGGTTACGTAATGCCGTGGTTATGATGAAACGATCCTGGTTAGCAGTTGTCGTCCTTGGACGATCTGACCGACGTCTGTCATCAACATTGCCTGCCTGACGATAGCGTGACCACAACCTGCTAATCACCGATTGAATAACATTGAGAATTTGCGCCACTGCAGTCTGTCTGTTGCCAGCTTCCAACATGCCAACGGCACGTAAACGTTCGTCACGTGTCAGTCTTCGCATACCTCAAAAGGGACGTTTCGACCAGAAACTATTGATGAACGAGTTTATACCAAGAAAAGAACGATGAGACCTCCGATAAAGCGCGTCCAGTACAAATGAAAATTTCAAAACGTACTCTACAGACATTAACGCGGCACTCGTTCGAAAAACCCGCACGAAGTTTTCGTGGGCCGGTGACATTCATGACACTAAACTTGATAAGATATTTTTCCGAAAATATCAACATCAGTTTGGATATCCCCTACATTTTTTTAATAGTATATTTGTTTTGTATGGTAACATGTAAAATGTGTCATAAAGTGATCACCTTACAATTGATAGAAGGACCTACAGCAGACTACACTTGTGATTAAAAACAAATTTTATTGAAAAGTAGTTGGATATGAATATTCAAAAGAAGGCAGGCTATGCAAACTAATATGGGTTTTAAATTACTTGTTCACATGTAACATAATTTTTAAGCAATGAATAATTGCACTTCATCACATTCTGTAAGCTGGGAATTCTTTCCACTGAAAATGAGGACTCAGCCAAACCACCGTAACTGCACTTCCTGCATTCCAAACCTCAAAACCCAGATGAAGCAAGATATTCCAGACATAATTAACAGCACCAAGTACTCATGAGCTCTGGATATTTATAAAAAGTGAAAGTGCCGAAAAGACGTCACTGCACTTACTACTGCCTTTTGAAACATTTATGCCACCTGTTTCCATTTTTGCCAGAAAGTCGTAAATTCTACAATAAAGAAAATGCGTGTAGGTGTGTGATACTGAGAGTGAAGCCAAAAAACAATAAGAGGCTAAATTTAAACTTTGAAATTCGACCTTCTCAAAACTTTAAAAAATGCCCTAAACCCTTAAGGGCCTAATCCCGATTTTAATCACATTTTTTACAACAGAACAGGTACCCCTACATGCAGTCTTTAGCTTAACTCATGCACAAGTTACATTCCAAGCACATCGGTGGTTGTTTTTAGGCAAGTCTGGACTGCCTATATAGGCAGCCAAGACTAGCCACCACCCCCCCCCCCCCCCAACAGCCAAGTCACAGATATTAGATTGTCAAAGTGGAGCAAAAATATGTAAAAATCTCGGTTCATAAGGGTTAAGACCTTCTGGCACCCAAACCTCGAATCATTGTTGCCCTAAAAGGGGTTCCAATTGACAGAACACGGAAACAGTACTTAGTTAATGTCTTTCTGATGACGGGGTTTTAAATATTTCCAAAAAGCCGGAAACGTAAACAAAAATCTCGAGTGTGAAGGAAAAGTCTATATATGAACAAGAAAACTCTAGTGTCGAAATGTCGCATTCCTAGAAGCTGACTCACTGCCTAATACCTAGAAAATTTCAATTGGCGTTATTTCCTCAGATGTTTCCACATTTTAACCATTTCCATCTTGACACCTTGAATGGTATAATATTATTCGTTACTGTATACAGCGGAATGGACGAGTTTATGTCGATTTTCGGAGAGTTTATGTGATCATTTAATTTTATCGCCCCGAAAGGCTGTGTGATTATATTATCGCTGACCCTCTTGCCCACTTAGGTGTTTATCTGCATTACCTGCTCAAGCTAGGGGGCGCGGTGGCCTGCGGTAACCGGTTCTCGTCAGATCAACGAAGCAAAGCAACGCCGGGCCCGGTTAATCACTGGATGGGTGACCGTCTGAGCTATCAATTCGTACTCCCGCGCTGTGTCCTTGGGCAAGGTACTTAACCCCGATTGTCCACATGGGGGCACGATGACGCCGTGGACTAAGGCGTACTGCACGTCGATGGTACGCATGTCTTCAACCAATCTAACCCTGCCTGTCCTGCAGTGCGGAATTATGATGTTTGGGAGCTGGCAGCTGCTCGTCGTTCCTCGATGGTTCTCTCCGGGTACTCCGGCCCCCTCCACCCGTAAAACTGTGACGGTCATGATTAGCCATTGTGCATAGGTATATGACCTTAAACACCAGAAAATAAATAAATAAATATACCCGCTCAAGCTCGATTTCTCTTATTTTGGGCGATATCGCCCAGCACATTATTTATTAGTCTATCGGATTGAGGTTGTTGGTGGTCATCAGAACGAATATTAAATTAACATGACTCATGGGGGCATGAAAAATGTTGTCAAAGTAGTCAGTACTTCCGAACGCCGTCGAAGATGATCACGCAGATTCCAAGGTCATTTAGTGAAGGTACTGCGCACATGAAGGGAGACAATTTGAACATTCAATGTTTTATGCTTTGTCGAAGAAATGTTGAAAGCAACGCGGTGCTCGAAAGTCCTCTCAATTCAGGGGTGGCGCCAGGGATTTCTCGACAGGGGGGCTGACCTCTCCGACAGGGGGGCTATAACATTTGACCTCCCAAACGAAGGAAAATGAGTGAAAACTGGTAAATTAGAGAACCAAAATAGAAGCAAATTGAGTATGTTTGTTGATTATTTAACCCTTTACCTACATGTAACCTGAAAAGCAGACGACACTTGCAAAAATAATTCTTGAATAACTAATTTGAGACAAAAAATGGAAACAAAATAATGAAAATTAATTGACGATTTTTGAGAATAGCGCTGGCCGGTTTTGGCCGTTACATTAGGTAAAGGGTTAAAGTAAACATATTATAATAGCTCGGGAAATATTTTATCTATAAAGCCAGTTTGACGAACGACATTAAGGAATTTCGTGAGACTCACTATTCTCTATCAAAGTTCCAGTGCTGCACGGGTTCGAGACAAACAAGACGAGATATCTACATTCGATTGTCGGAAATTTCTCGTGAAGTCGGGTTTACGAGACTCTCCGACGGACTGACTAAAAATCTCCGACGAGAGGGGGGGCTGGACCTCTCCGACGGGGGGGGGGGGGGGGGGGGGGGGGCTCTAGCCCCCTCCCTCCCCTGGCGCCACTACTGTCTCAATTACCCTGGTAAATTGCCAGTGGTCCGGCAGCGTAAGTCGGGATTTCAATGGATTTAAATGGGGAACGTCCTATTATATTCGAAAGGGAAAACTAAGAGAAGATCTTTGAAACAGAGCTTTATTGTGACATTACGGTGCCATTGTTCATTTCTTTAAAAATAAATACGACTTCCTGACAACCACCTCAAACGATACACGATACACCTTCCAAAATATCAAGATTCATCCCGATTTTTTGTGCAAACTTTGTACCCAATACTTTTTTGTTATTTTCTTTGTTAAGTTACTCCTAATGTCCAGGAATTGAAAGAATACCAATAATAACACAGAGTGGGTTGAATATTAGAACATTTATGCCGGAATTTGATTGTATTGTAAAATATGCCAAGGAGGAGGTGACCCATCATCCCTACTCTCGGCTTCGCAGATGGGAGCGTCCACTTCTGTATTTCCAGTTCACGCCCCCCCCCCCCCCCCCCACACACACACTTGATATCAAAGTTCCGACTCACCACACAATTTCCAACAAGTGGGACGCCGTCACCCCACGCCACCCCGTAGTGGCATCCTTGCTGAGTATAGTTATTGATAAGGGATGGTTTTATCAGCTGCTTTCTTATGCCAAATTAGAAATAGCAAGTGCCTGTGGTCTGCCGGACTGGTGTTAATAACCCTGTTTTTACCGAGTTCTTTCTTGTAGAAACATACTTATGCCTCTGAGTGTATTTTAGAGATCCATAATTTTTAATATTTACTGATCTAATAATCTGTTATTGGTTTTTATTACACATCCATTCAACTTTAAACCCTTGTATTTAACGGAACAGCCGCTATGACAAAAATGATTCTGAATTCAATGGGTGATGTACAAGCCGGAACTTTTTTTCCCAGCACCGTTCTACTAGTTCCTTTCCCATCGAGTCATTAGTTACGCTTCGAAAAGTTTCAAAATTTCGTTATACAATTATCGACAGTCTGTCGCATAGTGTGAAAATGAAAACGTCCAAAGCAAACTAAAGTCGGTTCACAAACAATTAGTTAACCAAAAATGCGATAATATTTAAAAACAAAACCCAATCATTTCCAACTAGAACATTAACCCAGTCCCGTGGCCGTCTCGTTTTGTGGATCCGTTATATCTATAATTGGTCAACTTTATTTCGGTAAATCTTCGTACATCTTGACATGCTTCGAACTTCTTTTAAAAATGTTTCTCCCAGCTGTTTTGCAAATCTGCACAAATTAGTACTTGTGTTTTTACTAACAGTAATAGCCACCAAATGCCGAAGAGAAACAGCGATACGAATCTCCACAAACACTGGCTCTGAAAAAGTTGTTTTGATTTTTTATCGACCCATTTGACGCTTCACCTTTGGGTTTAAACATCGAAATTAAAATTTGTTTATTTAAATGAATTTTGATGCATGGGTTGTGTAATAAACACAGAACGCGATGTGTGTTTGAATCGGTGGGTGTTTTAGATAACTCGTTGGAATGGCGTAATCATATGACTACGCCATTCTAACGAGTTATGTAAAACACCCACCGATTCAAACAACCATCGCGTTCTGTCTATTTATTGCATGCCTGTTCTATGTAATCCCCATCTACAGCAACACTAAACCACGCGGAAAATGAAAAACTGTTCCGCACATTTGTGCGGAACGAAAATCTTTGACGCACTATTCTTAAATAGAAACAAAATTTCACTGTAATTTTCAACAAATCGTGCAACGCAATTACAATTTGAATCGCTAGCGATAGCCGAATATCGTTTCCTGAGTTCCAATGTGTCCTTTGTGCCACTAGGCACACCGGAACTCAGGGGACGAAATAGTAACACTGGTCCCCCTCGCATAATAACCCTTGTTTTGCGATAAAATGTGTTGATAGTTCTCAAATGAATTGCTGAGTGTCCTTCTAACAATTGTTTTTATAGTCGTGAAGGCGTGTAATAAACACAGAAGGACACTCGCGAGCGGCCTCTCGTTCTATCTTTCCGCGCTGGCACTCGTGCCATATCGATTAACCCATTTTATGAAAGTCAATACTTTTTATGCAAGCATAAAAGAAGGCATGGATCTGTCTAGTTCAAAATTCCAGTTCGTGAACAAATACTAAAATGATTTTCTTTTGAAATTAACGTCCGTGTACTTCAATATTACTTCCGTAATAAAATGGGATGTATTGTAATTTTGACTCCCCCTGTGGCTTTGATTTTGAAGGACATGTATTGTATAACTTGGAAAACATTTTCGGTGTTCTTCACAAAATTTATTAGTTCATGCCCACAGTTTAATAATAGGGCAAATGCCCATTGTATGAACTACACATGCAAACTTCCGACTGCCCTTCTACGTCAAACGTCCGTTACACGTCACGTACCATTCATCAAACGAATCGGCCAAACTGTTGTAGGGTGAGTTTTTTTTTATTTTAGAATTCTTGGGAACGCCTTAACCCTTTACCTAACCTGAAAAGCAGACGACACTTGCAAAAAATAATTCTTGAATAACTAATTTTTTGTCTCAAAAACATAGGTTATGACCCCTCGTTGGAACGAGCTCGGCGAGCTCGTTCCAACGAGGGGTCATAACCTATGTTTTTGAGACAAAAAATGAAAAAAATAATGAAAATTAATTGGCGATTTTTGAGAATCGCGCTGGCCGGTTTTGGCCGTTACATTAGGTAAAGGGTTAAATCAAGATAATATATAGTTCACACTTAATATTTATTTACACAATGGTCAAACTACAGAGTGTCTAAATATATTTAAGTACAATGTTTTAAAATGCACCTGAGTGATCTGTGTATTGTACATTTAAGGTGAGCGTAACGTAATCAGATGATGAAATCAACAACATACACACAAATTACAACTTTCGACCATACCAACTTACAGACACGCGTTAAGACCTCCCATCTTCCCAGAATCCGAGGAGAAGACACAACACTTTCTAACCAAACTGGTTATGGTCACTGTAATATATGGTGTTTTCTGTAGTCGTAAGCGACGTGAGCGACCTAAGAAAATCTAGGTCATGATTGTAAAATGAGAAACCCCGGAGAATAAAAAAACAAAATGAAACTATGTCAACTTCGTGTTGGTAAATAATAACAATACATTATATGGTGTCAGAAATTCCTGAATCCACGCATGGAAAAACTGAAACCCCCGAACGAACTTTCCCTTGAAGGGAATATCGCCGAAAACTTCAAAGAATGGCTACAAGGTTTTGAACTGTATTTGACTGCTACCGGTATCGAGGAGAAATCCGGAAAAATTCAAGTAGCCACGTTTCTTCATGTTGCTGGTGTCGAGGCACGCCGTGTGTACAATACGTTTGAGATAAGTGATTCAGACAAAGACAAACTCGCTGTTGTTAAACAGAAATTTAAAGAATATTGTGAACCCAGAAAAAATCTAACCTATATAAGACATGTATTTTTCACTCGTAACCAGGGGGTACACGAACCAATTGACAGTTATGTGACAGATTTGAAAAATAAATCACAGTCCTGTGAATTTGAGCATTTGGCGGATGGGTTAATAAGAGACAGAATTGTATGTGGTATCCACGATGGAGCATGTCGTGCACGACTATTGCGTGAATCAGAATTAACTTTGAAAAAAGCAATTGAGATCTGTCGTGCTCAAGAAATAAGTACAAAACAACTGAAAACAATTAAAGGCCCAGAGGAACAATCAGTCGCTGCAGTGCGCAAATTTGTGAATAAACAAAAACCCAGGGTCAAAACTGGCCCAGATGTAGCAGGGAAACAAAAACAAAGTGCTGCAAATGCCGAAACAAAAATTTCTAATTGCCGAAATTGTGGGAAAAGCCACCCCATACGAAAATGCCCAGCTTTCGGGAAAATTTGCAATTTCTGCCATAAATACAATCATTTTTCAAAGTTTTGCCTTTCACAAAAGTCACCTAGGCGTGTGAATACAGTTGAAGAACTACCACAAACTGAGGACACTGAATTCTTTATTGGTAGCATATACATTGATGCTATCGAGACCAACGAAAATTGGACTGAAACACTTGAAATTAATAAAAAGAAAATAAATTTTAAGCTTGACACTGGAGCTCAGGCAAATATTCTTCCGAAACATGTGTATTACTCTATTAACACTTCAGAAACTTTACTACAAACCAACGTCAAATTGGTAACATATAATGGGAGCAAAATAAATCCCTGTGGAACAGTGGTGCTTGAATGTAGCGTCCGAAATAAATTGCACAACCTCAAATTTTTCATTGTTGACAGTGATGTTCAGCCAATATTGGGTCAAAAGTCATGTAGTGACATTGGATCAGTGGTACGCATACATCAAGTTAACCCAAATTTGACCAAAGAAACAATTTTGAATGAATATGCTGATGTATTTACTGGGCTAGGCAAACTTCCTGGAACACATCATATTAATATTGATAAGTCGGTTCAACCTGTCATTCATCCTCCACGTAAAATACCTGTAGCAATTCAGAATGATGTTTGCAGAGAACTTGACCGAATGGTAAAATTAGGGGTCATTGCACAACAAGACGAGCCCACAGACTGGGTTCATAGCATGGTGACTGTTCGTAAAAGTGGAAAAACACGTGCCTGTATAGACCCCAAAGATCTCAATCGTGCTATCAAACGCGAGCATTATCACTTACAAACAATTGACGAAATTATTGAAAAACTACCAACGGCGAAAGTTTTTTCAAGATTTGATGCAACGCATGGATTCTGGCAAATTGAGCTTGATGATGAAAGTTCCAAGCTACTAACTTTCAACACTCCAGCTGAACGATCGCATACTCATCCCAGTATTAGACAGTACTGGAATTACCGTGATGAACTTACCGTAATTGATGGTCTCCTGTACAAAGGCCATAGATTAATTATACCGAAAAATTTGCAAACTGAAATGCTTTCCAAGTTACATGAGTCACATCTTGGTGTTGTCAAAACTAAGCAACGTGCACGTGAAATATTGTTTTGGCCCAACATGAATGATCACATCGAGCAAATGATATTGCGATGTAGTGTTTGCAACCGTTTTCGAAAATCAAACTGCAAAGAACCTCTCATATCACATGACATTCCCACACATCCCTGGTCAAAAGTTGCTGCTGACTTGTTTGAATTTAAAGGCTCAAACTATTTACTGTGTGTAGATTTTTACTCAAAATATCCAGAAATAGTGTACCTGTCCAACACATCTAGTGCTACAACCATCACAGCATTAAAGTCAATATTTGCACGACATGGCATCCCTATGGAATTGTTCACAGATAATGGGCCACAATTCAGTAGTTCCATATTCCGAAAGTTTGCTACGGATTGGGATTTTGTTCACTCTACTTCAAGTCCCAAATTTCCCCGATCAAATGGTCAAGCAGAACGTTGTGTACAAACAATAAAATATCTCCTTAAAAAGGCTGAACTCTGTGGCGGTGATATATATGTCAGTTTACTCGAATATCGAACATCCCCATTGGACGGTGTAGATCTCTCCCCAGCACAGCTACTAATGCAAAGACAATTGAGAACCAAATTACCAAGCACATCACAAACTCTCCAACCTTTGACCACACAGTCACGACAACCTGAATTAGTAGCTCGCCAAAAAATCCAAAAGTTCTACCATGATAGACATGCCAAACACTTGCCTCAGTTACAACCTGGTGAAATTGTTAGAATCCAAACTGGCAAACAGTGGGAACCTGCAAGAGTTGATCACAAGCATAGCAACCGATCATACATTGTATCCACCAGCTCTAACAAATCTTATCGTCGCAACAGCCAACATTTATTACGAACACGTGAAACGGTATTGCCATATACCACAAGTTATAATGGTGAAGATAACACTGATGTCAATCCAACAGATGCAGAAGATACAATACATACCGCTGTCACAGATACACAAACCATTTCTGCAAATCCACCAATAACTACTCGATCTGGTAGAATTATTAGACCACCACATCATTTGAAAGACTATGTGAAGCATTAACTTTCATACCTTCCAATTCCGAACTTTCTAAAAAGGGAGATGTAATATATGGTGTTTTCTGTAGTCGTAAGCGACGTAAGCGACCTAAGAAAATCTAGGTCATGATTGTAAAATGAGAAACCCCGGAGAATAAAAAAAACAAAATGAAAGTATGTCAACTTCGTGTTGGTAAATAATAACAATACATTATAGTCACGTGAGCAAATGTAGTAACCTCCTTAACCCAGCAGATACGAACTTATTGCAAATTAAAAAAAAAAATATTTTAACTATTTTTGTTGACTCACCGCTCAAGTTGACGTAACCCTGGACTGTATTTGAGACAAACACGAATAGCTAAAACACTGCTATTAATATAATTAGATAGTACGTGGAGAGTGAATATTACTAAATCACCCGCAAAGTGGAGATTCCACCCAAGTAATAATTGCAAATTTGTTGCAAAGCATAACAAGCACAAGCAAAGTTCCAGCCATTGGTTGAAACATTGCTTGTGTTTTTTGTTCCTATGCACAGAATTTGAAAGTGATGCTTTGGGTGATAACTCCACTCCGCGGGTGATTTAGTTACAATTCACTCTACACGTACTGTTTACATTGCCCAGTTTGTTTTCAAGCGAACGAAGGAAATATAGTCAAAGATTCCTTTCACTTCATTTGCTTGTGAAACAAGACCAAAGTAAATTTATGTGAGAAGGCAAGTCCTCTGAGCTATAATTTCCAGTTTGTTTCCAAGCAAACGAAGGAAAGAGAATCAAAGGATCTTTTCGCTTCGTTTGCTTGTGAGATAAGACAAGAGTACCATTATTTACAATGGCGAGCTCAGTGATCTAACTAATTCCAACAGACGATCTCTTTGGGCTCGAATAACTAGCTCTTTCCATAGAACCACTTTGAACAGTCTGGCATATCATGCCATTCAGTTTATATTTTACCTTTACATCTCAATTATCAACAACAAGCCCTTAGAGCTATAACGGACAACCCACCAATGTTTCTGTACATAAATGCTAAATTGTAGTTTTACTGTGCTTACAGTTAAAACTATAAGTCCTGTCTTGAAATGCGCACAAATAGCACGTCGATCTGCGCGTTAATCTACGCGTTATGACCATAGTAAGGCTTTCAAATTTTGTACATATGTCCTGTGCACAAGCAATGTTTCAGCCAATGGACCCCCGGGTAACCCGGGGGTCCATTGGCAGAAACATTGCCTGTGTTTGCTATGAGTAACCATGAGAACCTGCCATGCTTTGGATGCCATTCGATATGGCAATTGCGCGCAATTCACACGCGCAGTTAAGCCTAGATAAGCGCACAGTTCGTGACAGGACTTCTAGTTTTAACTGTATGTTTCACATCAGTTCATGCGAATTCACCTTAAATGAAGTGAATATATTTCTCATGCTTAACTGGTTGAGAGCTAGATTATTTTTTGTGGTTGGAATTTGTTATTCAAACTTTGCTTTATTACAGATTATAGAGATTACTCCCCAGTAATTTGTAAAAGAACAAATTTTTATAAACAAAATATTATTTGCATTTGACTGAATATGAAACATAAGCAAGGAAGACGTTGGCTTTTTTCTGTGGTAACCTCATTTTTTGAAATCCCTGATAGAGGCTTCTAGCACCCAACCAGTTAATAATTACACACAGAGGTCAAACAACAGATGGCAGGTCAGCAAACCGAATGTTTTCGTGTGGAAGCCACGCTGGTATGGTGTGGGGTAACTAACCCCTTTCGACGCCTTTTAGCAGATAATACTTTCCACATCCAGCGGTCGTACAGGAGGAGAAGCAAAGGAGTCAGAAAAGCCACGAGGTTCCGGTCAGCCATCCCAACTTGTAATTTTGTTCGTTGAGAAGATCCTCTTCCTGCATTGACAAGTTCAGTCTCTCTCTGGAAGTGAAAAACAGCGATGAATGGACGATTCTAGGGGTTGTCCTTGTTGTTCTTCGGGCAAGCATAGTCTGTCAGTCTGTTATTTGTTGTTGTAGTTGTGTCCCAAAACGAGCCTTCCTTGACAGGTATAGTCTGTTTCCGGCTCGGTCGAGACCACTACCACCAAAGCACACATCCGGCACGCGAGAGGGTCATAAGTGCCAAAAGTCTGACGCCCCCTAAACCGGTAGATGATCCAGGATTACCTGGAACATCCGTTCGTTTAGGCCGTGATTTTTTTAATTTTTTACTCCGCCAGGGCGAGACATGCCAAATAGGTGCGGGGGGCCTGACTGAGGAGAAAAAGAAGAAACCCTCTGCCAGCTAGGGAGTGGCCTAGAGATTCATTCCTTGACGGTTACAATAAAAAGGATTAGAGAAAACTCTGTAGTATTTCTGAAGGCCGGGGGTCATACACCAATCCTTCATGGAGGTCAAGGTGCCATATTTGAAGCCCCTCCCCCTCCCAAAAAAAATAAAACAAAGAGTTGAGATAAATAGTGTGTTTATGGGTTAAATGCACCTCAGTTTGTTTGCATACTTTTAGTGATTTGTTGAGTCGATAGGGACAGGGTCAAGCAGCGCGCGACACCCAGCGCTCCCACTCTACCCACTCTTGGGTGTATGCATGTTTATATTTGTCTGTGGTCAGTTGTGTTGCAGTTTACTTTATACGTAGAGTTACCACTCTGCAGTGAGTGCGTGAGTTTGGTGGTCGTGCAGATGGCAGTGTTGTCGGCTTGTACGCGACAGTGGTTGGTTGGTATTGTAAAGGACGGGCCGGGGCTACTTCGTTAGGCCTGATTTAGATTTGTGTGTGTGTGTGTGGGGGGGGGGGGGGGGGATAGGGTGTTACCTTCAGATTATCTTTTTCCAGCTACTCATTTAGTTCGGAAATGAGCTAGCTGTCTTGAAGTCTGTGAGGAGTTTTGTCAGCGGTGTTGGTAAATGTTGTTTCGAACATCTCGATGTCAGCCCACTCGTGGGGGTTAGCATTTGAGATTTTTGATGTTTGATGAGTGCCCCGTATTCGAGGACCGGTTGGATAAATGACTTTTAGTGTTTTAGCAGGGTGCTTTTGTTGGCACCCCCATCCTTGCCTCTTATCATTTTTACGCGGTTGTGGTTTGACAGCGTAGGCCTATTGTCAACGTCCGAGTCCGTTTCTGAATCAAAACCCTTAGAATCCAGCATTCTTTTCTCTTGAGTTTTGGCCTTAGCTTGGATTTCCATGATGATAGACGAGGAGTTTCCAAGTACTCCGGTTGCCTCGACGGTGGGCTGGGCCTCGAAACATGGCGTTGCAAGTAGTTCAGTAAAGTTTTTGTCTTCTGTGTGGGGCGCAATAAGGGAGGTTGGGTTCGAGTTGGCGACGGACTCAGTCATCTCTGAATAGTTAGGACTGTCAGAGTTGGCTAGCGTACGAGGTTGATGTTTGGGTGCCACTAGATTTGGTTCCGAAACGTTATTGTTGGTTTTTGGTTCTTCTTCGGTCTCCTTTCGTTTGGATGGGAGAAGTGTTCTGAGTTTTTTCAGCTCGGCCATAAGCTCTTTGTTTTTCTCTTCGTAATCTATTGCTCGCTTCCTTTCTTCCCGCTTCGCTGTGAGCAGGGTGTGAAGGGGGCTTCCTATCCTTGGCGGATGTTTCTTGTAGCTGTTTGAATGGCTCAAGCTTATCTTTGTGCTTATTATCGCTATCTTTTTTGAGCCTCTCAGTCTCTTTCCGTAGGCTTCTTTCAGTCTAATGTCTCTTCCCTCAGTCTAATGATCTCTCGAGCTCTCATTTCTCACCAGCAATCTCAAGGCTTTTCCTGACTTCTGTTTCTCTGGCAAATGGGTTGTTAAAGCCCACGTTCAGTCTATTGGTAGGCTTGGGATGGGGAAGGGGGGTACTGCAGCTGATGCTGATATTTTAGCGCTCATTTCCACGCTAATGCTGAAATTGGAGGGAGGGGGGGGGGGGATTGACCAAGACCGGCGTTGGTGCAGGCGTTGAACGAACCGATGTCATCGTCATCGCCAGTCCCCTTACCGTTGAAACAGGTGACACCCGCGCTGGTGCTACCCGCGGAATTGCCGTTATTATTCACAATATTAATGTCCCTGCTGTGGCTACTAGTAAAGCTATTTAGCTTCTGTTTTGTTCCTTCCTTGCTTTCTCTCATGGCCATCTGGCTTTTCCTCTCTGCCTCTATATTTTGTTCCCTGATATTCTTGGAGTTCTTGGTTGGGTCATTTTTGAGGCTCTGTGCAGACATATTTGACTGAAACATGATTATTGAAGATGTTGAAATTGATAATTAAGATAAATATGTTGATGGAAATTATAGATTAAATAGCCGATAGGTGATAAATGCAGGTAGTAGGGTATGTGAATATTCGAGATTTGATTCGATATCGATACCATACGTCTGCTTCGAGATCGATCCCGAATCAGTCTAAAGATTCGATTTTTTCGAATCTCTGATACAGTAGAATCTTCTTAATTGAATAGCCACTTTGCCAATGCAAATTATTCAATTAACAGGAGTATTCAATTAACAGGGGTTGTCACTTTACTGTATTCTAGAGACAAACTTAGCATTTATTCTATTATATCTTGTTTTACAGAGCTCCATGAGCTCTGTCAAACAAGATATAATAGATTAAATGCCTGTATTGGATGTACAGATGCCAAATAGGTCTATAAAAAAGGAAAACTGGGGAGAGTCGGGTAACTTCTCGACAGATCACAAGATATTTTATTCATTTAACAGGAGTTTACTCTATAACCTATATTCATTTAACAGGTGAAATTTGTACTGGAGGTATGGTAAATGGTTTTGTGTTTGAAAATTATATTCAATTAACAGGGATATACAATTGAGAGATATCCAGTTAAGTGGGCTCCACTGTACTAACTTCAATTTGTTACATTTCCAACAACAATTGGATAAAATTGACATTAGTCAATTCATTCATGTAGGCTCAATTCAATTTCATATTTAACTGAGTAATTATTATTTATTTATTATTATTTATTGGTGTTTATGGTCACATACTTATGCACAATGGCTAATCGTGACCGTGACAGTTTTACGGGTGGAGGAAGCCGAAGTACCCGGAGAGAACCACCGAGCATCGATGAGCAATTGTCAGCTCCTCAGCATTCTAACTCTGTTCAAGCTCCGCTCAAGCAGGGTTACAGCGGTTGAAGACACGTGCACCATGGACGTGCAGTACGCCTTAGTACACCGTGTCATCATGTCCTCATGTAGGCAACCGGGATAAAGTGCCTTGCGCAAGGACACAACGCGGGTCGTCCCGGACGGGGATCGAATTCGGGACCGCTAGCATAGAAGTCCAACAATCTACCACTGAGCCACCGCGCTCCCAACTGAGTAATTGATAAAGGTTAATTGTTAGTTAAGTGATCTCTTTTGCCCAGAACATTATCCGTAAATTAAGCCTTCAAAAACTAAAACTATGGAAAATAGGCCTCGCTCTTTCAGCGATGGTGCTACAGAGAATATTTATTTATTGGTGTTTAAGGTGTAAGTCAGTCTTGAAAGGGTCATCACAGTGTACGCTAACTTCCGTTGGTGCAATATGAAATAACTTGTTTATTAAGATTCGATTCGAGATTCGATTCGATATCGATATCAGAGACACGCTTCGATTCGAGATTCGATTCGAAAAAATGTGTGATTCGCAGATTCCTGGCAGGTAGATATGATTACTCTGATACGTCTTATGAGTGAACAGTCTGTAATGGAGGCTTGAATGAATGAATGTAAGTAGTTTCAGCGCGCCGACGGCGTACAGGGACGAAGTGGGATCTGAAATCCCTTGCTATACTCGAATAACTTTATTTGCTTATGTACCCACTACACACGGAAGTAAAGACCGAGAATTTTTTTTTGATTTGAGTATGCGTGTTTGCGGTACGGTAGTTTGGTCAGACCCCCGACAACCTCGAATTGGAAGGTGACTTGGAATTGTGCGTAACTATTAAAATTCTGCTCTGGTGTTTTACTTAGAAACGTGAGGACATTTATAGTAAATACTGAAACCACAGTTTGATGGTTTTATTTTAGAACGAAGGAAGAAAAAGAAACCCAAACAGATCGCTGGTTTGGGAGCAGCCCAGGCATATTATCCATAACGGTTGCAAAAACGCAGAAAATCCACCAATATGTGTTTCTGAAAGCCGGGAGTCACCCATGAGCCTTGAAAGTTGCTGAACCTTGGCCATCTGGTCTGCCTTCAGGCGGGTGGGGGGGGGGGGGGGGTGGCAGATGAAGGGGTAGTGGAAAAAGAAAAGAAAACACCCCCCCAAACACCCATTAACATCCCCACACAACATAACAAAAACAGGAACACACCCACCCACATACATCCACCCTCACCCTCACACATTCACAGACACACAACCAAAAGCCCTTAAAAGGGCTGTTATGTATTTATTCATTTGTTTATTTAAAATGTACACTGGCCCCAACCAGGCAAGTTTGTTACAATCCTTGCTTGGTGTTTGGTAGCTTTCTGTGCATGTTGTCTGGAAGCTTGTTCCAATCCATCCTGCGCTTCGTCTATTTTTTCCCTGCGTCTTCTTTGTTAGAGTGTTCCTCACAGACTCGATCCTAAAGTTCTTAAAGAGTAGTGATGCAATCCTCACTGACTCGACGCACTTTCATTCCATTATATAATTTTCTTTAACAAAAAGGGATACAAGACGTAGTTGCCTTTATGTACACTGTTCCCCTGAGAACGGCATGTGCTATGCGGGGGGGGGGGGGGGGGGGGGCAGTCAGTCTTCCCTCCCCGAAATTAATACTCATGGGGGGGGGGGGGGAGCGACAGCAGGTGGAGACTTTTTCGCTGCAACTCCCAATGATAACAGAGGCAAGCTTTCGTGCGTACCTTCACCTGTCGCCGGCCCTGACTATTTACACCAAGCACCCGGCACTCCCCAACGCGTCATGGTAATGTATAACGCGTTCAGCAGTGCTCACTAACTCCGCCCTTAAGGTTTGTTTGACTGGCGATGTAAACCGCACTGCCTTTTGTCGTAGTTGTAGCAGTTTTGATAGATCCCTAGATTCTGTTTAGTCACGTGACTTATGATAGCTAGTTTCCTCGTCGATGATTTGACCAATCTCTGACAAGTATGCCCTGAAAGCTTTCCTTTTTTGTTTAATTATTTGAAGTGTTGGTTGAGTTATTCTGTTTATCAGCGGCTTTACCGTTTGCTTGATTTTATCTAGTGTACTGGTGATAACCTCGTTAAGGAGAGTGCAGGCAGGCTTTTTCTAGTTGATGAGCATTTAAGAGGTCATTTGCATTTATTTTTACTTTGATAATCTTTCTGAAAAGGTCCCAGTCAACTTTTGATGGGTTCCTCCTGTTCATGGGAGGATAGCTTGTGATACCCGTATTACATTTCAAAGTGGCGTGAAGTGGCTGGTGATCAATGCTTAGATCATCGTCCCCTACGTCTTGCATTTGAATGGTTAGTGATTTTCTGGTGATAATCAGGTCTAGAATAACTGAGTGGGTTGTTGCTTAAGTATGTTACGTCTGTCTTGGTCGTTATTTACCAGAAATAGATCGAGTTCTACAATGATGTTGAAAAAGACGTCACCATTAGGCTCAGTTTTTGTACAACCGAATACCTGGAGTTTGGAATTCAAGTCTCCCAATAATATGCAATGCTTATATTTTTTTGTACAGAATTCAAATACTTCACTGTCTACTGTTGCTAGCGGTTTGTTATAATGAGATGAGGGACACATCTTTGTGGTCAAGTTTAATTTTAGCTGCAATTACTTCAACTTTGAGGTGGTCGCTTGATATTGTTTTATATTTAATCTTCTGTGTTATTAGAAAAGCAACCCCGCCACCTGTTTGGGTGTGGCAACCTCTTCTAATAATGCCGAACCCACTTAACGAGAATTGTTTGCTTGATTTTAGCCATGTTTCGCTAATTCTAATTATATCTTTTTTGAAATAATTGGACATTTGCAAGTTTTCCGGTTAACGTTTCGAGCGTTCTCCTGGACTATTTTTTTTATCCAGCCGAATTTCAGAAATCAAATTTTGTTCCCATTGTGCTGAAGTGGGATCTTCCCGATGGGTCCTCCCCCCGGTAGAACCATTTTTGCCGAATGATTGATGAAGATGATACAAAAATGTCATCAAAATATCCTCTATGTGGACTGCCATTGATAGCTTAGATACAAGGAAGCTGCGTTCATTCAGTTCAAAAGATCAAAATTTTCCCTGAGTTTTGGGTGTCCTTGGTGCATTTCCCGGTAATTTTCTTGGCCTGGTCCACCCCGGAGTGACAGTTGCTCGCCGTTTCTCAGTGGTTCTCACCGGGTAATCCGACTTCCTCCATCTATAAATCTCTCCGACACGACATGGCTCTTGCTGTTGAAATTGTCGTTAAATACTAATAAGGCAAACTACTTTTGCTAGGAAAAGTGTCAACGGAATAAATAGAGGATATCTAGTGTTTTTGAGTGGATACCGAAAATTATCTCATGAGTGACCGATACAAATGTTTATTTTTCGCGAGCGAAAAGAACCATTTGTTTAGGTCACAAGTGAGATAACTTTAGGTATCCACTCAAAAAAACTAGATTTTCTCTTTATTACACGCGTTTTATAAGAATCTGATAATTCCACTCGTTTCAATCATAAATTGATGCATGAAGGCAAACAGAGAATTGAATTATAGATACTCGGTATAGATAGCGTCTTCCGATCTGATTCAGCTGGCGAATTTCTAGTCCAAATATGGCCTGAAAGGCCGTAATATAAGTTTTTGGTTTGGTACGTCCTTTGAAAGGACGTACGAAACCAAAAACTTATATCACGGACTTTCAGGCCATGTTTGGACAAGCGGGTTTCATGCATCAATTCAAGGTGAATACGTGTTGAATTATTGCCGGAAATGATCGGTATCCACTCAAAAACACTAGATGTTCTTTTCATTATACGTTTTTAGAACAAATTGATCATTTCCAGTGATAATTTGACTTGTATTCACCTTAAAGTGAATCTTTGAAAGCCGCCATTTTGATTGATACCGTGAAAGTGAAAATTTCTATATCTTCACAGTGGGAGATACGATTTCTATCTTTCCACAATTTCTTCGATAATCTATCGTTTAGCGCACAACAAAACGTTGTAGGCAGCTGCTATTTCCCCAAATTTGCATCGATACCTTCTAACACTTTCTAGTTTAATTTCAGGTTTCGATCTCTCTTGATTTATCTACGGTTATGTTAAAATAGGAGAAACCAATTTGAAAACAGGGAAATGGAGGAAGAAAAGAGCAATCCGCTTCTATTGAACTCTGCGAACTCCACGCAGAACGGAAAGGAAAACAATTCTGTTGCTGGAGACAAACCTTCAGAGAGTCTTGTTGTTCCTGAAGAAAAACGAGAGCAGCAAACCTTCAGAAGGAAACTATTTCTACATTTCATTCTTTGTTATTCGATGTTCAACGTTGTAAGTATTGTTTAATCATAATTCTCATTTTTCAATGTGCTGTTTACCAGGCAGAATGGGCACAAATTCTCGGAGATGCCCCCGCTGCAAATAAAACGCTTTCTCGCCAAAGAAAGTAGTCAATTTGAATACTTTTAGCTCTTTCCATGCTGCTGGCGGTCATTCCTGCCAATGCTAGCAAATCTCATCAGTAGAAGAGGCATAATGTAGCCATTTTTTACCAGGTTGTTCTCCCTGATTATGGAAATACATTTGTTTCTGCTGATTTCCTCAGTTTAATTTTCACGGATTTTTCATCAAATCTAGTCATGGCTGCCTCAAAGCAGCCATGACTAGATCTACTGAAAAACATGTTTTTTAAATACTCAGCGGGTTAAAAGGTAACCAGTAACTAGCATATTGGAAGACCCCTGCGTGGACGGAACTGTCGCTGCTGGTTGCTATTTGAGCAATACGTCAGCCCAACGAACCTTAGAAAATAAACCTTTGAATCCTCATTTCCTGGAATGGTATCTCCTTTGTATACACTTACAGTGGGATGGGTCATTCCAATATCAATATGCAGAGATGATAACATAATAATAATAATAAAAATAAATAATAATAATAATGTTTAAGCCTTGGGGCGCGGTGGCTCAGTTGGTAGAGGTGCAGGCTGCAAGCCGAGAGGTCCTCGGTTCGAATCCCACCTGCGGCAACCGCGTTGTGTCCTTGGGCAAGACACTTCACCCCGATTGCCTACATGGGGGCACGATGCCGCTGTGTACTGAGGCGTACTGCACGTCGATGGTGCGCATGTCTTCAACCAATCTAACCCTGCCTGTGCTGCGGTGCAGAGTTCAGAGTTACGATGTTGGAGAGCTGACAGCTGCTCGTCGTTGCTCGGTGGTTCTCTCCGGGTACTCCGGCTTCCTCCACCCGTAAAACTGTCACGGTCACGATTAGCCATTGTGCATAAATATGTGACATTAAACACCAATAAAATAAATAAATAAGTTTAAGCCTTAAATCCACATTGTGCTCTATGACTGTACAAAAGTAACCGATACACGCACATTCACACGCGCGCGCGCTCATAAAATTGTGTGTAATGATCAGGGATTACAAAATCAACAGATAAATGCCTGTTTGTACAAGTGTGTTTTGAGACCGGACTTAAATTGATTTATTGTCAATGGAGATTTTAGATGCGCTGTGGTGGAGTTCCAGAGAGCCGGTGCGGCACATATGAAAGCTCTGTCACCTGCTGCTTCAAGTTTAGACTTTGGTATCACCTAATTATAGGATTCAGAAGAGCGGAGATTCCTGACTGGGGTATAGGGTTTAACAAGTGTAGATACACATTCCGGAGCCAGGCGGTTAATACATTTGTATGTAATAAGTAGTATTTTATATTTTATCCGTTACCAATGAAGGGTTTTGAGAACCGGAGTGATTCGGCAGAACTTACGATTTTGAGTGAGGATCCTGGCAGCATAATTCTCAATGTATTGGAGTTTGTCAATAAGTGAATTTTTGCACCCATACAGCAAAGAATTACAATAGTCGTGGCACTGGTGACAAATGCATGGATGAGTTGTTCTGCAGTCTTCCTATCAATAGTTGCCCTTATCTTACTGATATTCCTCAGGTGGAAAAATGACGTGCGACAGATATTATTGACATGTCTGTCGCAAGTAAGATTCTCATCCAGGAAATAGCCCAAGTTCCGAACTACTTTATTGGGGGTGAATGCATTGTCTTCTATTATTAAGGATCCTTTCATTAATGTAGAGAGTTGATGAGGTAGGCCTATATATATGACCTCGGTTTTTTCAGCTTTCTACTTCAGAAACTTGTCGTTCATCCACTGGCTAATATCCGCAACGTATCTTTCAAGCTTACAACGTGATATATCTTCTTCGTTAGATTTAAAATGAATGTATAGCTGAGCGTCATCAGCGTAGAAGTGATACTCTAAACCATGTCTACAAATTATATCACCCAGAGGAAGGACATATATAGCGTAAAGAAAGGGCCCTAGTACAGAGCCCTGAGGGACGCCACACTTTAATGTGAATTTAGTGGAGAATGAGGTATTTATGTTAACACCTGAGAGCAATGCCTGCTATGCCAGTTCTACATTTGAGTCTATTGATAAGCATGTCGTGATCTATGGTATCAAAGGCAGCGCTCAGATCCAGCCGAACTAGGCAAGAGACTTTGCCAAGTTCGGCTAAATCTGAGCGCTGCCTTCAATACCATAGATCACGTCCTAATAACTGCAGTCTGCAGCCATCTGCGACTGCAGTTATTATTTTATCACCAATGCCCCGTGCATGGACCTCTTGTAATAAGACAAAAATGGAACGAAATTATGTCTTGGTCCGAAAAATCGGTCTAGTGAGTTCGAAGTGTTAACCGCGGTAATCGGCAATGCGGTTGTAAAGGCCGCGACATTCTGTTACGGCGTTTACCATGACCGATGTTTATTGTCCTAGCTAATTTCGGTAATATTACACTCCCCGTTAGAATATACCTGAGAAGAATAGGCACATACACGTAGGAACCGTCGAACAAATTCATGTCAGGATCGGGCACCCCTGACTTATATCGTCATGAAAATCGACTTTCGATAAAGTTATCGCCCTTGAACTTATAATACGCGCGAGATAGGTCTAATTAAGAAGCAAGTAAGTATTGAGAAAACACCTATGACATGTGAGTAAAGAATACATATTAAAGCGAAACAACAAACAGCTCTCAAAGCTACCTGTTGTTTTCGTCTATTGAAAGTAACAAAAGGAAACTGGACTTTTTTGGCAAGATAATTAGACGCAATTGGTTCACAGATAGTCCGTCCTTAAGAATATCTATCAGTATCACTTCCCTACACTAAACGTCCACTTCGACTCTTTGTTGAGCGAATGTGTTTTTATAGTGATTTGCAAGTTGTTATTCTTCCCAGGTAAAAAAACCTAGAAAATATTACCCACACCCAAACCTTCACTCTAATGAAAAGGACGCGCACACTGTTGATATAATGAAAAAAAACCTCACAGAACATCAAAAGATGGTGAAAACGCCGTATTCGTATTTTTAAAAGTGTTTCAGCAGAGAATAATATCCAAATGTTGAATCTGACATGGAAAAAATGTTAAAAGGCAGCTTCTGTATTTTTAAACTACACTACAACATTAATTAAACACGCATTCTCCTTGAATTGATGCATGAAACCCGCCAGCTGAATCAGATCGCAAGACGCTACCTGTTCTGGGTATCTATCAAATCACTTCCGCGTATCAATGCGCTGATATCAACTGTTTACTTTCATGCATCAATTCAAGGTTGAAACGAGTGGAATTATCAATAGGAATGATCAGATTCTTATAAAAAAAAAGCGTATAATAAAAAGAAAATATAGTTTTTTTGAATGAATACCGAAAATTATCTCACTCAGAAAAATAAACGTTTGTCTCGGTCATTCATGAGATAATTTTCGGTATCCACTCAAAAACACAAAATATCCTCTGTGTAATTACAAGTCTCGTTAACGCTTCTCTACATTAGATCGATCAATGTCTCCATTGAAAATTGTATGTTATTTTGCAATTTGATAATATTTCTCTAACAATATTTTTACAAATGGGTGCGTGGCGTCTGAGAAATCATACACCACCAAAACAAAGTATATTGAAAAGAGAACTAGAGTTTTTTTTTGTTTCCAGCATCTTAACGTTTTATCTTCACTTCCCTAATTTATTCTGTTTAAAAATCTAGTCGCAGAGTTCCAAAAAGTCTCACAATGTCTCTAATGTCAAGGTTTCATTTATTTAATTCTATTATTACATACTTCTGTACAATTCGTCTGCCGTGGACTGGTCACTTTCTGCGGGTGGGAACTATTTCCAAGGACGCAATAATACTAGATTCCAAACACTAGTTAAAGTAATAATCATCAAAAATTTAAATAATGAAGCACCGAATGGACATTACTACTCATTCGCGGATTAAAATCACTCCACGGTGGCTGTACTGAAGATAGAGTATTTAAATTCCAAAATGGTCCCTTTCTGGTCCAGATCTCGTTCTGCTCGTGATACGCTAATGTCAGTGGGTCGATATTCCCCCACGCAAATATTACGAAATCAAGACAGAATCAAGAGAAACGACACCCACTGTTCAGTGTTCTCGCATTTCATATTCGACAGGTGAGATTCAACCTTTTACCCAAACGAAGACGATATCAAAATTAATTTTTTAAATTTTTTTAGAGTGTTCAAAACCTTTCAACAAAACCGTATCGAGCAATTTCTGTTGAGGATTCATCGTATGGTGCATATAATCAGCAGATAGCTGATTATTAAGATTTAAAACATGAATTCAAACTATGTGTTTTATTCAAGATTCGTTTGATTGATTAACACATCAAGGGGAACAACTCTAACATATTGATACTATTGAATAAAGGTCCAACTGCAATGTGCTTTTCATCTCATGAACAATACAGGATTCACATGATATTTTGTTGAAATTTTTTGAACTGAAAAATCATATTTTTTCAACTACTGCATTTGTATTTACGCGGGCAGATGCGATCGATTCGTTAGGTAAAGGGACAACAGTCTCGCGGTTTAGACCGGACAGAGAATTTCTACCGGATCGCAACGTTGGCATTGCCCTCGAGAGTTGGGTGGCTGGAATTGCTTTTGCGGACAGATCGAAGAACATGGTCGTCACTGTAACTGTAAACATACTTTCATTTCCGTGCAATAACATTAGTTTCATTGAGCGTACGATGTTGGGATGTGACAACCGTTACTTATTCCTAGTTGGTTATTCGACAATCGTTATCAACCAATAATATCCGTTGATAACGAATGTCGAATAAGGAACTGGGAATAAGTAACGGTTGCCGATAATGGGTCAATACTGCCGATTACTTTTGGGATTAGTACTCTACAGTTTGTGTAATTCTTTTCTTCGAAACGCAGTGTTCTTTCTCCATTCACGGATTGTCCACAAATATTTCATTTCAATCGTTTGTGCAATCATTTAGTTTATCTGGGTGCACAACCTTTACACCCCATAGGTGGGCTTTGACCCTCGGATTGTGATACGACCAGAATTCATAAAGAAGTTAGTTACTCAGTGAATTTGGGTGGTGGGCCAACCAAGGTTTTCATCTTGCAGCTCTAAGGCTGCACGTTGAAAATATCGATTTGCCCCCCCCCCCCCCCCCCCCCCCAAGTAACGAATCCACGAGGTAACCAAATTAACAAAAGAATCCTCAAATGCCTCATGTCAACTTGACCCAATGCCAATATCTATTGTCAAATCATGTGTAGACTCTTTGGCTTCTGTAGTCACAAATATGATCAACATGTCTCTGCTAGAAGGATATGTACCTGATGCGTGGAAAATAGCAATTGTTAATCCTCTTCTGAAGAAACAAGATGCGAAACTTGTGTTTAAAAACTTCCGACCAGTGAGTAACTTATCGTTCATCTCTAAGCTGTGTGAAAAAGCCGCAATTGACCAGCTAATGTTACATAGTAATATGCATGCTCCATTACCGGCCAACACGTCTGGATTCAGAAAATTTCACTCGACTGAAACGGCACTGCTCAAGGTTCAGAATGACATCCTCCTTAATATGGAGTCTGGAAGGGTAACATTGCTGGTTCTTTTAGACCTTAGTGCTGTTTTTGACACTGTTTGTCATAAAACTCTGCTAGAGACAATGAATTCTGATTTTGGACTTAATGGTGTAGCTGCTAGCTGGCTATCATCATACCTCAAGAATATACAGCAGCGTGTATCAATAAATGGTAATCTGTCAAAAGACTTCCATCTTGAATGTGGAGTCCCACAGGGCAGTTGCCTTGGACCTGTTCTGTTTCTATTCTATATTTCAAAAATGTTCACCATCATTGAATCTCACCTGCCTGACGTCCATGGTTATACTGATGACACACAAGTCTATTTCTCTTTTCGACCATCAATCAAGGATCAAACTAAAGCTCTAGAAACTATTGAATCATGTATTTAGGGCATTTGCACATGGATGGTTTCAAACAAATTAATGATAAATGATGATAAGACTGAATTCCTAATAATTGACAGCAACTCACTAGAATTGATATCGATTCAGGGAAGGTAGGAGATTCCGCCATCAGTGCAAGTAACGGTGTACGTAATACATGTTCCAAATATGTGCAATAACGCTTTCAGGGGTCTATACAAAGTTAAACAGATAAGACAGTTCCTCACGAAAGACTGCACAAAAACCCTAGTCTATGCCTTTGTAACTTCACATTTGGATTATTGTAATGCCTTACTCTTCAACCTTCCACAATATCATTACTATCGCCTGCAGATGATTTTTTTTATTAGGGTTTAACGACACATTAACAGCCAGGGTCATATCATGTCGGTGACAGTTTTACGGGTGGAGGAAGCCGGAGTACCCGGAGAGAGCTGTCAGCTCCCCAACATCGTAACTCTGAACTCTGCACCGCGGCACATGCAGGGTTAGATTGGTTGAAGACATGCGCACCATCGACGTGCAGTACGCCTTAGTACACAGCGTCATCGTGCCCCCGTGTAGGCAATCGGGGTTAAGTGCCTTGCCCAAGGACACAACGCGGGAGCACGAATCAGTCGCTGAAATAGTCACCCATCCAACTACCAACCGCGCTCGACGTTGCTTAACTTCGGTGATCTGACGAGAGCCTGCAGATGATACCAAATGCATCAGCCCGAGTGGTATGCAGGGTATCACAATCTCAACACTCATCACTCCTGTTCTGAGGGATATGCACTGGCTGCCAGTCAAGTACAGAATCATTTTCAAAACTTTATTATTAGTTTTTAAGACACAAAACAACATGTCACCAGCCTACTTAGAAGAACTCCTTAATACCAAGAATGTGTGTCAATACAACCTGAGGTCCGATGGTAAAATGCTACTACATGTTCCAAAACATAGGTGTAAGACATTTGGAGATAGGTCATTCTCATTTGCTGGCCCTCACTTGTGGAATAATTTACCAGAACACCTAAAAAGACTGTCAAATGTCAACCTTTTCAAGAAAGATCTCAAAACATACCTGTTTTAAAAAGCCTATAAGTGATGCTGTGGACTGTAATATATTCCGTTTGTATATTTGCACGAGCTCAGTAACATGTACAGCGCCTTAGAATATGGTTGTACATCTTCTGAACTATAATTTTGGCGCTATATAAATGTGTATATTATTATTACTATTATTAAAAAGACTCTACCAGTCGATGGCTCTAAACTGTCAGGGAATATACCATCATGGCTCAAAGGATTAATGTGTGGATGTTTGGGATTGCTTTTGGGGTCTGCATACAAAGTCAAGGACACTGTTAAAATTAATCCAATTTCTGTTTCTATGCAATATGTTTATTAGTTGCATATATTTTGGAGCCAGGTCAATGATCAAGGTAACCGTTACTAAAAATAAAATATTATTTCCCACACAATAACATTAGTTTCATTGAGCATTACGACGTACTTTATGCCCATGTTGCTACTGGAGGTCAGAGTTCTGGATTGATTCTTCCGTACATCTAATGTCAAGGTCACAATTACTGTCAATAAAATTTCAGTACACGTTTGTGTGTGTTATTAGGAGCAGTAGGTCAATGTGTTCATATTTCATACGCAGGTTGCCTGAGGTAGATTAATGTTTAGAATGGATTATGGGCTGACTTTTATAACCAGTGGGTCAAATGTCAAGGTCACAACCTTTGCGTTACGTAAGGATTAATTCGCGGCTCAGTGGCTTCGGCATTGAACCTCAAACCGAGAGGCTCATGGTTCGATTCCCACCAGGTGTAACAGCGTTATGCCCCTGGGCAAGGCACTTAATCAAGATTGCCCACGTGGGGGCGCGGTGGCGCTGTGCACTTAAGCGTACTGCGCGTCGACGGTGAACCTGTCTTCAACCAATGCTAACCCTGCTTGTTTGGAGTAAGTACATTGGGGAGTCTGTTTCTTGTTTGCCGTTGCTCGGTGGTTCTCTCCGGGTACCGGGTACCTCCACTCGTAAAACGGGGTGATACTGGCTGTCGAAAGTGTCGTTAAACTCCAATAAATAAACGAATAATGATTAATACGGTCAGTGCTAAATGGTTAGCCATAACTGCAGAGGGTCCTGCAATTGTAATCAAGAGGAACGTGGAGGTGCAGCCGCTGATCTATATACAAAGGGATTGCTGGAACGTGAGTGAAAAACGTCCCAACTCAAACTGCTGCTCCTAAGATGGTGTCAAGGCAATCAACGCAATAACTCCTCCTGAGCCATGACATTTGGTGACGTGGAAGCTGTTATGCTGTAGCGTAATAGCTTTCACATCATCAAACGTAATGGCGTCCATCTTGAATGAAAATAAATACCACTATATCAGTTTTCCAAAATTGGTCCTTTTTTGTCAATAATAACGTAAATATGTTGTTAATATTCAGTTTGCATATTTACAAAAAATGTGAACAAAATCAACATATTCATTTTTCACAGACAGCGCAATAAATTCTCTAAAAAGCGATCGGTAATTGCCAAGCGTCGGGAAACTTTTTAAAAAACTTTCGGTAATTTTGTTATTAAGCATTGCAAAGTTATAACAACTTCCCTATAACATTTCCATGTGTGACCAATGAGCGTTCCCGCAATCCATTTTTAGAGTTCAGTGGGTGCAACCCACGTCGAGGGGTCAAGATCGTTAATGTCCCCGGAAGCTAAAGTTTCTGTGTGCCTAGTTTAGAAACGCAGTTTAGCATATAGTGGCATTGTACCCGATGTGGGTTTTTCCCTCGTATACCATGGTAGTTTGAAAAGGTATTTTGGGTTTTTTCGCACCTAACTATCAGGGATATAAGATGTTTTCAAGTTTTTAGCCAACATAGAGCTAGATGGTCTAATAAGCACTACCCCCGCCTCCCCAACACCCCTACTCACTGTTTTGTTATATTTTGTTCTTTTCTCATCTTCCATTTCTTAAATTTTGTTCATCTGTGTGTTTCAGGGTTGGTCCGTGGGCATGAAAGGACCGTCATTTCCTGATTTAATGAAGATTACCGGTGTTGGTTCTGGTGCTGGGTCTGTATTTGTGTCTCTTAACTATGTGGGGTTATTTATTGGATCAATACTGTGTGGTTTCATCATAGACAGATACAACAAATTCCTCGTAATGGCAACTGCCGCTTTCTGTTTTGGCTGTACCACTTTCACAATACCACTGTGTTCAATGTATTGGCTGATGATTCTTGTCAATGCAATACAGGGATTTGGAGCCGGCGTGCTTATAACGGGTACGTAAACCTCGATGTACTTCTAATATAGAAATAGCCACGTAAAAATGTTCCTTTTGTTTCAGCTTTAAGTGTTCCTGTGTTTCGTCTTATGTCCCAGTATATGGGGCAGGTTAATCCAGACAGTTTTTGTTTTAAATGTTTGACTCAAAAACATAGCTTCTGCCCCCTCATTGGATCAAGCTCGCTATGTTTTGAGGCTGAATATGTTCAGTAACTCCATTGTTTCTTGGAAGGTGGGATTGAATAATAATCATAATAATAATAATTAAATGTTGATTATAAAAATCCATGGATGGTTTTTATTCGTCAAATTTTCGGGCAGGGGCAAACTATATAATCTGAAAAAGTTTGTGTGGGGAGGGAGCAATACCTTGTTTCTACCGCCAATGGTTGCAAGGTTAATAGCAGGTTGTTGTCTATTTCTTATGGAATGCTACCAAAGGAAATTAGGATGTTCTCCTTACTTTTAGGTGTGTCTCTCCTTGCACAAGGATCAACCTCCTTACAGTTGCATGCAATAGAACGTTTGACCATGACGTTTTGCTCGAAATAGAAATTTTCACGACTTGCAGTGGACATTTTCAAAAATGTTGAAAAGTTATAAATTATAAAATTTAAATGGTGATTTTTATATATATCTCTTCCTTCATAGCATACGCACACTCGAAGACTGGCTTATATAGATTATATATATATAGGATGAAAGACTCTGACGCCGATGGGGATCGAACCACTGCCTTGACGAGAGGACATTTCTGCGGCATCAATCGCCTAGCGAAACTGGACCAGCGCCATAGACCACTCGGCTACCGACAAGTCCCAATTAAAGGCATGCTAGCAGGTCGAGCGTCCATGGAACTGGCACAGCCCGCACGAGATTACTCGGTATCCCCCTGAATTAGTTGTTTTACAATGAATTATACCATGTAATGCGGATGAAATCAGTGAGAATCAATCTCTTTTTCAAATTTCCTGCTTAAGGTACAGAATACAGAATTCGGCACTTCTGTTATGCATGCCTTTAATTGGGGCTTGTTGGTAGCCGAGTGGTCTGTGGCGCTGGTCCAGTTTCGCTAGGCGATTGGTGCCGCAGAAATGTACTCTCGCCAAGGCAGTGGTTCGATCCCCATCGGCCTCAGAGTCTTTCATCCCAAAAAATGCATAACAGAAGTGCCGAATTCTGTATTCTATACCTTAAGCAGGAAATTTGAAAAAGAGATTGATTGTCACTGATTTCCTCTGCATTACATGGTATAATCCATTATATATATATTATATATATATATCTCTTCCTAGACACGCCATCACCATTGTTTGTAGTGTGTCATTCGGGGTTTAAATCATACCACAAGACAAAAATTTTCACGTTTTTACGAAACACATCGGACAAGTCCCCGATCGGTTAATCGGGGACAAAGACAAGCAGTGACGTAAAACCTATTTTCGCAACCAACAGTGCATGATGATGACATTACAAAAGTCGAAGAAGTTCCCAGTTGTCGACGGTCCCCATTTAGTGTGGATAAAGCTGGGAAGTGTCCACGATTGTAAGCGATCAAATATCCCCACACCATACACAGACACGCACTCACCTTTTGTCGCATGCATGAAGACCTGAGAATTGAGGCAATGACATTCTTGTGAATTTATTTCTGATTTTTTGTTAGCATTGAGACCAAATGTGGTAGTTTCCGGTGTCTAGGACATTTCTGATGCCATTTTCGTATCAGACGTATCGTGGCCGATATTTTCCGTAATGAGCTATTTGATGGAGATTATGTGATAAATAACGATTGTGCTAATGTTAGACACCTACTGATAATAGTTGAACAATCCCATTGAACTCATCCGAATCGACATTTAGGATCGAACAAGCTCTAAGGTTACCAGTCTAATTCTGTTCGGAATTACTTTTTGTGGAAATTTACACGCAGATGACGGTTGAACGGTTCTTGTAATGTGATGCGCCCTTACGTACAGAGATTCAGATTCAGATTCAGTTTATTTCACAGCATACAAATATACAGTACATGGAGAGTGGATTGTAACTAAATCACCCGCAGAGTGGAGTCATCACCCAAGCAATAACTTTCAAATTTTGTACATATCGACAAAAAACACAAGCAATGTTTCAGCCAATGGACCTCCGGGTTTAACCCGGAGGTCCATTGGCTGAAACTTTGCTAGTGCGGGTTATGCTTTGCAACAAATTTGAAATTATTGCTCGGGTGGAATCTCCACTCTGCGGGTGATTTAGTGATAATACACTCTCCACGTACTGTACAGGTAAAAGAGAAAGACACAAAAATTACAAATTCATAAACAGATGTACAAATGTACACTGTGGGGAATGATATCGTCTTGTGACTATCTTCCTGTCATCCCATAAACAATCAAGATATTGAATAAAACAGAATAGCAATTGACAAACATCAGATTTTAGGAAAATAAATAAATAAAGATAGACGTTGCGTTTGTGTTAACATTATATTGATAGGAATTGAGTATTGTATCCACATCGCGAATCAAACTTCCAATGTTCTAACTCTAGTTGATTTGACCTGTTCGTTAACCAAATTTCTGAGTATATTGAATAACTACATTTCCATTAAAGTAAAACAGAGCAAATGACTGTATGGTAATAGGGATGATGTATAATAGGAAAAATCGTAAATGGCAGGGCAACCTGTTCACAAGCTCATGGGAAGAAAAGAAGGAGTTACACCTTGAGAGTCCTCACTAAGTTAGACAGTCGGGGCATCTTGGAACAGCTAATATTGTCGCTATATGTGATCAGAAATTGACTGATTAATGTTTTTTAAAACTTAATGAATTACGGGCGAGGGTTCTAATTGTTGTTTTAAGTTGTTTCACATTTTAGGAAAAGAAAAATATGGGAGAGTGGCTAAGAACTGGGTTCGATGTTTATGTGTATTTAGGTTTCCACATTGCTTTGTATTCATGCCGGAGGGATTTGAGAACACTTGGAATGTATCATCAAAACTGACGGGGAGAGTTTCTTGGACCAGTCGTTCATGAATAGGAATAAATGACACTTGTACAAATCGTTAAATTTAAGAATTTTCAAACGTTTGAAAAGGGGATCCGTGTGTGAGATGAACTTTTTGTTCACTGTGATGCGCAGAGCCTTTTTGTAGATTCAGAATTTTTTTGGCAGTTCATGTGTTGCCCATATTTGAATCCCATAAATTAAGTGGCTTCGAAATAGGGTAAAACAGAGTATACGTAATGTCTCGAGATGTAAAACATTTTGTTGCTCTATTCAGGATATAGATTGCCCTGGATAGCTTCTAACAGAGTGTGGATACATGGTGGTTAAATTTAGGATTCTCGTCCATATTAATTCCTAGGAATTTTATGGAATTGTTCTGACAATTATTACCTGCTATTAATAAGTTTGGGTTATTTAATGACATTTGGGTCCGTACGTTGTTGTAATTGCCATTTTTGGGATGGAGAAGAGTAGGTAATATATGAGTCTTCTGGTGCACTTCAATCGTGTTGCGCCAGCGCCAGAAAAGTTGAGTTATTTTTGGACAAACAAAAATTTTTTTTGGAAATAAACAATTTTTTTTGGAAAAACACAAATTCTTCTGGTAAAAAATTTGATTTTTCCAAAAATAATTCAATTTTTCCCCGAAAACCTTGGGTTTTTCCTGAAGAATTTTTAAAATTCGAGCATTTCTGGCTCACTTTCGACGGAATTCGTCGAAAATGTCTAAAAAATTCCCGCTTTGACAAACCTGCTTTTTTAATAAATTTAATACTGATTTTCCCATTGGGGTGAATTTTTTCGACATGTCCGGAATGGGATTTTGCATGATTGTGACCGGATATAGATTAGCACTGAGATTTCCATTGGGAAAAATTCTGAAAAGACAGTGTTTTTTAAAAAAATTCGAGCTGGAAAACTGCGCGATCGAATGTCGATTCCCACGATAAAAGACAACGGTTTGTTGGAGGTGAATACAAAAATTGAGCCAGAAAAAAGAAAATTGAGCCAGTTAAAAACTCGATCCGGGACGCGGATTTCCCACGGGAAGAGACGATGGTTTGATTGAGGTGAATTCGTAGATCGAGCCGGTAAACTGGACCGTTTGAGATCGACTGCACAAGTCTGATTGAAAACAAACAAACAAACAAAATGTATGTAATATATTATTATTATGAGTTGCGTGATGAGTGATAAAAAAAATTGACTGTTTAAAAAGAAAATACATTCAAAAAAAAAAATAAGAATACAAAAAAATAACTGTTTTTCATTAAAGAAAAATAATAATAATAAATAAATAAAACAATGTTTTTACACATCAGAGATTTGAAGCGAAGGGACGAGCAAGTTCGCGAATTAATACGGAGTAAAGAGAATATCCAAGTGCAGGATAGGTCCAGTCGATTGGGAGAGACGGTGTTGAGACGAGAGACAACCAATTTGTTCAGACCCGTCACTGAGGTTCAGGAACGAGCCGGGAAAGAGATCGTCGTGTAATTGAGACCTATAAAAGAAGGTTCTCAGAGGATGGCTTCGCTCCCCAGTAGTTTGGCGCAGAGAACTTTGTCCGATTGCACTCTGATGGGAATCGAGACCGATCCTAGTAACGTCGGTAGTTTTACACTGAGAACTTTGTCCGAATACACTCTGCAGAGAATCGAGACCAATCCAAGTAACATCAATAGTAGCGATGCTTCGAGCATTATTAGCATCAGATCTGACGATAGAAGTGGAATCGTGAAAGATTCGATGTACAGATTTCGTGACTATCGCTATAAAACTTTTGTGGGTGACATGGAAGTATCGCTTGAAGGCAGCTATTTGATCATCGGTCTGAACAGGTACAAATTAACCGACAGATCTACTCTCTCACCGGAGACCCGACCATTACACCGAGGAGGATTACAAAAAAATACGGAGACATTCTGATTCAGACCCACGCCATGAAGAAGATCAATGATCCCAATGAGACGAGACCGAAGGATAGGAGAGGTTCCAAGTTGAAGAACGTGGTGGAACCCATATGGAAGGCGAACAAGAATTTCATGAAATCGGTGACTGGAAAGGGAATGATCCATATGATGTATTTTCCATACCATCCTGATGCCTTGTCGGAGAGATTGAGATTGTTTATGGCAAGAAGAGAGGCTGGTAACACTGGAGTGGATAATGAGATAGTGAGCATGTGCAACGAATTGTTGAGGCGGAAGGTCTTGACTAAGAAGGATTATCAAAAGTTGATGAATCATTTGAAATAATAAATAGTAAGAGAAAAGAAAAAAAAAATAAGTAAATAAAAAAAAATATATATTAAAAAAAATAATTAAAAAAACGAATTCTTAAAAAAAAATTGTTAGTGATAAATAACAGAGGATATGCTAGATCTTATGTCTACGGTGGATCGGGCATCATGGATTCGATGATGCGATTTTTAACACATAAATTCACTGGCGATGCAGCAAAACAGATCACATTAAGCGCTCTCAAAATTGGAAAGAAAATGGCGATTGATGTGGGTAAGAAAGCGGTGACTGAAGCGAGCGGTAGAATAGCTTCGGAAGTTGGCAAGAGAGGTGCCGATGCATTGCTCAATAAATTGATAACTCCACCACCTGCCAAATGATGGAGGATCGAACCAAAAAGTTGGTGAGACTTTTATGATGATATCGTACCGATACAAGACTTAGCTGAAATGATGAAAGGATCGGGATTGAAAGTGATTTATAAATTAAAAAAAACAACTTTTTATAAATAATATATATATAAAAATCGGAATTAAAATAAAAAAAAAATAGGAAAAAAACATAGTTCAAAACATAGTTAAAAACAAACTGGAGAAAAAAAATGGATATCAAAGACATGTCTTGGAATGACGCGATGACTAAGAGGTCGAACGACGAGTTCTTTCCCAAGAGCATAAGAGGTCTGATAGTGGGAAAATCGAATTGTGGAAAGACCAATCTCTTGATGAATCTATTGTTGCGACCTGGCTGGTTGGATTACGGCAGATTATTCGTTTCTGGCAAGAGTCTCTTTCAACCGAAATACAGATTGCTTTAAGAGTGTATGATATGTAAATTACACAATGACTTCATGTCGAGAATCTTCGACAATCGGGGCGAATTCGAAGGACACAAGACTTCGAATATATTGGAAGGGGTGGCGACAGAACTGACTAGGAGAAACGCTGAGTGTTCGAATGTCTGTTTTACGAGAACGCCGACGACGTTCCCGATCCCAGACAGTTGAAGTTGGAGAATAAGAATCTCATGATCTTCGACGATCTGCTGTTGGAGAGACAGAATCGATGCATATCGTATTACGTTTGAGGACGTCACATCAACGTGGATTGTTTCTATCTGTCTCAGAATTATTTTTGACTACCCAGACAGACGATAAGGCAGAATGCTAATTTTATGTGTCTCTTTCTTCAGGATCTCAATAATCTCAATCACATCTATGGAGATCACATGGCCCACAACATGAGCAGGGAAGAATTCAGGAGATTCTGTAAGAAGGTGTGGGACAAAGGACATCACAAGTTCGAGGTGATCGATTTGACTAGCGAATTTAACAACAGAAAATATCAAAGCGGATTCGTTGATTTTTTTTATATTTCTGATAATAATAGAGAAGAAAATGAAAATAAAAAAAATTAAAAAAATATTCATAAAATATAAAAAATATACAAATAATAAATAATAATAAAAAAAATATCAGAAGATCTATTAGAACAGATGGTCGAGAATCACTGTGAGTCACGACATGACTTGATTCACTACAAAATTCGAACCTTCCATCGAATTGAAGAAGGAAAAGAGATACGAGATGTCATTGGTTTATCTTGAGGCTTACTATTTGTTTCCCAACATCACCGAAAAGTATAACGCATTCAAGTATTCCAATGGTGTGGATTGGTTTGAGATTCAATTTCCCAAAGGGAGTTACGAAATAGACGATCTGAACCGTCACATCCAGACGAGACTGAAGACCGATGGTCACGGAAGCAAGATGATAAGGCTCGCTCCCAATACGAGTACTCTACAGACGATATTAGACTTGGGAGATAATTTTCGATTGGATTTTAGTGCAGAAGATTCGATCGGCAAGGTGTTGGGATTCGATCAAAAGATGTATTGAGGTCACACCACATCCAAAAATATGGTCAACATTCTCGCTGTCAGTAGCATTTTAGTGAATGTCAATGTGATTGCGCGAAGTTACATTGATGGTAGCGCTCAGCCTATGATCTGCTCGTTCTTTTCAGATGTTTCGATGGTTTACAAGAACGTGGAGCGACCTCGAAATCTCGTCTATCTACGCGTGATTCTGGACATGTTGTATAGCATCGAAACCATGTTGACGGATCAGAACAGCGATCTGTTAGGTCTTCACAGAGAGAGAGTGACTATATGATTTCACATCAGAGAGATATGAAAAAATAAATAAATAAAATCTTAAAAAAAATATTTATTTTTTTTTATTGAAAGAAGTTTTAGGTTTTTATTTATATATTATATAAAAAATAAAAAAAAAAACTTATAATATTAATAATTTAAAAAATATATATATAATTAAATCAAATCAAATCAAATCAAAAAAAAAATAAAATAAAAATATGACTCGATACGTAATTAAAAACGTGAACATATCCGAAGGACAGAAAGCCAAACTCCACAGAGTGTTGAGTAATCGAGGTGAGGCCGTTAGATTTAAATTCAGTTATGAAGATCTGGTAAGTGGCGGTCACGATCGGATCGCCTGGACTAAACCTCAAATCAAAAGGATGGAGAAAGCAATTCGTAATCGAACGGGAACGACGGTGAGACTGAGTCCTGCTCAATTGAGATATAATCTGAGAATGAAAGGCAGTTTCTTACCGCTATTGGCGGGACTTGCCACGAAAGCATTACCTATTCTCTCAAAGATGGTGTTGCCAGCTCTGGGCGTGGGAGCTCTCTCGGGACTTGCTAGTTTGGGAGTCGACAAATTAATGGGTAGAGGATTGTTTTTGAAGAAGAGGGGAAACAGACTGTTTTTGACGAAGGGAGGAGCTGTGTGTCACGTAGACGTCGAAGGTAAATGATTGTATCTAGGACCCGTGAGAAAGGGCAGTGGCAATGCTTTCCATGGAGACGGTCTCTATCTGAAGACCAGAGGAAATGTGGAACCGATTGGTGAAGGTTTGTTGTTTGGCCAGAACTTGCCATTTAAGAATATACCCCTTTTGGGTATGTTATTATAAGAAACATATTCCAACAGATGTGTTAACAAAACATTTGTTATACGAAAAGCTTTTAGCTTTTTCTAAACATTTACATGAGTATATATTAGAAAGAATTCAATTGGAACAAATCGTACACAACGCATGTTTAAACAGGTACAGAACGTTGTTTTCATTAATATTGTCATTCACCTTCTTAAATCGAAGTTATTTCGAAAATATCAAAAAGATGAAGTGTTCGAACGAAAAAAAAAAGTGTCTTACCAAGATTATCACATGATTATAGATGTCCTAGATTGTTTAAAATACAATTTGAAATTTGTAAAACGTTACAGTTACGCAAAATATCATTACATTATTTATTGTGCGAAAAACATAGTTAATGTATTTGATCGTGGTGGGTGTGATGATGAAAAATCCATTCGCATGTGTTTCGAATCTATTCGCATATTACACTCATTTGCATCAAATAGATCATGGATCGAATTTGCTAAAAGGTTAAAAATCATTATGGATTATTTTCTATATCATCCTAACGATGACAATGATGATAAAAAAATGATGGTTTTATCGAAATACAAAATGCATAAAATCCTTCTTTCGAAAAAATGTCATCTCTTTCCTATAATATGCGTGATCGTAATAGATGAGAAGTATTCGTTCATTCAGTTGATGATGTGATGAATAGAATGTGTTGTTATAAAAAACGTAATATATAAAAAAAAAAGAAGAAAAATAATACGAAAACAAATAATAGAAAAAAAATAATAAGAATATAAAATGTTTGTTTTTATATAATAATAATTATGAGTAAAATGAATGATTCCATGGAATCAAGAGCTTGGTTTCTTGGAAGGGCGTTGTGCAGAGCTTACGCGATCTGCGTGATTGAACAACTTCCTCGTGTCTTGCACAAAAGATGTCTCGGTTGTCGGAAGGAGAGATAATTTAACCACATTAATCATTTGTGTCTTATGATGGAATGGGAAGACATCGTCACTATGTATTTCATGCATGCATTGGAAACGTCCAATGCAAGATGTGATCGAATGTTGGAATCAATTCGTGTTTTGCATTGGAGAACCCAAGCCTACTAAAACGGAAGAGTTGAAGTTAGCACATCGATGTCAAACCACCAAAGATAGGGGACACATTTTGGATTTCTTATTGGAAAATGGGAGACCACTAACAAATTTTTCCATTAAATAATAAGGGATGAAGATAAAATACATAAAAAAATAAATAAATAAATAAATAAATAAATAAATAAATAAATAAATAAAAAAAATAAAAACAGAAACTCGAAGTAAAAAAATCTATCCATCATTAGAGAAGTCAGACATCGAGCCCTCGGCACCTTTTCTACCACCATCACCGCTAGAACGAGGAGAAAGTGACGACGTGGGGCAGAGGTATCAAATCAAACAAATCAATAGAATTCAATCGTATCTAATGCGAGAGAGATTTTCATCGTTTGCACAATAAGAAATATTCGAGATAGAGAAATTTGTGAATGGTGTGGATTTGACTCTCATCGTAACCTCTATGGGTTTGAATGTTGCCGGAATCAGTCTATTATCGACTGCCGTCATTGCTCTTCCAGTCGTGTTGGCCATAGAAGGATTGGCTTTGACTGTCAGATTCATTAGTACAATCATAAATTTAATCGCTAAGAAATTATCTGTAAAGGCCAGGAAGCATGAAAACATCAGCGTTTTGGCTGATGCAAAGATCGACACTGTGTCGGATAAGATCTCCCTGACATTGAAAGACGGTAGGATTTCAGATGGAGAATTCCTTGACATATTGAACGAAAAACAAAAAATATGAAGTCATGAAAGCGAATATAAGAGTCAAGAGTCGTCAGATCATCAAGGAGGAAATGAAGGATTCTCTCATGGAAAAAGGTAGGGAAGAAGCAAGATGATTGCTTCATAAATTGTTAGATCCCAAAAGATTCCGGAAGCAATTGATTGAAAAAATATATATATATATAAAAAAAAAATTATATATATAAATTAAAAAAAAAAATATGAAAAAATAAATAATTAAATATATACGAAAAACAACAAATGTATTGCGTCAAATGCAAGAGAGTTACCAATACGGTTAATGTTAAAAAGTATTGACAAAAAATAATAGTCCCATGCTTCATGGAACATGTAAAGTGTGCAGTTCGACAAAGAAGCAATTTGTCAAATGCAGTGCCGGCCTGACGAATAAATTGATTAATAATCTACCCTTCGAAATGCATATGCCAGGACATCAATTCATGGGACCCGGCACAAAATTAAAGAAGAGATTGAATCGAGATCTGACTCCTTAATCTTGGAGCAAACTTATCAATAGGGTGGATTCTCTCACGACCTGTGCTATGCTAAACATCTCGACATTGCGACTTGTAATCAAATCTGCGATAAAAACATGTTGACACAAATGAAAAATATACTGAATCCCCCTAGGAGAGAGAGACTCGAACGTTCGCTGGTTGGTAAAGTGATCGATACTAAACGTCGATTCGGATGGGCTCATAAAAAAGTGTCCAGAAAAAATTATTAACGAATACATTAGTGAACAAACTACACAAGCCCATCACGCGTAAATTTCAAAGGAGTAGGGTGTTCATGAAGGGTCTGGATCAGATCTGGTCGGCCGATCTGGTTGACATGAAATCGGTTTCGAGATGGAACGAAGGCGTTAAGTACATACTGATGGTCATCAACGTGTTTTCAAAATACGGATGGATGAGACCTCTGAAGAATAAATTGGGAGCCTTGTGGCCGAGGCTCTTAAGAGCATATTCGCATCGTGTTCTCAAAATCCGGATAAATTGTTGGTGGACAAGGGGACTGAATTTTACAACAGTCATGTTCATCCATTGGTCAGCCTCTATTCTGTCGAAAACAAAGGGAAAGCTAACGTGATCAAACGTTGGAATCCATGAAGGAAAAAATGTACGAGTATTTCACAGCTAATAAGTCCAAGAAATATATTGACGTTCTAGATGAACTGGTCGAAGGATTCAACAACACGCGACACAGATCGATCAATATGATGCCTGCAGAAGCTAGCGATCCTCGAAACGAAAAACATGTCTTTTGCGAATCTCTATCCCGAAAGGATTAAGATCAAGGAGGTGTCCAGACCACCGAAATTTGCAGTCGGCGATCGAGTGAGAATCACTTCTTATAAGTCACTCTTCATGAAAGGTTACATTCCTCGATGGACCGAGGAAATCCTTAAGATCATTAGAATATTTTACACAGAACTTACAAAATAGAAGCATTAGAGGATGATGAAGATGGCAGCAGAGAAATCATTGGAACATTTTACGAACAAGAATTGCAGAAGACGGCATTTTGAAAACCACCCCTCACTTTTTTTTTACACATGTGTAGTGAGGAAAAAAAAAAAAAAATTTAAAAAAAACAATTTATAATAAAAAACGTAAACGAATTAACACAAACATAAAAAGAACCTGACGAATATATTAGATATAAATGAAGGTCTGTTGAGAGATGAAAACATTCAAGAATATGAAGTTCACGAGTATGAACCCGTGACTGGAACCAGTCTGAAAAATGCTGGTGAGATAAGAATCAACATCATTTCTCAAGATCTGTTCGTCCACCCCAGCAAAAGTTACATAGTGATACAGGAACGTCTCACCAAGGAAGACGGAAGCGATTACGCCGACGACGACATAGTCACTCTAGCCAATAATGGCATGATGCATCTGTTCAGTAATATAAAATACATGCTCTCAAGAGATAGAATCCGTGTTTCATCCTGGACAAGCCACCACGATCTATGGACTCTTGACGTATCTGGACGATTTTTGGAAATCTAAAGGACTCAATCAATTGTGGGTGAAAGACTCCGTCGCTGACATGAGTGCAGCTAATACCGGTGCCGCCATGAGATTCAACTAATCGTCAAGACGTCGAAACCCAGAGGAACTCTTTTGTTCAGAATACCCCTGAAACACAAATAATCGGATTCGCAGAAGATCACGATAAGATTCTGTACGGATTCAAACACAATCTGACATTGATTCGAAAAGGAAATGACAAAGCCATCATAAGACCCACTGCAACCGATGCTGGTAAGATACATCTGAACAAGATATCTTGGTTTGTTCCAAACGTGCTGCCTTTGGTCACAGAGAAAGTACATCACTACAAGATCATTGAATCGAAGAGTAAATTACTGGTGGGATTTAGAATGAGACAGTGTGACACAGCTATTATTCCATCGTCCACTAATCACTTCGATTGGAGATTGACTGTGAAATCTGCTTCAGAAAGACCACGATTCATCATAGTGGCATTTCAGACTGATAGGGATGGGTCTCAAGGGAAAAATCCTTCCCTGTTCGATTATTGTCACTTGAGAAACATGCTGGTATTTCTAAACGCAACGAGATATCCAGCCTCTTTCGATAAGAACGATTTCTACAGGCTATACCGGGATGCCGCCGATTTCAGAAAGAAATATCATCGACTGGATGAATTGATGGGTAATCCTAACATCACTCCCTCCGAATACAAATTGATGTATCCTCTGTTTGTATTCAACGTTTGTAAACAGAGCGAGTGACTCAAGAGTAGCGTCTTAGACATTCAGATGAAGATGCAAGTCGATAGGAATGTGCCGAAGAGAACTGAGGCTTTTGCCCTAGTCCTGCTGGATAGAGAGTTAGAATTCGAATCGTGCGGACCAAAAATGTCCATCGTTCGATGAAAAAATTATAATAATTAACAAAAATTAAAATACCCCAAAAAAAGTAATTAATAAAATAATTAAATAAAGAAAAAATATAATTGGATTTTGAGAAATTGAATATTCAATCTCTTAAAATCCAATTATATTTTTTTTTTTTCAGTTGTCTCCCATACATCACAAAAGTGATTATTTCAATTTCTTTTTTGTTTTCACTGTTTGTTCAGAGTATTGAGTTCGATCAACAGAGAGACCACGGAAGTGATGGCTTCTGGATTATTGGTTTTCGTCTTGAAATTGATCCTATCCTCCATCTGCACATTGAGAAGCATATCGAAGATGCTGATGTTCGAGTATTGATCCTTCATCTTTTTGATGCTGTACCTCTTATCAGTTTCCACACCATTCACCACGAGATTGACGACCACTCTATTGCTCGAGTCCATAGAAGTCAGACTCATTCGAATAATCTCACCTCCCACTGGCATGGGATATCCGATCAGACCATGCAGTGGTCCGTTACCTCCATTTCCGAAGGACCATTCAGGTTTTTCCACTTCTAAAGCACCGCTCTCCCTGGCCCAAATGGTAATCAATTGTCAGGTGTTTTTTTATCTTTTCCACGATGAACATCAGAGTGCAGGCATCTGACATGTGCGTGGGATCCGGTAGATTTGTGAGTGCATGTCCTCCCATGTTCAATTTGCCTTCCTTGATATCACCCTTTCTCCAGACTGTACTTGCATTCCGATTCATTGTCGATACGAATAGACTGTAACCGTCCATGTCGATGCCAGCCTCCATGGTTCCTCTGGATTTTTTGTTCAGATACAATTCGTCACTTGAGATTTTAGATAGGATTGAGAATCCTGTAGGGCAGAATCCACGTAGCCTTTGTTGACTGCCGTCGAGTCTTTGTCCATACCGTCGATCTCGGACAGATTCAGTATCTTGTTGAATCCCGCATCCAGATCCAATTTCATTTCTAGCTTGTCGAAGTTATTCTTTGTCAATTCAAAGTCTACGTATTGTTGGTCACTACTTGAGAATCCTGTAGGGCAGAATTCATGTAGCCTTTGTTGACCACCGTCGAGTCTTTGTCCATATCGTCAATCTGGGACAGATTTAATATCTTGTTGAATCCCTCATCCAGATACGATTTCATTTCTAGTTATTCTTTCTTAGTTCCATGTCTACATATTGTTTGGTCGCTGCATCATTATGATTCATGGGAATGGGCACGTTGGTTATCTTGTTAGAATTCACATTCAATTTGGACTGCATCACTTTAAGAATGTAGCGATCTCTCAGATGTTTACTGAATCTCGAGTGAGTGTCGTCTGCATATCTTTTAATGGCAGCATCAGTCGAATCTCTAGGATCCGCAACATTCACCACTCATTTAGATTTCAAGTTGAAATCGTCCGTCATGTCATTATTATGTAATTATCTCTCATCATCTGCCGCAAATTTTCATCTCCACTATCAACGTATTTTTTAGTCGTGGCATCTGACAGATTGATCGGTTCGGGAAGATTGTAGATTTTCTTATTGTGTAAGTTTAAAGGTTCTTCTCGAGGTTCGTATCTCCGGATGTATCATTCATCCAAGTTGGCAATGTTACCCCCACCGACAACTTCAACCATTCTTCTTTTCTTTCTAGAGGAATCTTCATTATTGTCAGCGTGACCAAATTTATCGACTGTCATGTTTGTTTTGTTTTGTTTTGTTTTGTTATTATTATTTAATTTTTTTTGGTTTTTATTTTAATTATAACTTTATTTTTTTTATATTCTTTATTTATATATCTGTCTATATCAATTTTTTTCTTTCTCCTCCTTTAATGTAAATCATTGAGAATATCCTGAAAGTGATCTCCTTCCGATCATCTCTTGAGAACATAGAGGCACAGGTGACCGGTGCTTGCACTCATTCGGTATTGATCCGGTGCTTGCACTCATTCGGTATTGCAAATAACTGGCATTAAATAGTTCCTTATTTCTATCGGTGGTGAGATTCCGTAGCTATCGAAATAATAATTTTTATACCCATTCAAAAACCATTCAACCCAATGTGTACCCTCACCTCTGATATCATCCAGATTTAAAATTCCACATTCCGAATCATCGTCTTTTTTTCTCGGTAAGACATTTCTAGAAAACACACCTCAAAATGTTTGATTTTTAAATCTTTCACCACTTTCAACAGATCAATGTTGAATGGGATTCGTTGGGTAAGACAACACCTTCTACAGATATGTGTTTTATTTTCTTCTTATTCATAAAATGTTTTTTTTGTTTTTTTATGTATTATTTTTTTTTTATTCTTTTTTTTAATTTATAACTCACAAGTTTTTTTTAAACTTACAACATTTCGATGTCTTCAGTCATACTGCATTCATCCTCTCGATATTGTTGTAGAAATATCTTGGAATAATGTCCGAGTGCAATCCTCATATATAATTCTCTTATCATCGTCAGCCATCAACGCAATCTTATTGATTTCTTTGGTGCACATCTCATGCTTTTCGCTTTGAATCACAGTCATCTTTTTATACACCATCGACCCTTCGAAAAGACACTATTTATACTCGTTGAAAGCGATGTTTTTATTCATCACACACGCTTGAACGCCTTTACATCTCTTAATCTCTTCACCATCGAGGAGATAAGCCAACAATTTTGGTCTCAAACCCACGAATTCGATTGTCTGTCTTCCACCACTCTCGTCTTTGAATTTACCCAACACCTTTTTATTGACACCCATTGGAATCTTAGATTGGTGATCATCGGGATAATTACTTGTGTCGAACCATTCTTTCATGTCTGACACTATGTCCTTATAGACGTCTCTAGTCTCTATCTCATAAGCCAGACTACCTGCGTCGGTGAGCAATAGTTTGACTTTCGAATCGAATTTGGATTTGATGTAATCATAGTGAAACTTATACATCAACTGCTTCCTGATGTCTAAGATGATCGCTCTGAGACAACAGGGTTTGTCAAACTTCAGACGCGTCTTTTGCATGTGTACAGCCACTACTTTTTCATCAAATATGATTCTATGTTTATAATTGGGTTTCGCGATTAATTTTCTAGACCTCTCTTCAGACATGACAAGTTGAACGTTGGTTCTATTCCTAATGTTTTCCACAGATTTCCCGTACACACAATTGTTCATGAGTTTGAAGAAATCTTTTTCGAAGTCACTCTCGACCTGCATTCTTAAATCCGAGTTGAGATCGATGTATTTTATCATCCAAGGCTCCTCATCGAATCGAATGATTCAATGCATGTCAATTAATCTCATCCCACAATCGATGTAACATTTCAGATTTTCACAATAGACCACGTACTTGCGTTTGTGATTTAAATTGGGAATGAGTTTTTCGATGCCATTCACTTCCATTCGTTCGGGAGCCAGCGGACAATCATGTGTAGATCGTGTAATGTTTCCAGATAGTCCAAATCGACCTCTAGAATACAAGGATAGTGTCTCCAATTTTGTTTTTCTTCCAACGTTTCGACCCATTTGAAATGTCCGATCGGTAAAGGATGACTCATGGCCCAACCATACAAATTATTAGCATCCCAATACTGTATGTATTTACTCGTTTTTTCCGAATTGAAATCTTTTCCCTTGTGAGAATTATTAGCTTTAGCATATCTGGAGGAAATCATAGAGACGCCACCCTTTCCAGCCTTTTCAAACATAAGCAACATGTCAACGTCTGTTAATAATTCCAATCGGACTTCAGTCATCTTCAAGAGAGCATTCCAGGCAAGTCCGGGTGCTCTTAAATACCAATCCGAAACTAGTTCGTAATATCGACGACACACTGGTCGAAATTTTTTAACACTTCAGCCAAGAGAAGCACATCAGTTTTCAGATAGAGGTCATGATAATCTCTAATGGATTTCATGTCGAATAATCTCCACACTTTTTGCGAGTGTTCGTAATTGTCATCGGAAATGTGAGACTGGTATAATTTCGAATAAAAATCTTCTTTAGGAGGTAGAGCAACGTCGTCGAATTTCTAAAGATCACTCATGTAATCATAAGTATAGAACCCTTTCCTCAACATGACGTCCACCAATTGTCGTCGATCATCAAAATATATACTCGTGTTTTTAAATTTCTCCCTATTCAAACTGTCGACTAATTTTTTCCAAACTGGCCAACATGAATTTATAACTGTTGATGAAACGTGTTTCTTTATGGATGAAACACGTTGTTTCCACACTCAATCCATCCTTCTTCTCTTTAATGGCTTTTTATCAATGACCTTCCATTAATCTTCACTCTCCCTCGCTGACACCCATATTTTTCATGAACAGGTGACTATCGTATATTGGAAGACGTTCTCAAAGGGCCATGTCTGTCCACGTGAATATCGAGATTCAATACCTTCTCGAACGTCCAACCACTTCCCTTGTCTTGATAATGAGCCATAGATTCCAACATCTTGTCGTTCATCACTTCGTAAACATCGGATAATTCATCATCTCTGAACACAGTCTCATTTTTAGATTGGAAATAGGCATCTTGCACCATGTTCGCGTTGACCATTTTCATCAGACAATGCAAAAACATTTTTATTTTTAGACCCTTTTCTAGATGTTTTTGAAATACATCCAACACTCCACCCTTCGCCCGTTCCATGAACCATTCGGGATCGAGATTTGCAAGACTGGGAATCACATCGAAAGTTTTAAAATATCCTTTAATGGCAACATCTCGTTCTCTTAGAATCAACGATTTCTCTAATGCTTTGAATATGATTCCCCCTATCACATCGAGTCCTTGTTTTCCTCAAGCGCTCTCACGACTGCATCGATCACTTTTTGTAACAAATTGTCATCTCGAACCGCATCGCTTTTCTTTTTTTCCATTCTCTTTCGAAACCTGCTGGTCCACTTTTTGTTTAACAGTCTTGTTCTTAGTTTCCACAGTCGTTTCTTGATGTTGTTTCATCACTGCTGCCTTCTCATTTTTTTCATGATTCGAGTTTTTGTTGCTGTCGTAGATCTTTTGTCCACTCCCTTTCCATCGAGTAAATGATCAGTGCATTCCTCTTTTTTCATCTGTTTAACACCTTTCAAATTCAATGACTGACATACTTTCGCTTGTAATTTCACCAGTGGTAGATCATAGATCTCCTCACGCACGGCTTCAATCAATTGTTCTTTAGTTCTGTAACAGCTGTAATTTTTAATTCCTAGATTTCTACAGTACTTTTTCAACTCGGCTACGGTAGATGAATATAACTTTTCCACGTTAGACGTTGTTGTTTTTGACATTTGTTTTATGTTAAAACTTCTTATTTAATATCTATATTATTTTAGGGGATTTTTAAAAAAAAATGTTTGCGAATTTTTTAAACTTCTTATTTTATATCTATATATTTTTTTTAAATGAAAACACGACTTTTTTAAGTGAAATTCAATTTTTTTTAACACAAAACACCATTTTTTTTTAAGTGAAATTCAATCTTTTTTAACACAAAACACCAATTCTTTTTAAGTAAAATTCAATTTTGTTAACACAAAAAAACATTTAACATAAAAAAAATAAATTAAGATGATTTTGGTACATCACATCCGAACTAATCATTTATACCTTCACCTCAAAAATAATATCTGACGACTGAGTCTCATCAGTAAAAAAGCAACAAAAAAAATAATTGTATACCATAGAAAACCAGTACTACCTCTCTTTTCTCAATTAATTCCAATCAAAGGTGAATAGAGTTACACACATGAGAAACACACACTCAGTCTAGACTTGAAAATATTAAAATATCTACTTTGCATTTCACTTCATTCAGTAATGAATGTAGACATTATATTTTATAGTACACAGTACATCTCAAAGTAAGGAAAAAGATCTGGTTATTTTATAAAAAAAAAAATGAACAGTCGTCTGAGTTGTGAAATCAATCACGCTCCATTAATATTTCAATCGAGTGAGTGCACATTCCTGTTTTTTTGTTTTTTTTTGTTTTTTTTTTCGAGTCGTGATTTAAACATCTATCTTATGATAGACTCAAATCCATCACTAAAATATTTGCTTTGAACTTATTCTGTCCAGATTGATATACAAAGCAGAATATCAGATTCAATTTCTCAAAAGTTCGTCTTTCTCCATTGATTAAATTCACTTTCTGAATTAGTTCTGTTGAAATATTCGGATATATGTTAGTTCCAAAGAACAATGATAAATTGTCCGGGTTAAAATTTCCATCTTATTCGATAGAATCTTCAACAAAGCGTCGTGATATTGTACATTAAATCCAGAGCAATTTCGTTCAGTTTTCGAGGTAAGACACTTTTTCATATTCCTGTGTTAACCCACTAGTCTCCATGTCTGTTAATTCAATAGGGTTGTGAGATTCTAACCTATAAATTTTTGTATCAAACTTTGAATACCTTCGATGCTTTTTAATTTTAATGCAGAGGATTTCATGACCGATTATTGTTTTTGTCGTAGTTTTGTTGAAAATTTGTTTTATAAAAAATATGAAATTTTATGTTTTTTTTTTTTAAATGATAATTATTATTAATTGTAAAAAATTTTTTTTTTTTATTTTTGTTTCTTATATATATATGTAAAAAAATAAAATAACTTTTACAGTTTTTTCTTTTTTAATGACAAAAACAAGCACGTAATGGAGAGGAAAGAAAAAAAAAATCATAATCTTCTTCAATAATCCTTCAAAATGATATATCACATGCCTGGCTTTATAAAAAAGGAAGACGTTTTTCGGCTCTGGTCGTGACCCCACCTCACGGCGAGGATTGACAATATAATTTTCGTAATCTACTCGTCGATACCCTTAATTTGATAGGTCACACAACTACCTTCTTGAAACTTTTGATGTTTTTCGATTCTAGTCATGACCCAACCCCAACGGCGAGGATTGAGAATATAATTTTCGTAATCTATGATCGAGTTTACCGGCTCGATCTACGTGTTCAACTCGATTGAACTGTCATCTCTTCCCATGGGAAATCCGCGTCCCGGATCGAGTTTTTTACTGGCTCAATTTTCTTTTTTCTGGCTCAATTTTCGCATTCACCTTGATCGAACCGTTGTCTTTTACCATGGGAATTGACGTTCGATCGCATATTTTTCCAGCTTGAAATTTAAAAAAAACACTGTCTTTTCGGACTTTTTCCCAATGGAAATCTCAGTGCTAATCTGTAGCCGGTCACAATCGTGCAAAATCCCATTCCGGACATGTCTAAAAAATTCACCCAATGGGAAAATCGGTGTTAAATTTTTTAAAAAGGCAGGTTTGTCAAACTGGGAATTTTTTAGACAATTTCGACGAATTGTTAAAAGTGAGCCAGAAATGCTCGAATTTTAAAAATTCTCCTGGAAAGACCCAAGGTTTTCAAGGAAAAATTGAATTATTTTTGGAAAAATCAACTTTTTTACCAGAAAAATTTGGGTTTTTCCAAAAGAGTTTGTTTTTTTCCCCAAAACATTTGGGTTTTTCCAAAAATAACTCAACTTTTCAAGCGCTGGCGCAATAGTATTGAAGTGCGCCAGAAGACTCATATATTACCTACTGAGAAGTATAGCTTTTGTTTTGTTAACATTTAGTAATAACTTGTTTGCTAAACGCCAGTCATTAATTTTCGATAATTCATTGTTTGTCGTCTCCGTTAGAAGGTTGATGTCATTTCCTGATGTGTAAGCTGTTGTGTCATCCAGATAGAATCCGGAATAGAATATTCATGTCAATTGACTCACGTATGTCGTTGATAAATAGCTCAAACAAAAGAGGATCAAGTACAGAGCTCTGTTGTACACTCATGGTAACATTTAGTAAATCCGAAGATTCATTCGTAAATTGCACATATTGAGATCTCCCGTAGAGGTAGTTTTGTAACCAAGAATTTGCTATACCTCTAAGAGATATATGGGTATTCATTCCTGCCGCGTTTTTAGGTATTCCAATTAATAAGTATTTATTTCCCAATTTGAAAACATCGAGATATTAACATAATTTGTGGAACTACCGGGCGTATTCTCAACACTATGACTGTGGTGTGTCTTCATTTCTAATTGTAATGGCATCAAAATGTCGATCAAATCACGTCTCGATTGACAACGTTTCTGCCTTTGATTCATAAAATTAATTTCTATGAAATGTTTCAGATTCAATCGTCCAGAATATATCACTTGGTCGGAAAAGCGAACCGTAGGTTCCAACGAACTGACATATTCCAAACGAGTGCATTATAAATGTAGAGGATGGTATATTTATGGGCTATACTGGTCCTAGGCCCTAACAAAGTCGAGCTTCTTACAGAATTAGACTGGTAATCTGAGATCTTGGATCTGATTATGGTTTAGTCTATTCCTTGTACTTCAACCAACTTTCAACCCGAAGGCTAGTCTTCGGGTTGGAAGATGGGTGTAAAAGAAACAGATTGCCAAAAGTTGAATTCTTTGCTTAATGCTTAATGAAATTCAGTTTTTACATTCTCAGTTCATAAATTAAAATGTGTTTCGGTGGAAACTAGTGAAATGGAACGTGCCCCGCCCGGCTTTCTGTGGTATCTGTCACTTTGAACACAAATACTCAATTGTCTCTTTCTTCAGGTGTTCCTGCACGGCATGGATATTGTCCGGCGTATATCTTCCATTGAACCATTGTCCCCCCTCAAAGACTAGCCTTCGGGTGGGTGAAAAATGGGGGAGGTAGAAGGTGGAAGGAACAACCCGTCTGCTTACCCACTTGGTGTGAAAGTTTGAGACTTTTGATATAATGTGATGTGCCTTCCCTTACAAAGATATACATGTATTCTTCCCTGCCCCAGTTAACCCTTTATCTAACATGAAAAGCAGACGACGCTTGCAAAAATAATTCTTGAATAACTAATTTTTTTCGTTTTTTGTCTCAAAAACATAGGTTATGACCCCTCGTTGGAACGAGCTCGACGAGCTCGTTCCAACGAGGGGTCATAACCTATGTTTTTGAGACAAAAAATGAAACAATAATGAAAATTAATTGGCGGTTTTTGAGAATTGCCCTTACGCTGGGTAAAGGGTTAAAGATAATCCAATCAAAACTCATTTAATTTCTCTTGAAAACATCAAGATATTGACATAATAGTCTTCACTCCTGATTGTAATGTCATCAAAAATGTCGAACAAATCAAGTCTCAATTGAGCAACATTTCTAGCGTTGATTCACAGAAAATGAATATTTATGATATAATGTTATAGTTCGCGCAGATAACAAAGATGTATCTTCTCTTACCTGATTGGCCGCTCATATTTCTAGATACAGGCTCCAAAAATTGTTTAACACATTTTTCCCGCTTTTTCTTCATAACAAAATGGTATGGTATGAGGTTTCAGGTTGCGATATAATGTCTGTATACTCACTATACTGGGGAGTAACAGCTTTCGGGAGACTAACTGTGATCTTCCTGTCATATTAAATAAAATCTACCACACAATTAAGCTTGTATAGTCATTCAATGAAGCTAGAATAACTTATTGGGATCGATAGCCCTTTTCCTTTTTTCTTTTTTGTTCAGCACACTACAGCCACATTTTTTATGCTATAGTCACCAAACTTAGAAGTTAGTAATGACTTCTACAGTTAAAACTAGAAGTCCTGTCATGAAATGCGCACAAATAGCACGTCGATTTGCGCGTTAATCTACGCGTTATGACCATAGTAAGGCTATCAAATTCTGTACATATGGCCTGTGCACAAGCAATGTTTCAGCCAACGGACCCCCCGGTAACCCGGAGGTCCATTGGCAGAAACATTGCCTGTGTTTGCTATGAGTAACCAGGAGAACCTGCTGTGCTTTGGATGCCATTCTTTATGGCAATTGCGCGCCATTCCTACGCGCAATTAAGCCACGATAAGCGCACAGTTCGTGACAGGACTTCCAGTTTTAACTGTAGCTATACAGTCAGGCATTCGTTTTCTAATACCGAACCTCTATCCAAAGCAACGTGACTTTCTACGGTTTTCCACTCTCTTTTAACATCAGCTTCTGTGTCGAGCCTCTGTCTTTCAGATTTTGGATATATCATCTCCACTAAAAAAACGTATATAAAAATGTGGTACCAACTTTGCAACTTTTCATCGGTTACAGCCGAATTTTCGGGTGACATAATTCACGTCACTGTCACAAAAAATGAATATAGACCGATTTCCATGAAATTTTAGTATGTTGTACACTGCAAAAAATATAGGTTCTCTTTAGAACCAAAACTGGCTCTAATCTTGTCCCTGAGATGGAACCAGTTCTGTTTAAACAGTATTTATTTCAAATCAAGTAAATTTACAAAGATTAGCATTCAATTTTAACAGAATATTGCATGAACTGAAGTATATTCAGCAGTAAACTTGGAGCTTATTCAACGCAGTCGCCAAACATTTTGAAACAAAGGAGATATGAACAGTTGGCATATCGGACCAGTTTTGGTTCTGAGAAGAACCAAAACTGGTTCGATATGCCAGCTGTTCATATCTCCTTTGCTAAATAATGATTTGAGACAACCTCGTATAAGCTCCAAACTTACAGCTGACACCCCATCAATTTATGTTTAATTCTGTTAATATTTAATGTTAACCTTTATAAATTTATTAGATTTGAAATAAATACTGTTCAAACAGAACTGGTTCCATCTCAGTGACAAGATTAGAACCAGTTTTGGTTCTAAAGAGAACCTATATTTTTTGCAGTGTAGAGCTCCTAAAATAGGAGATAGCTGTTTTTAATTGTTCAGTATTGAGAGTCACTGCCACGAAATTTCCAACAAAAATGGGCAATGCAACATATCATCGTGTACATAATTTGTAGGACATTCTTTGGTTTATTTTTAACGATCTTGCCCTCCCTGAACAATGCCATTGATTTTACAAACTTTTGCATTAAACGGGTGGTAGAAAATTAATTTTTTCTCCAAGTTTAAATATTACTTTGCGCATCAGGTGTTTCGGTGTCATGTACATGAACTCTGGTCTACATAGTTGTGCAGACAACCGCCCTGAACAATAATTCATTAATGTTGTTTGTTATGTGATGTATTTACTGTTTGTTCACATTCAATATTCCAAGTGCGCACATGAATCTGTGACAGTCGTAAACAATTGACCACGAATACCACGAACAGACAGCTGTTTACGAACGAAGACACTAACAAACATGAGTTCTCTTTGAGTTGCCAGCCTTGTGGTCGTGACAAGACATTTTGACATGCTGTATTAGCCCGAATTTCCCCCGGCTATCGCATGCTAAAACGACTCAGTGGAGAACACCCAGTGGTTATAGCATGAGAGTAGTGGAGGAAATTGGAATAAGTAAATGCAAGACTGTTAATTTAATTTAATTACTCACGACACAATGGCTTGCAAAAAAGTAGTTTCGGGAACTTCCGCCAGGTATGTTTGGAGTCATTTCCGCGCATCGAATGGGAAGTGCCCTTATTAAAATCACTTTTCCGCGATTTTTTATCCTTACACCCCTGTAACCGATATGAAATTCTCTACTGGTCTTGAACTCATTTGTGAACAAATGAAGCTGCACGTTGAAAATATTGATTGATCTACCCCACACATTTACCTAGAAGCTATCTACTTTATGAATCCAGATTGTATCACGATCCTACACCGAAAAGGCAGCCTTTCGGGTTCAAAGGGCTAAGTAACAACCTGGGAAGGCCATGGAAATAAATATCCAGGAACTCTTAGTTTTGAACTATAATCCCGACCGACAAATATTTCAACTTCTTCATTAAGACATGCCTTCGACGAAGGCGTGCCTTCATAATGCAGTTGGAACATTTTTTTTTCAATCGGGACATGAGTCATCACAGTCGGTGCAAACCAGGTCATCTTCGCGACGCCCCTGCATACCAGGAGATTTGTGTGTATGATCTGTGACTTTGTGGCAAAAAGAAGGACTCGCATTCAGTGTTCAAGTCTGAAATATCCTCGCAGCTCGACGGTTGGATATTTTCGCGGCCGACAAATATAATGACATCTGGCTAAAAGAATTTAGATATGACTGGCGGCTTCGGGTCTAATAGCTCGCCCCTTATGAATTTTGGTGAGTCATATTTTATACTCATCTGTTCTCTGACCCCACCCCAAAATCTATGATTTTGCAAAGATTAAAGGTTTTTCCAATAGTAAATGAATGTTGATGAAAGATGAAGATTAACACGAGCAATGAAATTGTTTTCGTCTGTAGACAAATAATAATATCAACGTCGGACTTGCTTTGTTTTACACTCAAAGTTCAACCAATACGACTGTGATATGGGCGGACCGGGATGATAACTGTATTGAAGGGAATTCCGATCCCTCATGACAATCCTACTAATAAACGACTCCGGGGACTGCCTCTCGAGATATCCCGGGACGTTTTAACCCTTTACCCAACGTAACGGCCAAAACCGGCCAGCGCGATTCTCAAAAATCGCCAATGAATTTTTATTATTTTTTCATTTTTTGTCTCAAAAACATAGGTTATGACCCCTCGTTGGAACGAGCTCGTCGAGCTCGTTCCAACGAGGGGTCATAACCTATGTTTTTGAGACAAAAAATGAAAAAAATTAGTTATTCAAGAATTTTTTTTGCAAGTGTCGTCTGCTTTTCATGTTAGGTAAAGGGTTAATCAATTTGCTATAAGATGGGCCTGGGTTGGTTCAATTCCATAACAACACACACATTATGTTAATATCCGATAGCAGGGGCTGGCTAGATTCTGGTGCCAAAATGAATTTTGTTGTTTTGTCTTGGATTTCAAACATTTTGAAACTATTTCGGAAAAAAATACTTTGTTTTCCTGGTTACTGAGAACTGTTTTATGAGGTAAATGGCTATTTTCTATTATGTTGACGAGAGCAAAACCTTTTTAAAATCCTACTTCATAACAATTTGTCTAAATCTAAATGTGGTGGTCATTCTGAATAAAAATAGGAATTAATTTAAGGAGCATCTTGATCAATGCACCTTCCACTGCAACAGATAACAGGATACTACAAGCGGATTACTACAAACACACCGCGACTTGGCTTGTCCCCGCAGATAAAATAATAATTATGTGAAAAAAGCATAAAAGGGAGACGTAAAGTGTCAGTTGAGTTTTACTCAAAACCCCATTGGGAGAAATTGTGCTTCTATCTCAGTTTGTTTTTCTTGGAAACTACCCTAGGGTATTTTTGCCGTAATTGACTTGTGTTATTACTTATGTGACATGCTATTGTAATTTTTGAATGTTTGAGGTAAAAAGAAAAAAATGTTTAAATATTGAGTTTTTTTTAAAAATTTGTGCAAGCACATTCAACGAAATCATATCATGTGACCTCCTCATTGGAACGATCTCGATGAGCTCGTTCCAATGACAAATCACATGATATGAGTAATCCTCATCATGAACACCATACCTCCCTTATCTATAACCAGACAGACGGAAGAAAGTGTTTCATATGCTTAAAAGTTAGATGGTCAACAGAAAATCATTTCTGATGCATTCACCATAGCGCGATAAGCAACACAGCCCCGCATTGGAATTGTTGCCCCTTTGTTTATGACATCCCCGACTGATCATGAATTTATACAGTTTTTTGTCTTACTCGAAAACCGCGACAACACTTGATTTTGACCTATATGAGACGCTGCAATCCTCAACAGGAAATACGTCCCGCTGGCGTATAAGCACCATCTTCCCGCTGGCGTATATAAAGCACCAAACCTCCGCCACCAGAAAAGAAATGATTCGATCGCCATTCACCATCATGTGTCGCATAACCGATTCTAAGTTCATTCATTTAGTCATCTTCCATAGGGTGGCAGGTAGACAGCCAATCTGGCCATGCCACTTCCCACTGTGTACTACACTACTCATTACATTTGTGCAATATGTTTATTTGTAACCATTTTACATGTATGTGTACCGTGAATAAAGAATGCGCATCTGAATCTGGGGTTTAATATATTCCCGGTTTTCTATAGGAACAGGAACGGTAAAGAAATTGCTCACAGAACGGGAAACAGGGAAATGTCCTGGATAATACCAATTAAATTTACGAGAGTAACACGACGTATTTATTATCGTGAAAATGAACATATTGTTTTGGCGATTAGCCGTCAACACACAGAAAAGTTCTTTTCCGAATCGACATTTTTATCACCACGTCCTCTTGATTTCAACTCTCTCTTCACTGCCATCACTAGTCTCCTCTGCATCCAGGAGTTGATGTTGACGGGGGCAGTGAATAGTGCGTGATATTAGTGATTATGAAAATGAAGAAACGAGTTTTAAACTTTGAAGCGAGTGAACACCTTGCTGTTGAAGAGAGGAGTAGTCCGGAACTTATTGAGAGCTACAGTGATTTGGAGAAAAGGGTTCTCCAGGACACAGGATTGTAAAAAGTTCAGGCGTGGAAGTGCTGACGAAATCTTACAAAGATACGCGAGGGCAGTCCTTCAATTTTGAAAACTTCATTTCAACGCAAGCAGTACCATGCCCGATTCCCGGTTCCGTGCTATAGATTTCTCGGGTATCGTGACCGGCATTCGGAACCGGGAATCCGGGAATTCCCGTTCCCGGGATTAAACCCTAGTAAATACCAACTAGCTTTTAAGAGTGGATGAGCTTCACGCTTGTTTTGCCTTTGCTTCACGCCATGCAGTAGGGAAAGGCCTTGAAGGCAGCGGTATTGAATCCATCAGTATCAGGCCATAAAATTTGAGAAGAATGTATTTATCGTTCCTCTGATGGTCATCTAAATAAAAAAGAACAGACCCCTCTCTTCAAATCCCAAACTCCCTAAGACAGCTGACGCCCCCTGTGCTTGTCGCAGATGTTTTCGAAATCTGTGAACTGTCATACAGTAGGGCCATCGTGGACTAGTCAAAATCCACGGGTTGTCATTTTTTCCATTCATTTTTTCCATGCATATAATTAAGAGATGATCCGCTATGACACCTAGCAAAATTTCCACCAATGAAGTACCGGGATTGCCCGTTTGCTTCCTTGCTGGAAATTTCGCCAGGTGTCATAGCGGATCATCTCTGATTTATATGCGTGGAAAAAATGCCCTGCCATAGATTTTGACCCCTCCACTACGACTGTGCTGTAATCGGTCCTCTTTATTATATCAAGATGAACGGTAAATAAGTTATCTCGAGATTTTATTCTCTGCAGTATTGAAGCTGGCCTCCCATTTACCATCAACAATCCGCCAAATCCTCACCGGAAAGTGGTTTTAGAGAGGCAAAGTGCGACATCATTGGTATCGTGGCCTGCTATGTACTATTTTTTGAAGCATTTTCAGCACGAAAACTTGAACACCTCACTCGTGAAGCACATCACGAAGAGCAAGTGAAGTACTACTTTGCCCATGGTCTTTACAAATATGCTCCAGATTTGCCAGTCTATCTTTGGCAAATGCATTCGCTCAAAGACACTGAATAGGAAACCCCGAATGATCTGAAATGTGATAACTTCTTAGTGACTAAATCTGATGGTATTTATGGTGACTAAATCGGAAATTCACGGGTCTTGGTGCCCTGCCAATCACATATTTTCCATCCGAATGAAATCTCGATTCCAGTTTCGCACGACCACAAAATTAGCCAGGGAATTCTCAGTCAGTTTTGACACACACCACAATTCGAATGGCTGGGGTGAGTTTAGATGTGTTAAAGTCCATGATGACTAAATGATGCCTGGGAAATGTTCGTCAGAAAAAAATGTATGTTTTCACCACGGCTACATCGAAATCTTTCGATTTCGAAGACATATTACATCGAAATAAGTATATAAATATCCAGTGATCATGTTTACATCGACCGGAGAAGTTAGGATGATGCGAAACTATGTCAGACCCTCTAAATGTGATTGTAATAAGGGCACATACCTTTCGATACTAGTATATAAATCCAGTCACACATAACTGGAAATTTCTTGAAACTACTTTCGTTGCATGACGATTTTTGACGAATGATTATCAGTCGTGAAATGTACTTCATCTAAAATGAAAGGATGTGTATGTGGAATTCTGTATATGGACATACACATTGGGTGAAACTCTGTATAAAACAAGTATGACAAAGGCCCAACTTTTAAACTTGACTGGAAGCTTCCTAAATTTGGAAATGTTTATTCAGTATAATAAAAATATGATCGGTTGGACTCTCTCGCCCCCTCAGTCTCTCTCTCTCTCTCTCTCTCTTTCTCTCTCTCTCTCTCTCTCTCTCTCTCCCGGGATGAATTATTTCAGGAAACTACTCGCACAAGATTCACTCTGTTGACTCAGGAACTACATTATTGGGCCTAGCGTGTAAGGGTTTGAGTACCACATTCATAATAAACAAAGTCTAGAATATTTGTATTTCGCACCGTTGCTGCTTGGTTTGCACGTTTTTTTTACAGTATTTTGTCTCGTTTGTTTGACACATGCATGCTCTGCTAAAGGTCCCAATATAAAAATAATGAATATTCACAGAGTCAGTTCGGCTGAGCGAAGAGGAGATTTCACCGGTATAGCCGGTGGCATCTTCACAGTCCCCTGTGCTTTGGTATGCCACAGCGACTAATAACATTGCAACTTTCCACACCACAACCTGATACCAACTGCATTTTACTATATTTATTCCTCTGTTTGTTTTTTGTTATAGGTATGTTTACAACTGATGGGCAGTTGTGGGCTCCAAGTGCGTTAGCAAGATCGTTCATGCAGTCATTCCAGCTCTGCCTGCCAGTGGGAGCTATTATCTCACCTCTAGTGATTGCGCCGTTTCTGTCCAGCGATCCTTCTGAAAATATTTCAACAAACTCGACCCGAGAGATAGCAACGATGAACAAAACAACAGTTTCTTATCGGGCTTTTAATGATAGTTCTTCCATAGAGTCCATACTCTCTGTGCAGAGTTATCGATTCAACGACTCGTTTATATCTTCAAATGAAACAAACACATCAGTCCACGGAGTCGATGGAACAGCAATAGATCAAAAACTAATCATACCATTTTCTATTTCTGGATCTATGATTCTTGTTGTAACATTTCTGTTCCTTTTTGAATTTTTCCGAAATCCACGTCTAAAGACAGCAGTGAAAAAACATGAGGTGGTCCAATCAAATAACACCGAAAAGAAGCAGTCGACAACACTGGCTGTAAATTTAATAACATTGTATCTGATTGGCCAGCTTTCCTTTTTTGCCAAAGGTTTGGAAAATTCTTTCACACAGTTTTTTCCTTTATTTCTACAGAGGAAAATGAAGTGGAATATAGTTCTAAGTTCAGATATAATGTCAGTATATTGGGGACCATACACCTTTGGAAGATTAATTGGAATCTTTATATCTTATTATGTGAAGTCTTCAACATACTTATTTATTGATAGCGTGTTTGTGATATTGTCTGTGGTAGTTCTGTTGATGGGAGCGATTTTTGAAATCGACCATTTAATGTGGTTGTCTGCCGCTTTGGTTGGAATTGGACTTTCAGCGCTCTTACCGTGTATAATATCCTGGAGTCACAGTGAAATTCTGTCGACAAGCGGGAAACATAATTCATATCTTATAGTTTCAAGCTCTACAGGGAGTATTGTGCTACCACTTGTTATAGGTAATCTTGTTCATATTGATTACCTGTGGTATGTGTACATTATATTAATTTCAAGTATCCTCTTCTTGGTAATTCATTCTTGCTTATATGTGTTTGCACGGAGGAAGCTAACACCAAACAAATGTTTAGAGGACATAGTCATAGCTGACAAAGACAGAGAGGTAGCCGAAATGACAGAATGAGACTTTGGAATAAGCTGTGATTGCATTGCTACAATTCAGTTGATGGTGGATGGTAGCAGGGACATGAGCTCGACAGAGAAAAGCTTTGCTTTGGTGCTATTTCCTTCTTTACCGTTTAGACTAAGACGCGTTAGGGGAGGGGCTAGAATATTTTGATCTCGCCCGCCAAACACACTCTCACGCAATCAGTCGTGTTTGTTTTAAATAAAAAAAATCCATATGAACCCACCAGGAGGCCCAGACATGGTTATGACAAGGTACATGTGACACATACGAATGGGAGTGGGGAAGATCGAACCCAACGCACCCAATTTTCCATAACTTAAATTTCACACAATCACCTGGACCAGGGGACTCGGTACCAAATATAGCCAGTAATAACATCTGTGTGTGTCTTCTGTGAGTCGTTATAAATTGGCGACCCTTTTTCAAAATTTGAGTCGGAATCAAACTGACAAAATGTGGCTGCGAAAACACCGTTGTTATTTCACGACCATATGCAAAAAATCTACTAGAGGGCTACACCGACCTTCCATTTCCCAAAGCGAGGTTCCTGGACTTCGCCGAAGAGAATGGGATACACCTCTCCTGATCGCCCCTAACTAGCTGCCAAGTGCGTCGGATGATGCAGCATTGACCCCTGATCATGGATTAAAATATGACGCCCTCACCATCCTAACACCGAATTCTGATTCATCCACCGACAGAGCAAGCGAAAATATATTCTATCTCTCATTTCACATTTCTAATTGAACACTAATAATGTCTAGCATACATCTAGCCTATAACATAGTATCACCAGGCACAGTCTATAGCTGTGTTATGATGCCGTAGACTAATCGCCTCCCGAGTTTCAATGTGTTCTATGTGCCAGTAGGCACATATAACTCATGGGAACTTAGGGGACGTGATGGTACATCGGTGCTCATTGTCCAGTCTCATGATTGTTCTACTTGAAATTTGGGGGGACTGGCCCTTTTTTACTCATAAACATATTAACCCTTTGAACCTGGGAGCATGCATTTCAGCCCCAGGAATATGATACGCCACAATTTAATTGAAGAGAGGCTGCTAAGTGAATGTGTGGGGTGGACCAATCAATATTTTAAACATGTCTTAAAACCTTAATCAGATTTGCGAAATAATAAATAAAAGGTAAATGATATTTGAAACATCACATATAATAGAATGTCATGAATCGATGTATTTTCCGAGTGTTCTCGTCACTTCGTGTTTCCCTTTCTAATTCCACTTTACTGTGATAGCTTGTGACAATATACGTGGTTTTGAAGATTTTAGTTTTTCCAGAATTTCTTAGGCAAGTATCGTCTGCTATTTTTGTTTGAAACAATAATAATGGGTGAATGTTGATTAAAAACTTTTTTTCTTAACAAGTGTCTGTGACGGGATTGGGCGGGGGGGGGGGGGGGGGGGGGGTATATGATCTGAAAATCCGATGTGATCATCCTCCCTCCACTTTCGCCGCTACTGTTTCTACAATATATGGAAGGGCGAATATAACGAGGCCAAAAATGGAAAGAAACGTCTCTTTGAACGACATACTGCCATGCTAAATTAAAAATTCAGAACAATTTTATTCTGTACATTCGTTAAAGGGTGGATAATTTTGTTATTATTTGAAGATTGTCATTCCAGCCTAAATTATTGATACTTGTTAAAGTTGTGTGCTCTTTGGGATTTTTGTTGTTTGAGGTGGTAATCGAAACCCTTGACCTTGCCATGGCTGTTGTTTGCGGGGTGAACGACGCATATGGGCCAATCCCACCAGGAAACATGGAATGTATTTTTCGCCCTGCGTACAGCACGGCCGCAGTGGACTGGTCACTTTCCACTGGTGGGCAATATTTCCACCGACGCAATAATATTAGATTTCAAACAATAATTATAGGAATAATCATCAAAAATTTAATTAATGAAGCATGGCTACAACCCGGTGCTTCATTAATTAAAATTTTGCTGATATTTATTGCCTGGTAAACACATGAGTGGACATCACAGCCCATGCGCGGATTACGACCAATCCATGGTGACTGTACTGTACTACTGTAAGACAAGGAGTACAATATTCTGAACATTTAATTTCACGGTTTAGTGATGCACGCGCAGGACCATTGAGTCTGATTTTTTCTACTTATAAGCCGACACAAGCTCCCAGACCATCAGTCTAATTCTGTGAAGGAATTCAACGCTGTTTCGTAAAGAATACCGTTGATGTAATGTGATGTTCATTCACTCGCAATGATATACATATATTCTTTCTAGCTCCAGTTATACATATTTCAGAAAATATTTAGACTATATTTTCATATGATTGTATTGACGCAGTGTCCTCAGCGCAATACCTTCAAATGGTATTTATAACGTATAATAACGGTCGTACTTAGTTTTTGTTCCACTCTTGGAATAGGATTGTCGACCGCAGTAAGAGTGAAGTCATCTACGGTGGACAGCACAGGTACAAATGATTGACTAAACTTGAATTTGTATTCTCCAATGGGAAGTGGAGTAGTGGCTTTCACAAACATTACATCAATATTTTCAGGTGACGGTGAATGTTCCATATGTCCACATGACTGCATTGATGTAATGTAGCCCTCTGGGTCTAATGCGATACTTTTCACGAAAATGTAACCTATATTCATTTAACCCTTTACCTAACATGAAAAGCAGACGACACTTGTAAAAAAAATTCTTGAATAACTAATTTTTTTCATTTTTTGTCTCAAAAACTTAGGTTATGACCCCTCGTTGGAACGAGCTCGTCGAGCTCGTTCCAACGAGGGGTCATAACCTATGTTTTTGAAACAAAAAATGAAAATATTTTGAAAATTAATTGGCGATTTTTGAGAATAGCGCTGGCCGGTTTTGGCCGTTGCGTTGGGAAAAGGGTTAATACGTAAATAATTCATAATTTTCCATTTTAGGAATTTTCGAATTCCGTGGATAACGTAAGCTGGCGATTTCAGTCTATCCCCGTACTATACGCGGTTTCAGTGGTGTCGGGCGAGTTACGCTCATTGGCTGTGGCCAATAACCATTGATGTGTAAGTGGCGTTACGTCAAACTGAATAACGTAGATGTGTATTCTGGTATCCAATCTTTGTCGGTTCTCCTGGCCTGTGGCCTCTAAATATCTTCATGTCTGTAGCCTCAAAGAGTGAACGTACACCAAAAATAACGTACACTGCTTGGAACGCACAAGGTCTTGTAAACAAACTTTCAGACCCTGATTTTACTCAGTTACCCAAAAGTTACGATTTTATAACTATTACGGAAAGTTGGCAAAACTGTGATGATAGTATAGAAATTCCGGGATATACCTATCTAGATATGTTCCGCAGCATCAAAAAATCAAAAAAGGAGGTGTTGTGTTCTATTATCTAGACAGTTATAAACCGTTCTTCAGTCGATCTTGTTCGATTGATGGCCTATCGTTGTGGGTACAGTTTGACGGGACAATGTTTAACCTAGAAGCTCCAGTGATTTTTGTTTCAATGTTTATACCGCCAAATTACTCATCTTATTGGAAGTCAACTGTAAGCAACATGTCGTTCTTTAGCAACACGGAGCTTGAATTGAAAAACTACAGCGAAAATGTGTTGGCTATAATGGGCGGAGGTACAAACGCCCGTACGAGGGAATTGTCGGATTATATTGCAGAGGATAATGACACCCACATGCCACTTCCCGATTTCTACATAATTGACAGCTGTCAAGCTGGTCACAGCTTAGATAAAACAATAAATACTTACGGAAGGCAACTTATCTCCTTCTGTCAAACCACTAAACTTCGAATTGTAAACGGAAGAACACCTGGGGACCCCATGGGGAATTTCACCAGCTACCAACATAACGGTGCAAGTGTTGTGGATTACATAATGATACCCGATATATTTATCGGATGTAGATTACTTTTGTGTGAAGGCGCCAAATGCATACTCTGATCACTCTCAATTGGCATTGCATCTCAAGTATAGATGTGATTTCGACCCCTCCGAAGTAAATTTGAAATATAAGTATACTAAGCCTAAATCGTCCCTTAAATGAACATCAGACAGTCAATTGAAAGCTATCCAAACACTCAACAGCAATGAAATAAAATATAAAAAACAACAATTCCTCATGCAACCTTAAACTCGCGACAGAAGTGGCACGGCTGCTGCTGAGATAGATGATGATATATTTATTCACCAGTATACAAAAAAAAATAATGCAGTGTTTACAAATGTACATACATATACATTTATACAATATTTACATTCAAAAGACAATATAAACACAAAAGAGCAAGATCGAATACAATACGTATACTGGCATGGAAAGGCATAACCAGATTGGCTGTCTTCATGCCTTCCCATATAGAATAAGAAAAATAAGAAAGAAAGAGGAAAAAATAAAAGACTAAACAGAAAAAAAGAAAGAGAAAAAAAATATACAAAAAACAAACAAAGAAAAAAAAAACAAAAACAAAATGCATGTGCAACATTGTTCATTTCAGTTTTCCGTTCACAACATCATACAGTGAGAAACCTATGCGGGTGAGTGCAAATGATAGCTAATTTCCAAAAGAAGAAGCGAGCTCAGTCGACAAGGCCTCAGCCAAGGTCCAATCAATAATTGATATAATACGGGTTCAGTGTGCACCCACATGCACAGATGCACGACCCCACCGCACACACACAATATATATATGTATACATGTACATACACTTATACATGTACATAAGTTATACATGTACATACATACACATACTTTTATGTGTGTGCAGCGGGGCGGTAATCTACACATAAGGGTACATTCGTATATAACAAAGGCCCGCTAGGACGAGTATCCAGACGAAACACTGTTTGAGGCCATCTGTCTACGTAGTGAGATTGCATTACGTGGCACAGTCCGGGCAATAAGGATTCGAACATGTGACGTCGTTCAAATAGAGGGAAATGAAATAAGCTGTTAATTTTTTCTTGAATTCTGCCCTATTTGTTAGTTCACGAATATCCTTTTCTAATTCATTTCATAATTTTGGGAATGCATAGACCGGGAAGTAGTCATGTGTTTTATTTCTAGTTCTATGGCAATGAACGAGACCGGTCTGGCGCGTGTTTACAAAAGTTTCAATATTCACGGTAGAAAAAAATCTACAAAGGATACTGGGAGATTCCCATCGAGCCAATCAAACACAAAAAAGTGTGTAATTTGTATAAATCCTCTATTTTCAAAATATTGTCTTTGATGAATAAGGGGTCCGTGTGGGCATTATATTTATTGTTATAAATCTTGTTATTTATGATTCTTATCGATCGCTTCTGTAATTTATAGAGGCGATTACGTGACTTCGATGAACCCCATATTTGAACTCCACAAATCAAGTGACTTTGTACCAATGCATAATATAGGGTTTTCATAGCTTTATGTGGCAAAACTTTCTTAATCTTACTGAGGGCATAATTGGCAAGAGCAACTTTCGAACAAATGTGTGATATGTGTGCATGTGTAGATTTTAGTTACATACTGTGTGCAATTAGCAGGGCAGCTACCACGCGCATACCTGTGATTAAAGTTAACAAGAGATCTAAAAGGCCCTGGTTTGACGACGAATGCAAAAATCTGAAACATGTTATGGACAATGCTGTCAAATCTTCAGAGATCACCTTACGATAAGTCAGGGATACTGAAATATTTTACAGCTATTAAAGTGTGTAAAAGAGCAATAAATAGAACACTAAGTTGCATTTTAACCCTTTACCTAACCTGAAAAGCAGACGACAGTTGCAAAAATAATTCTTGAATAACTAATTTTTTTCATTTTTTGTCTCAAAAACATAGGTTATGACCCCTCGTTGGAACGAGCTCGACGAGCTCGTTCCAACGAGGGGTCATAACCTATGTTTTTGAGACAAAAAATGAAAAAAATAATGAAAATTAACTGGCGATTTTTGAGAATAGCGCTGGCCGGTTTTGACCGTTACGTTAGGTAAAGGGTTAAGAACATGTGCGATACTCTTGAAAGTCTGTCATCATCAGATCCCAAAACCTACTGGCTGACAATTAACACAATACGTGGGACTAAGAGTACGGTTGACTATCTGGATGCTGACAGAACTGTGGATTTTTTCAATTATCTTCTCTGCCGACCTGGGGCATTAATAAATACCATCAGTGATGGCATGAGAGGAAGCAATCAAAATATTAAATATCGACTAAATAATTGCCATATTACGGCTTTAGAGATAATGCATTCGGTTAAACGACTGGAAACTAGAAAGACCCCAGGGTGCGACTATATATCAAATGAATTACTAAAAACAGTTACACCTTATTTGATTGATCACATTGTTAGACTGTTGAACCACGTGTTTGAGTCAAATCATTATCCCCTTACTTGGAGTAATTCCATATTAACAACCATATATAAAAAAGGAGACAGATATGATCCGAATAACTATAGAGCCATAGCCTTAAGCAATGCCCTAGGCAAATTATTTCATAAAATTTTGAATGAAAGAATTAACGTCTTTTTCGGGGATAATTCCATAATCAGTGATAACCAGTTTGGCTTTCGTCAGGGCCGTAGTACGATCGACAGTGCTCACATTTTGAAAACAACGATAAATAAATACAAAAAGGCAAAAAGACCTCTATACGCCGTTTTTGTTGATTTTAAAAAAAACCTTTGATACAATGGACAGGAATATACTGTTTAAAAAACTTAACAGAGTGGGCATTCATGGTAATATGTTACGAGTGCTATATTCATTATATGACTCTAGATATTACCAAATAAGAACCAAACACGGGATAAGTCCCCCACAGTTATCAACAATCGGCGTCAGGCAGGGCTGTGTGATCTCGCCCACTTTATTTAAAATTTTCATTGATGATATTGGTCAAATTTTCAATGAGAAATGTTTCCCGGTCAAATTAAATAATACTACATTTAACCACTTACTTTTTGCAGACGATTTGGTACTAGCATCGGACAATGAGCATGGTCTGCAGGTAACATTAAACAAATTGGAGGAATATTCGGCCAATAATAAACTCGCTGTCAATGTTGATAAGACAAAAGCTATGATATTTCACTCACGCAAATTTACAACCCTGCCAAATCTCTATTTGATAAAATTAGCTTCCAGTGGCGGCGCCAGAATATTTTGTGTGTGTGTGTGTGGGGGGGGGGGGGCAACTAGGGGGGCAGACTCCCATGAAAGGGGGGGGGGGGGGGGCAAATACGTAAAGGATCATATCATTACTTTGTTATGAGGTAGTCGAAACTTGGACCCAAAGTCCGTAATATACTTTTTTGGTTTGGTACGTCCTGTGGTAATTAGCGGTCCTCCTTTCAGAACATCGAGAGAGAGAGAGAGAGAGAGAGAGAGAGAGAGAGAGAGAGAGAGAGAGAGAGAGAGGGTGGTATCTGGGGACAAGTCAGCAGCGGATGCCATGGAGCTGCGAATGTTGTGGGAGTGGCCTAGAAGCCATGAGCGTAATATGGTTAGGAGCCATAACTATCTTCAGGTAAATATCCCGCAAACGGTTTTCTCCTAAAGGTATCTCCAAAATGTATCCTTAAAAGGTATCCTCAAATAGTACATCATCATGTCATAGGTATAGTCGTATATGGTGCACTAGCACACAAGCACCTGTCGGCACATTAAGCATGTGCCTTTGTGCTACAAGTGGTGTGTACACATTGTGCACTTGCACACAAACACATCCAGGGAAGACAGAATATTTTACCAACATGGCGTCGCTGGGTCACGTAACACGACGTCTCTTCCGAGGTCATCCATCGGGGGTCATCCAAATGTTGCTCGAACGGTGCGAAGCATACTTCGTACTACCAATAGAAACCTCCCAAACGCAGTCGATGGCTTAGTAAAATTAAGAGGATAATAGACCGATAGACTGTTCATCCTTTTCTACCGTTCTAAACAACGTACAACACTACCTAACCTAGCATTACATACTACATACATCGGACGTAAGATAATATGAAGTAAAAGTTCGACTTGTAGTAGCAAGGGCTAACAATGTGCCTAGAGGGGTATATAACGCCCCTACTATACTACAATGTGACTCCCATATGAGAAACCCGATATACTCTGACCCGAATAACGTCATATCAGATTGCAAAATGGACAACAACAGTGGTCAACGTTTCCATGACGTCGCGTGCGCATCATTAGGTCACGACATCAATAGCAACGTCAACCGTTTTGCGGAAAAAACTCATCTACTCCATCAATTTTCCATCACATACCCATACTATATACCATAAGAGGTAAGAGAGTGGTGGCCGAGTGGATAAGTGCACTGGTCTCTCATGCCAGAGGTCTCGGGATCGATCCCCGGTCGGGGAAAGTTCTCGAGGTGTCCGAACACTCTCTGTCAGCATCAATTGTTGGGTTGATGCTGTCACAGCGTACCGTCCCATCGGGTGGGGACGTAAAATGGCTGTCCTCTGTGCGGAGAGAGACACACTCCGTGCAGGCTAAAGATCCCTTCGTAGTATTCGAGAAGAGCTAGGCCACGAAGTTGCCGCTATGAAGGTCATCCCACACACCTACGCCATTGGGCCAAGGAGAGGCGTTAATATAAGTTGCATAACTTGATCGCCAATCCTTGTAAAAAACAAATAAGATTAAATACTATATACCAAGGGGCACTTGTGTACATATATCACTGCAAATATATATACAGTACGTGTAACACTTGCCGGATCTAGCTGGATGGAGCCGAAGTTTTGCACAGGAAAAATTTGCTCACTCAGAAGATCGGTTCCTGTGGGAATTTAACACTAGTTGCTGCCCAAAAATTGCGGGTAATAGGGGCCGATCGGGTACACGTTATACTACTTAAACCTTGTCCTTTGTTCTAATTGAATTCATGTTACCAAACAGAAGTATTCCCCAATAAGCAGCGCATTACAATATAATATTCAGATTTATTTTTAAACTTTAATCCCAATACCTCATGATTTTTGGAACTTAGAGAATGAATATATTAAAGCCAAAGAATGATTATATTAAACCTATTTCATTATTAGACATGTTTTGTTATTAGTTTATTGTTTGTTTCTTGTAGGTTTAACGACACTTTCACCCTGCAGGATAATATCGTGTCGAATAGTTTTACGGGTGAAGGGATTCGGAATACCCGAAGAAAACCACCGAGGAGTGGCGAGGAACTGAAGGATTCTTCATATCAGTTACGCAAGCAGCGTTATCAAGACAAGTGTAATATGAACGAGCAGTACAACAAGTAGTACACTACACCCATTTGTTGTTCATACACACTCCAGATAAAAATGTCAACCCCCGAAAAAACGTGTATAAATTATCACTGTTACAATACGGCCGCCGATGGCTGGCCACTTTCCACGCGTGGGTAATATTTCCACGGATGCAATAATATTAGTTTCCAAAACTAATTATAGGAATAATCATCAAAAAATGATTTAACCCTTTATCCAACGTAATGGCCAAAATCGGCCAGCGCTATTTACAAAAATCGCCATTCAATTTTCAATATTTTTTTTAATTTTTTGTCTCAAAAACATAGCTTATGACCCCTCATTGGAACGAGCTCGATGAGCTCGTTCTAATGAGGGGTCATAAGCTATGTTTTTGAGACAAAACATAAAAATATTTAGTTATTCAAGAATTTTGTTTGCAGGCGTCGTCTGCTTTTCAGTGTTAGGTAAAGGGTTAATGAAGCACGGCGTACCAGGCGATGCTTTATTGAATAAAAAATAAATTACGATTTTTGTGTCGCCGCCCCACGGAGTGGGGAGCGTCGTCCGTGTGGTCCGCGTCGTCCGTCTTGCGTCGTCCGCGTCACACTTTCTCTTATCCGCCACTCCTCTTTAACCTATGAATGGATTTTGATGAAACTTTCAGTGGTTCTTTATCACATTATGGCATTGTGCACCTCCTATTTTATTTTTTGATCCGCTGTATTTTTTCCAGAGTTATGCCCCTTTTCCACTTAGAATTCTGTCTGAAACGCCAGGCTTCTCTTATCCGCCACTCCTCTTTAACCTATGAATGGATTTTGATGAAACTTTCAGTGCTTCTTTATCACATCATGGCATTGTGCAGCTCCTATTTTATTTTTTGATCCGCTGTATTTTTTTCCAGAGTTATGCCCCTTTTCCACTTAGAATTCTGTCTGGAACGCCAGGCTTCTCTTATCTGCCACTCCTCTTTAACCTATGAATGGATTTTGATGAAACCTTCAGTGATTCTTTATCACATCATGGAATTGTGCACCTCCTATTTTATTTTTTGATCCGCTGTATTTTTTCCAGAGTTATGCCCCTTTTCCACTTAGAATTCTGTCTGAAACGCCAGGCGACACACGTCTTCCATGGAAGACTCACATCTAAGTTATTACCTGGTAAACGCATGCATGGACATCACTTCCTACACGTGGATTACGACCAGTCAAAGGCGATTGTACTGTATATGCATGTGTCACCTTGAAACCCGCGAATTTGAAAAAGTGGGGTGACGGAATCTTTCCAGAATGCTATCGTTCACACACAGTCGACCAGTAGCCTATTCATGTATAACCTAAGTAGGAGAAAATTAACATAAAGGTAAACATAAAAAAGGCTCATGTTAATTTTTATTCATCTCAATATTGAAAGAGCTGATATTTTTGGAAGACAGAAATAAATTTTCATGTACTTCCAATATTGAAACCTTATTAGCCTACGACAGAGTAATCCTGTATTTGGGAGCAGCGGGTTTCCAAATTCGTGCTTTTTCGGCGTATTTGAGATGTTATAAAAGGACGTTCTGCTGTGTGGGGTTATGACGTGAATTATAATAGTAACCTTTTAACTAACGTAAAGAAGAAAACAAATCTCCAGCGCTGTTCACCAAAAATCAATAGTAAAACCTCAGTTTTTTGCCTAGAAAAACCCCTAACTTATGATCGAACCCCCCCCCCCCCCCCCCCCCCCCATTGCAGCGACGTGCTCGTTCCGTTAAGGAATCAAAAGCTATTTTTTAGGCAAAAATTATTTTTTTAGTTATTCAAGAATTTGTTTGTAAGTGCCGTCTGTTATTCGTGTTGAAAATAAAGAATATCTATTGAGTCGCAATTTCATATGACATTTCGGTAGCGAGTTCACTAACTTAATCCGAGCCGAGGTTTATCCAGGCTCAGATCGATTTTAGTGAACGAGGTTCAGAAATTTCAAGTCAAATCGTGGAGAATTTAAGATTCTTTTTATCACATAATGTGTAATTTAATATTTTACTATCCACACTCCACAGGGAGCGCGGTGGCTCAGTGGTAGACTTTTCGACTTCTATGCTAGAGGTTCCGAGTTCGATCCCCGTCCGGGACGACCCGCGTTGTGTCCTTGGGCAAGGCACTTTATCCCCGTTGCCTCCATGGGTGCACGATGACGCCGTGTACTGAGGCATACTGCGCGTCGATGATGCACATGTCTTCAATCGCTGTAACCCTGCTTGAGCGGAGCTTGAACAGAGAATGTTGAGGAGCTGACAGCTGCTCGTTAATGCTCGGTGGTTCTCACCGGTACTCCGGCTTCCTCCACCCGTAAAACTGTCACGGTCACGATTAGCCATTATGCATAAGTATGTGACCTTAAACGCCAATAAATAAATAAATAAATAAATAAATACACTCTCCACAGTGGAAGTCACTACACTGGTAACCTAAATAGCCTAAGTGTCCCAAACCGTCGACTCATCGAGGACTTATTATGTATAATGTTGTGTCCATTGTTCTTCTTGACTGACGAGCAAAACTTGAACCATACCATATTTGTTTTCTAAATCTAACCTCTGCCCAGTTTGGTAACCATAATAATATTATCCGATCAGCACGGAGGATCGGGTTTCCCACTATCACATTCATCATTAGCCACCTTTATGAGCATGGGAACTCGTCCATCTAAAGAGATAGATTAATGGGGCATGTCGCCAAGTCAAAGTAACAGATCTACTCACAACTACCCACACTAGTAGATCTTTCTATCACAGCCTGTTACACAGATCATGTAAAGAGTGTTGGAGTTAAATGCATTATGGAAGTGACAGGTAGACAACCAATCTGACTATGCAATCTCCCAAAGGTATAGATTAAATAAAATTTTCTAATTATCTATAAGTATTTTAAAGTTAAATCCATCCATCCGTCCGTCCGTCCGTCCGTCCGTCCGTCCGTCCGTCCGTCCGTCCGTCCGTCCGTCCGTCCGTCCGTCCGTATATCATCGTATATCATCCATCCATCCATCCATCCATCCATCCATCCATCCATCCATCCATGCCTGCCTGCCTGCCTGCCTGCCTGCCTGCCTGCCTGCCTGCCTGCTGCTAGCTAGCTAGCCTTGAAACTATAGCTTATATCCACCATTGGAACGAGCACGATGAGCTCGTCCAAATGAGGGATCATAAGTCATGTTTCCGAGACAAAAAATGAAAGTGTTAAGTAATTCAAGAAATATTTTTTTGCAACTATCGTCGACTATTTGTATTAGGTGAACACTTAATGAAATATAAGAGAATTCAATTCTATTTCCGAAACCGACCCACAACGTTTCGACGTTCAATTCTGTCGTCCTTCCCGTATTAGACGTGTTGTGAACGACATTTTCCGTCATGGACTATTTGGTGGTGATTATGTGATAAAAAGGGGTAGTAGTATTGATAGTTACACCGCATCACATTAACTCTGGCACCACTGACAAAGTATAATAAAAGCTGAAAATTGGACCTAAAGAAGTGATGAACATTTCATGCAAATTTATTGAAGGTACACCGAATTCTGTTTCACTGGTAAAGTTAGACCCGATATCCAACGCCTGAGGTGACAGTTCTCTAAAGCGGGCAGTATAGATATACAAATCTGGGTAAACCTGACTTTCTACCTATGAGTTAATATAGCCATTGATGCTGAAATACACCTTAAACACTAATAAATAAATTCAAGGTATAGAATAATTATTTATCCGTCTGTATAGGGTATTTTAAGCTTTGGAAAAAGTGTAATGGTAAGGTGTCCTGACCGAACCGAGTTTTCATGCCGAAGCTATTCTTTTTATAAGCTCTTAACAAAAGATTATATCCATTTAGAATGATATCAGAAAATATTTATGGACCGGGCTAACAATACAAGGTGCACCGCAAAAGATGCCGCGCATATCAATGCTTCACCAAACCCGGGAGCTCAGTGTGTCAGTGGTTACGGCCTTGAACTTCAAGCCGAAAGGTACACGGTTCGATCCACGTCAGGGGTAACTGCGTTGTGTTCTTGGGCAAAGTACTTCACCCCGATTTCCCGCGTGGGGGCACAAGGGCGATGTCTGCTAAGGCGTACCCGAACGTCGATCGTGCACTTGCCTTCAATCAATGCTAACCCTGATTGAATAGAGTTAGTACCTGTTTCATTTTCATTTCATTTATTCACTTTTAACCATTTATATGGCGTAAAGCAAGTGTTAACACAGAGAAATTTTAATACACTACATGTCTGGGCAGTCCGTATATGTACATGTGCTATACGTGTAACCTCTCCAGCGCTGTATGTCGATTGTTCATTGCATACGAAGTTCGAAATTAAAGGGTACCATGGAGTGTTGTCAACAGTACTCTCCCACAACCTCTTGAGATTATGTGACCGTACTGTTGACAAAACCCCCCTGCCTTGGACGAAAAGGTTCTTAATTTTCAGTGGAAAAGGCTGGAGGGGCCACACGAAAGAGGTCTGCCGGAGAAGGTATGTAAACTCTAGTCGTCTGATATATCGGGCTATGATATTTAATGTGTTCGGTATGTGGGTTCGGGCAGTATTGCCTTGTGGTCAAGAACTTCGGTCGGCCATATCATGCACGATGGGCCTCAATGAGCTCCCCCGTGCATGATACAATCGATTGGGAAGTCTCACAGTTGCTGGACGCTGATTGGTGGTTCTATCCGGGTACCCCGGCTTCCTCCACGGGTAAAACTGTCCAACAAGATGTGACCCTGACTGTCGCAAGTGTCGTTAAATTCCAATAAATAAATCACCAAACCCAAATAGCAGACGACACTTGAAAAAAAAAAGAATAATTGGAACGAACTCGGCATGGCTGATAATTTTCGCTATCAGAAGACATTTACAGGGAAGTTAGCTATCCTTAATTTCCTAAAGTTGTCAGTAAATTTAACGCTAAGGCTATGGAAACTTTTTTATAAAACCTGGAATTTCGTAAATGTTAGCGAAGGTGTATCATCGATGTGCGCATCATTTCACTAACTTCAAACATATTTCCTGTAGAGTAGTATAACAGGCTTTTTTACATTTTTTCCCAAGCCGTTTGAACGTTTGACGATTATTCTCTGTTTAACCCTTTACCTAACACGAAAAGCAGACGACACTTGCAAAAAAAAAAAAACATGAATAACTAATTTGTTTCATTTTTTGTCTCAAAAACATAGGTTATGACCCCTCGTTGGAACGAGCTCGACGAGCTCGTTCCAATGAGGGGTCATAACCTATGTTTATGAGACAAAAAATGAAAAAAAAATAATGAAATTCAATTGGCGATTTTTTGAGAATAGCGCTGGGCGGTTTTGGCCGTTACGTTGGGTAAAGGGTTAAACCCATTTGAAACCAAGAAAACGGCGCTTTCACCATCATTTGATGTTCTGTAACTTCTTTCTGTTCATTATGTCAACAGTGTACACCTCGTGACAAATTATACAGACACTAACCTTTCCATTGACCATTTGATCCCGAGCGGCCGGCTTTCTATTCCAGAAACATATGTCATACTTTCATTTAGTAGGATGCAGGGCTGGGAGCAGTTAACGTTTCAAACGTTAACGTGTTAAAATATTTTAACAAAGTTAAATTTTTTTTAACTAAGTTATTAACAGTTAACTTTGAAGTTTGTTAGGGTGTATCTGGAATGATTTTGTACTCATCGTGACTCGTCTAATGTATATGTATAGGGCTATTTTTTTCGTCTCACTCAGTTAACTGAAACTGTGCCGCATTGCCGAGAGAACTATATTGACCATTTGAACCCAGGCGGCCGCTTTCCCGGCCAGGAACATAACACTTCATAACGCCATTATATTATAGGTCGGCTGTTCAGTGAATCTGCGAGGTAGGTCAATCAGTATTTTCAACGTGCAGCCCCAAGGCTGCACGTTGAAAATATTGATTGGTCTACCCCAAATAATGAGTATGGACTCTTCTAATTGCTGCCATTGAACTGGGATGGGAGATACCACTGGGGTTAAAAGGGTTAATAGTGTACGTAAGTTCAATCAGATTCAAGATCAAGTCAGCAAAAATGGCCGGAATTGGTCTGTTATACTACAATTTTGTTCATTTTAACATTTAACGTCATTTAACACGTTAACGCAGAAATATTTAACACGTTAACGTGTTAAGGGAAATTTTAACTCCTCCCAGCCGTGGTAGGATTCTTGTTGAGTTAAAGTGTGTGGTAGATCCCCAAGACTGCACGTTAAAAGTATTAATTGGTCTATCCCCAGATAATAAATACGGACTCACCCAACTGCTCCCATTGTGCTGACCTGGAAGATACCATCAGCGTTCAAGGGGTTAATATAAGTTTAGGAGCTAAAATTTGCTAAAAAAATTTTCCGGATAGAATAAACACTTGCAGGTTACCATAAAAAACAACATTCGTTAAACAAAGCTCTAAAGTGGACGGTTATTCAGTTGCTTCTAATTAGCTTGCTTTAAAAAGCGAAGTTTCCTGTTATTACTTTTAATGAACGAAAACAGACAGCTCTGTGAGATGTCTGTTGTTTTCGTTTATTATCAGCAACAAAAGGAAACTTCGCTTTACTTTCTACTGATTTCATGGGTGTTTTCTCAACAATTACATGCTCGCCCGTCTAATAATTTCAGTAGAGAAAAATTTATCGAAAGTCAATTTTCACGACGAGATGTGTCAGGAATGTCACAGGCCGATTTTGTCATTATTTCTGTATATTTGATGAACTGTTCAACTTTAATAGCGCGCACCTTTATAAAGGACGAACGGGTGGAGTTGGCCTGTTTATCTTACACCGTCTTAAACTCGACCATTTCTACACAAAGATACCCAGGTCGTTGGCCACTGATTAATGAATATTTTTATGTCAGAAATAGATCACTATTTAGAAACACGCTACAGCACAAGAAAGAGGTGTGTTTCAAGTATTTATTTTTCACACCGGTAGATAGGCTGTCCGGAGGTAGCCACGCCTATTAAACAGTGTTATAGGTGAAATGAATCAATATTGGAAGGTAGGAGATTGTACATTCAGAAGTTCTCTGTCGTCCATGTTGATGTCGTGGCACACTGTAATTTCAGCAGGCAGATAGAGCCGATGTAAAAGGAATGGAAGTCCGTAGGAACGTTAGTCCCTCTGGACTATTATTCCGCGGAATTATAGTCCTAGGTCTTACATTTCTAGGAATAGTAGTCCGGCGGACTACTATTCCTAGAAATGTTAGACCTAGGACTATAATTCCGCGGAATAATAGTCCAGAGGAAGTAATTTTCCTACGGACTTCCATTCCTGTCACACCGGGACTAACATACAGCATACATCCGTGCATCTAACTGATATTCCCTTCCTCAAGCACCCGTAGATTTGCAACCGAGTTTTTCACAAGCATGCCCTGATCGCGAGAAGGTAAATGCCGCCGTCTAACGTACTAAGCCGAATTCGATACCTTAAGTCGTTCTGGAGGAGTAGCGATAATAAGAATTTTCGATGAAGAACGTCTTCAAATTTTCGGCCCCACCGATCTCCCGAACCAGAAACCTGACCCCTTCCATTTTGTACATAATATACCACACATGTAGGCGCAAATTACGCAAAAAGTTCGAACTCGATCCCTCAAGCCGTTCTGGAGGAGAAGCGATAACAAGAAGTTCAGAAGAAAAGCGTTCCCAAATATTCGAGCCACACGATCTCCCGGCCTGATTGTCTGACCCTTACCACTTTTAGATATTATCTAAACAACATAAGACGAACATAATGCAAAATTTCCGAACTCGATACATCAGACCGTTCTGGGAGGGTAGCGATAAAAAGAATTTTCGATGAAAAGCGTCGTCACATTTTCGACCCTACCGATCTCCCGAACGGGAAGTCTGACTCCTACATTTTTTTAATATTATATACCATATAGATATAGGCGCATAGAATGCGAAAATTCAGGACTCGATATCTCAAGCCGTTCCAGAGGAGTAGCGATAACAAAAAGCTTAGGTGAAAGCGTACCCCAATGTTTTTGGACTCGCAAGATACACCGAACTGGAAGTCTTACCCCTACCATGTTTAGATATTCTCTACCCCACAAACAGGCGAACATAATGCAAAAAAGTGCGAACTCAGTACCTCAAGCCGTTTTGGAGGAGAAGCGATAACAATAATTTTCGATGAAGAGGCAAGGTCAAAATGTTCAACCATAGAATCTCCCGAACCGGAAGTTTGACACCTAGCATATTTACACATTATGTACCACACACACAGGCGCACATGATGCAAAAAGTTCAGACTCGATACCTCAAGCCGTTCTGGGAGAGTAGCGATAAAAATTTCATACGAAGAGCGTTCAAGGTCAAGGTTGAACGAAATTCGCAATAGTCCCAGGCGGACCTACGTCACGAAGGTTATCACTCCTCCATATTTCATGACTCTAGGCCTCTCCGTTTTCGGAATTTAAGCGGTGCATATGCAAATAATAATAGTAAAATGGAACAATAACAATTACAATATACTTCTATTAACATTGATGTATAATTAGCAGGGAGGGGAGCACATATTGTTTAAAATGTGATTGAAGATTATCTCGTATAACTTGTCTCTTTTACAGCATTTTAGCCCTTTAAGTAACACGAAAGGTAGATGACACTTGCAAAGAAAATTCTTGAATAACTAATATTTTGAAGTTAGAACATGGCGGCATTGTAAAGGCTGTGTGGGATATCGGCTCGTTACTTTCGTGTATATTTCTTGTTCGATTTACTTTTAAAAGCTGTGATTGAGGGTAGATAAGATGGATTTTAACCATTGGAACTGATTTGTGTTATTTAGTATATGTTATGTTTACCTGTAAGACGTGAGAGTAGTAAATCTAACGTACGTACGTGGTGAGCTGAGTTGAGTTGTGTTCAATATTCGCCATTGTTCTTCAAGCTGTTTGTGTTCATCACGTTTGTTCCCCTTATCACAGAATGGCAGAGTTGGCTTTCACCAATGCTTCAAGAAGAAATTCACTTTCTTTAAACACCCTATCTACTGCTAGTAGAATACCAGTAAGTTCTGGACGAAAATTTAAAAGAAAACACCCCCTCACTTCAAATGAGGACAATATTGATGATAACTGTAATTTTATTTCGGTTGATTATTTTAATAAACTTGAAACCAAAATTGACTCCATTGAAAAATCTGTAGCTCATATCCCTGAAAAGGAAGAGCCGAGTTCTCTAATAAAGGGTAATATTAAATCTCTTTGTGACGGTCTCAAAATTGAAATGATTAATTCTCTCTCAGAAATGTTTGACAAGAAAGCCTCGGAATTGGACAATCGGGTGCTAGGGCTGGAGGATGACATTGACTCACTAACCACAGCCTTACACAATAAGGATAGTATTATTGCTGATATGGACTCTCGAATTTCAAAACTTCACAAAGATGTTAACTTCAGTATTGAAAAGTCAAACAACAATTCAGCCGAAAGTGCAAGCTTAAAATCCTGGGATTCGTAGAAGACCAACAAGAAACCAGTAACCAACTTGAAGCAAAATTCATTCAGCTGGTGAATGAGAAGCGTCAGGTCGAGATTAAGTCCGAGGTGCCGAGGACTTACTTGTTATTCACCGACTTCCAAGCATTCCAGGTAAAGTCTGACCTGTTATTGCTAAATTAACAAGGCGATCGGTTCGAGACGCCGTCGTCAGAACTCGAAAACTTTATAAATCCCAGAACATCAATTTTGTTGATGACTAAACAAAACTGAATTTAGAACTCTTCAGTTCCATGAGAAAACATAAAAAGTTCTCTCAGCATGGTATTCCCACGGCATATATGTGCTACAGAAACAATTCACAAAAGACGATTTAAGGTTAAAGTTGGTGATGGTATCAACGGTATTATAAATAGGCTTACTTAACAGGTTGAGTGCTGGAAACCATTATCAGAGCTTTCAAAAATTAAAAAATAGGGTTTCAGAGCAAAAGCCAACATATTCCTTTTTTTGTGTTTAACATTCAGTCAAACACACATAATATTTTGCTTTCATACATTTTATAAATTTGTTTTTTATAAATAAGTTTTATTACAATTTGTTGGAAAGCGCATCTATGCACTCTCCTATAATTTGTAATGAGCAAATATTGAATAACAAATTCAGATCACCAAAATTTTCTAGCCCTCAACAAGTTAACTGTAGCTTAAATATTTTATTGAACTGAACGCCGAGAACTAGAAATGATTTTTAAATATAAATAGATTTGAAAGCCATTCTACGCCCCAAAACTCCAGTGACCAGAGTGACCAGTGCTGGGGGTGTTTTGAGCTCGTCACTGCTGTTATTGTCCAACAATCTCCATGATTTACTGTAGTGTCTGTGAAAATCATCCCCAATTCCCATGATCCTATTTATTATTACCCATACTTATAAATAGAACATTCTATATTTATGTAATGTCACAATACTGTTACTTATCACAACTTACCCGCCTAGAACCGTCGCAACCCAGGAGTGGAAAGGAACCACCACCCCCCCCCCCCCCGCCCCGTAAGCACGTGTTCGCGAACTTGTCTGTATGGGGGGGGGGGGGGGGTTGGTGGAGAGTCATCATATTTTTGTGTGTGTAAGTATATATGAGAACAGCCTCCGTATTCAAGGGATTTTCTATACACTATTATTATGCCTCACGTCTGTGACATCAGCAGTGATTGGTTAATTTGACACCTTCTAAAATTCATAGTACTGTAGTTTTGGGACAAAAACACGGGTTCTATTGGAACGTTCTTCCCTGGAGACATGAGAACAAATAAAATGTAAGCTCCATTTCCATTGATTAGCGTCGATTACGCACGATCTGATTGGAATTTCTCAACACCAAACGCTGGCGCCGTGTCTGTTTCAACTTTTTTCGTCAGCGATAGAAACAAACTTAACAACAAATATGTCATTTTCAATGGGTGTGTTTTCAATTTTAACTGCAAACAATGAATTCAAAAGAATCAGAAATATTAAAAACTCACGTGTTGTTCACCACTTTAGTGACTCATAAATATGACTTCAATCAAGTATATTTTCACAACTGGCACAAGTTTAGTATTACTCTTCGACCTCACTGAGTCTCCGCCTCAAGTTCAAAATAAATTGTTTCACTCCTCTTAATTCTGACAACTGTCATCGTCCAAGAAACATGAATTTATATTCGATTATACCACTTATCACCCAAGCATTAATACTGAATTTTAACATGAACAGCATGATGCAGTTATAAACACTGACATTTGGTAATATTGAAACTCCCAAAGCGACAGCACTTGTAATAAGGCATTTTCGAATTTGGTGATCTGGAATCTCATCAAAAGACGTCATTCGTTCGAAATGGTGTCACTAAAAGCATGTTTTGGGATTCCACTACATTGTTAGTACAAGACTGATGGCATGTTGCAGTTAACGCTTAACAATGGAAGCTATTTTTTGTTCGGCATAATAAAATAATTAGAAAGGTTCTTTTCATGGTCTATCGATCGACAGCGAAGCTGCTTCAGGTTTTATTTCAGAAATCACACAAACTCAGGTATTATCGACCAATAGAACATGAAAAGAAGCGTTCTAATATTGTATAAGTATTCCTCATGTTAACCACTCGGAAACTACATAATCTTTCCGCTATGGGTCGTATATCTGTACCCTCCCATTAATTTCCGATAAAAAATGTCTTTAAACATCATCTAGCGGCAGCATGCGCTGTCATGGTGTTTGGGTGGAAATAGCGTTCAGCTCTTTCCAGCCAAGCAACACAAATCTGGACCTCATGCGACTTATATTATTGACAAAAGATCAAAGCTGATAATTTTTTATATAACTGTACTCTGCCTGTGGCTATATTCAGTAAAGCTACAATGAAGTGGACCACCTCTCATGTACTGGAACCCAATCTTTAAAGCCAGGTATTTCTGACAAACAACCTAATCATGTATTTCCTGATTGATTAATGTCTGATTTTGTTTATGATGATTGGTTGGAAAGCGTCATAAATTCATACCGGTCTGTATTTGGATGATTGAAGTTCACCCTCGCATTGGTTGGATGGAGACGTATTATTCAGGATGTGATTTGTACTGAGGAATGTGATAAGTAGTTTTCTCTTCTTACTGGGTCATATTGATCAGCAGCTCCAAAACTAATAAACATCTTTTAAAGGGAAAAACGTGCAACCAGTATTGCAGCCTCTCACGGCAAGAAAAGCGTTCATTCCCTATTCATTTAGTGTCTGGACACATCAAAGCGACTACACAAGGTTCCCCCTCAAACAATCATTTCCTTCCAGATGGGCAGAATTTGGAAGTATCAAATTTGGTTTTATCTGTTGCCTATGCCACCCGGTATATTGTCACAATATTGTAAACCCATAATTTATAAAGAAAAGCATGAGAACTGCCCGAAGATTTTCAGTTGATGGACAACCGTCTTAATTCGGTAGCCCACCAGTAAGCAGCTTCTTGTGGTCCTTTAGCTTTGACCAAAAAGATGAAATTTGTATTTAGAGGAAAACGCACCGCATGGGTGCCTTACAGTTCCCTGGCTTGGCGTTTTTACATTACTCTTGCAAATATAAATTCAAATAAACTCAAATAAAATCTCCCTCATTCAAGCTTTCTTCTTATCAAGAAAGAGCCCCGAATACGAACTTTTCATTATCCAACGAGAGTTGGTGTCGGTTCTTATGACACCTGGTTGGAGAAAGCCTCTGGTTCTCACCAGTCAGGTGTGGTAAGGCACATCAGCCCCTCCCCATCCTAGAGTGGTTCGAAAGCTATTTGTATAATCGCCAACAACGAGTAATAATAAATTCTGCTTATTCTGACTAATCTTCCCGCTGAGTGTGGAGTACCGCAGGGATCAGTGCTGGGGCCGCTACAGTAGGGGTATGTGGAGTGTTCTGCACCACTTCAATCATGTGGTCCAGAAAACTTAGTGGTCCAGAAAAATTGAGTTATTTGTGGAAAAACCCAAATTTTTCTGTTAAAAAAATTGATTTTCTTGGAAAATGTTGGGTTTTTCCAAAAATAATTCAATTTTTCCCCGAAAACCCTGGGTTTTTCCCTGAAAATGTTTAAAATTTGAACATTTCTGAACCACATTCGACGGAATTTGAAAAATGTCTGAAAAATTCCGGGTTTTAGAAACCTGCTTTTTTGATAAATTTAACACTGATTTTCCCATTGGGTGAATTTTTTCCAATTTTCTTATGAATAGAATTGCATGCTTTGTGACCGACAACAGATTAGCACTGAGATTTCAATTGGGAAAAATTCCGAAAAAACAGTGTTTTTTTCAAATTCAAGCAGGAAAAATATGCGATCCAACGTTGATTCCCACAGTAAATGATAATGGTTCGATCGAGATGAATGTAAAAATTGGTCCAGAAAAAAAACTCGATCCGAGATGTGGATTTCCCATGGGAAGAGATGAAGGGTTCAATCGAGGTGAGTTTGTCTAAGAAAAAAACCTCGGCCATTCGAGATCGAGCATGTGAGTCCGATTGAAAACAACAAACAAACAAAATGTATGTATTATATTATTATTATTATTATTATTACGAGTTGCGAGATGAGTGAGGAAAAAAAAATTGACCGTTTAAAAAAAATAAAAATTGTAGGCGCGACCATTACATGCTTGTTTTTGTCATTAAAAAAAAATAAATTTAAAAGTTGTTATTTTATTTTTTTACATATATATATAAGAAGAAACAAAAATAAAAAAAATATTTTTAGAATTAATAATAACTATCATTTACAAAACACATAAAATTTAATATTTTTTTATAAAAAAAATTTTCAGCAAAACTACGACAAAAACAATAATTGGTCATCAAATCCTCCACACCTAAAATATCCACATTAAAATTGAAGAGAGTCGAAAGGTATTCAAAGTTTGATACTAAAATAGGTTAGAATCTCACGACCCTATTGAATTAACAGACGTGGAGACTAGTGGGTTAACACAGTGTCTTACCTCTAAACTGAACAAAATTGCTCTGGATTTAATGTACAAATATCACGACGCGTTGTTGACGATCTTATCGGATAAGATAGAAAATTTTCATCCAGACGATTTATCAATATTCTATAGAAGTAACATATATCCGAATATTTCTCAACAACTGATTCTCGAATTCAATTTGAACCCCGGAGAAAGACGAACTTTTGATAAAGTGAATCTGATATTCTGCTTTGTATATTAAAGTGGACAGAATATGTTCAAAACAAATATTTTAGTCACGGATTTGAGATTATGAAGTCCATTATAAGATAGATGTTTCAATCACGACTCAAAAAAAAAACCCATCAAAAGTGCATTTCGAGGAATGTGCACTCACTCGATTGAAATATTAATGGAGCATGATTGCTTTCACAACTTAGACTGTTCAATTTTTTTTATAAAAAACCGGATGTTTGTCCTTACTTTGATGTACTGTGTACTATAAAATATAACCACATTTTAAATGTCTAAATTTATTACTGATTGAAGTGAAATGCAAAGTAGATATTTTAATATTTTCAAATCTGGAGTGAGTGTGTTTCTCATCCATGAACTCTATTCACCTTTGATTGGAATGAATTGAGAAACGCGAGGTAGTACTGGTTTTCTATGGTGTATAATTATTTTTTTTTGCTTTTTGCTGATGGGACTCAGTCGTCAAATGTTTTTTTTTTTTAGGTGAAGGTATAAACGATTAGTTTGGATGCAATGTACCTAAATCGTCTTAATTTATTTTTTGTGTTAAAACAATTGAATTTCACTTTAAACAAAATGGTGTTTTGTGTTAAAAAAAATTGAATTTCACTTAAAAAAAAATTGGTGTTTTTCATTAAATAAAATATATATTAAAATAAGAAGTTTAAAAATTCGCAAACAGTTTTTTTTTTAAAAAAAAACCCTAAAATAATATGTATTTTAAATAAGAAGTTTTAACATAAAAAGCCAAAAACAAAAACTTCTAACATGGAAAAGTTATATTCATCTACCATATCCGAGTTGAAAAAGTACTGTAGAAATATAAGAATTAAAAATTACAGCTGTTACAGAAACAATGGACAATTGGTTGAACTCGTGCGTGGGGAGACCTATGGTAAAAAAACTGGTGAAATTACAAGCGAAAGTACATCAGTTATTGAATTTGAAAGGTGTTAAATACATGAAAAAAGAGGAATGCATCGATTGTTTACTCGATGGAAAGGGAGTGGACGAAAGATCTACGACAGCAACAAAAACTCGAATCGTGAAAAGAAATGAGAATGCAGCAGTGACAATGAAAAAACGTCAACAAACGACTGTGGAAACTAAAAAGAAGACTGTTAAACGAAAAGTAGACTGGCAGGTTTCAAAAGAGAATAATAAAAAAATGAAAAATGATGCAGTTGGAGATGACGATTCGTTAGGAAAAAAAACGGTGGGTGAAGACTTGAGAGCACTGAAAGAAATCAAGGGACTCGATGCGATAGAGGGTATCTTAATCAAAGCATTAGAGAAATCGTTGATTCTGATAGGACGAGACGTCTCCATTGGAGGATATTTTACAATGCGATCCCCGGTCTCACAAATCTCGATCCCGAATCGTTCATGGAACGGGCGAAGCGTGGAGTGTTGGATGTATTTCAAGACCATCTAGACAAGGGTCTAAAAATAAAAATGATTTTGCATTGTCTGATGAAAAGGGTTATCGCGAACACGGGTCAGAGTGTGGTGGAAGATGCCTATTTCCAATCTAAAAAGGAGACTGTGTTCAGAGACGACGAATTATCCGATGTTTATGAAGTGATGAAAGACAAGATGTTGGAATCTATGGCTCATTATCATCTCAAGGGAAGTGGTTGGACGTTCGAGAAGGTATTGAATCTCGAGATTCACTTGGACAGACACGATCCTTTGAGAACCTCTTCCTAGAATTGCCTTGTTTTCTATATAATAAAAAAGTTGTGATTAACGTGAAAAATATAGAGGATAGTGGGTGTTTCAAATGGGCGATCACATCGGCCTTGTATCCCGCAGAAGATCATAATGATAGAGTTTCCAAGTATGTGGAGACATGTAAAAATCTCGATTGGATGGGAGTGCCTTTCCCGATGCAGTTGGAAGACATCGAGCATTTCGAAAAGCTAAATTCCACCGTGGCTGTGAACATGAAAAACAAATGGTCTGTCCTATCAGACTGACTTCGCACAAAAAGAGAGAAAAGATTGTTAATTTGTTATTAATTTCCAAGAGTGACAATCAACATTATTGCTGGATTAAAAATATGAGTCGATTGCTGTCGAAGCAGACTACTAAATGTGAGAGCGAGAGATTTTTCTGTCTCAACTGTATGAATTTGTTCCATTGTCAAGAATCGTTGACACGTCATCAGGAATACTGCAATAAAAAGCCAAGCATTGCCGTCAAAATGCCTGAACCTAACACTTGCATGAAAGAAGATTAGAGCCGCCATTCGTCGTCTATGCCAATTTCGAATGTTTCACCACGAAAATGAATTCTTGCAAGCCGGACGAGCATAGGAGTTACGCCGAAAAATATCAGAAGCACATACCTCCGGGCTATTGTTATTACATGAAATGTTCTTTCGACGATCGAGAATCAGCAGGTCCATACGTCTATACTAAATGTTCAGATGACAACGACGTGGCTAAAAAATTCGTGGAAGAGTTAGAATCGAAAATTCAAGAATTATACGACAAATTTAAAAAATCCAAAGGCATGATCATCACACCAGAGCAACGACGAGAATACAAGGAAACCACTGAATGTCACATCTGTAGACAACCATTCGACGATGAGTCTAAAAATAATGATAAAGTTAGAGATCATCACCACCACACGGGTCTGTTTCATGGTGTTACTCACTACAAATGTAATTTCAGATTTCGAGATGCTCAATTCTATCCGGTGATATTTCACAATCTCTCGGGCTACGACAATCACCTGTTCGTGAAAAATATGGGTGTCAGCGAGGGGGAGTTGAGCTGCATCGCGCAAAGTGACGAAAAATACATTACCTTCACTAAATGGAAGGTCATCGATAAAAAGATGGTCGGAAAAGATGGACGATGGATCAAGTGATGAAACAACAAGTCTCATCCGTAAAGAGATACGTTTCATCGACAGTTATAAATTCATGTTGGCCAGTCTGGAAAAATTAATTGGTAGTTTGAATAGGGAGAAATTTAAAATCACGAGTAAACATTTTGATGATCAACGAGAATTGGTGGACATCATGTTGAGGAAAGGTGTCTACCCTTACGATTACATGAGTGATCTCGAGAAATTCGACGACGTGGATCTACCTCCTAACGAAGATTTTATTCGAAATTATACCAGCCCCACATATCCGAAGACGATTATGAACACTCGCAAAAAGTGTGGAGATTATTCGACATGAAATCCATGAGAGATTATCACTACCTCTATCTGAACACCGACGTGCTTCTCTTGGCTGATGTGTTCAAAAATTTTTGACGAGTGTGTCGTCGAGATTAGGAACTAGATCCGGCTTGGTATTCAATGGCACCCAGACTTATTTGGGATGCTCTTTTGAAGACGACCGAAGTTAGATTGGAATTATTAGCGGACGTCGACATGTTGCTCATGTTTGAAAAGGCTGTGAGGGGTGGTGTCTCTATGATTTCCACCAGATATGAATAATTCTCACATGGTAAAGGATTTCTATTCGGAAAACAGAGTAAATACATACAGTATTGGGATGCTAATAATTTGTACAGTTGGGCCATGAGTCATCCTTTACCGATCAGAAATTTCAAATGGGTCGAAACGTTGGAAGAAAAACAAAAATGGAGACATTATCCTTGTATTCTAGAGGTCAATTTGGACTATCCGGAAACATTACACGATCTACACAACGATTATCTGCTGGCTTCCGAACGAATGGAAGTGAACGGCATAAAAAACTCATTCCCAATTTAAATCACAAACACAAGTACGTGGTCTGTTGTGAAAGTCTGAAATGTTACATCGATTACAGGATGAGATTAATTGACGGGCATCGAATCATTCGATTAGGAGCCTTGAAGGAAAAAATACATCAATCTCAACACGAATTTAAGAATGCAGGCCGAGAGTGACTTCGAAAAAGATTTCTTCAACAAACTCATGAACAATTGTGTGTACGGGAAATCTATGGAAAACATTAGGAATAGAACCAACGTTCAACTCGTCACGTCTGAAGAGAGGTCAAGAAAATTAATCGCAAAACCCAATTATCAACATAAAATCATATTCGACAAAAATCTATTGGTTGTACACATGCAAAAGAAGCATCTGAAGTTCACAAACCATGTTATCTCTGAGCGATCAACTTAGACATCAGCAAGCAGTTGATGTACGAGTTTCACTATGATTATGTCAAATCCAAATTCGATTCAAAAACCAAACTACTGTTCACCGACACGGACAGTCTGGTTTACGAGATAGAGACTAGAGACGTCTATGAGGACATAGCACCAGACATGAACGAATGGTTCGACATGAGTAATTTATCCCAATGATCACCAATCTAAGATTCCAACAGGAGTCAATAAAAAGGTGTTGGGTAAATTCAAAGACGAGAGTGGTGGAAGACAGATCACCGAATTCATGGGTTTGAGACCAAAATTGTACACTCATCTCCTCGACAGTGAAGAGATCAAGAGATGTAAAGGCGTTCAAGCGTGTGTGACGAATAAAAACATCGCTTTTGACGAGTATAAAGAGTGTCTTTTCGAAGGTTCGATGGTGTATAAAAAGTGACTGTGATTCAAAGCGAAAAGCATGAGATGTACACCAAAGAAATGAATAAGATTGCCTTGATGGCTAACGACGATAAGAGAATTATATGTGCGGATAAAATACACACTTTTGCACTCGGACGTTATTCCGCAATATTTCAACAACAAAATCGAGAGGATGAATGCAGTATGACTGAGGACATTGAAATGTTGTAAGTTTAAAAGAAACTTGTGCGTTGTAAATTAAAAAAAAAGAATAAAAAAAATAATAAATAAACAAAATACCCTGTCCAATACTGATCTGTTGAAAGTGGCGAAAGATTTAAAAATCAAACACTTTCGAGGTGTGTTTTCTAGAGATGCCTTACCGAGAAAAGATGACGATTTGGAATGTGGAATTTTAAATCTGGACAATATCGGAGGTGAGGGTACGCATTGGGTCATGTAGTTTTCGAATGGGGAATACAAATTATTATTTCAATAGCCATGGAATCTCACCGCCGATAGAAATGGGAACTATTTAATGCCAGTTATTTGTAATACCGAACGAGTGTAAGCACCGGATTGAGTGCTTTGCAGTCACCTATGCCTCTATGTTCTCAAGAGATGGTCGGAAGATCACTTTCAGGATATTCTCAACAATTTACATAAAAGGAGGAGAAAGGAAAAAAAATGATATAGATAGATATATAAATAAAGAATATAAAAAAAGAAGTTATAATTAAAATAAAAAAAAAAAAATTAAATAATAATAACAAAACAAACATGACAGTTGATAAATTTGGTCGTGCTGACGATAATGAAGGTCCCTCTAGAAAGAAAAGAAGAACGGTTGAATTTGTTGGTGGTTGTGGCATTGCCAACTTGGACGAACGATACGCCCAGAGATACGAACCTCGAGAAGAACCTTTAAACTTGAACAATAAGAAAATCTACAATCTTCCCAACCCGATTGATCTGTCAGATGCCACGACTAAAAAATACGTTGATAGAGGAGACAAAAATTTCCGGCAGATGATGAGAGATATTTACGTGAATAAAGACATGACAGACGATCTCAACTTGAAATCTAAATGAGTGGTGAATGAAGCGGATCCTAGAGATTCGACTGATGTAGCCACTAAAAGATATGCGGACGACGCTCACGGGAGATTGAGTAAACATCTGAGAGATCGCTACGTTCTTAAAGTGATGCAGTCCGAATTGAACGCGAATTCTAACAAGATAACCAATGTGCCCGTTCCCACAAATCCTAACGATGCAGCGACCAAACAATACGTAGACTTGGAACTGAGAAAGAATAACGTCAACGAGCTAGAAATGAAATTGGGTCTGGATGCAGGATTCAACAAGATATTGAATCTGTCCCAGATCAACGATGCGAACAAAGACTCGACAGCGGTCAACAAAGGCTATGTGCATTCTGCCCTACAGAATTCTCAATCCTATCTGAAATCTCAAGTCGACGAATTGTATCTGAACAAAACATGCGGAGGAACCATGGAGGCCGGCATCGACATGGCTGGTCACAATCTATCCGGTCTCGATGACGAACCGGAATTCGCTTCTTGCATGGTCAGCAGACAATACTTGGATGAAAATACGGTCTGAAGAAAGGGTGATATCATGGAAGGCAAACTGGATATGGGAGGATACGCACTCACGAGTCTACCGGATTACGCACATGTCGGATGTCTGCACTCTGATCTCCATCGTGGAAAAGATAAAATACGCCAGACAACTGACCACCGTTTGGGCTGAGGAGAGCGGTGCGTTAGAAGTGGAGAAAGCCGAATGGTCCTTTGGAAACAGAGGTAGCGGACCGCTGCATGATCTGATAGGATATCCCATGCCCGTGGGAGGTGAGATTATTTGATTGAGTCTGACTTCTATGGACTTGAGCAATAGAGTGGTCGTCAATCTTGTGGTGAACGGTGTGGAAACCGCTAAGAGGTACAGCGTTGAAAAGATGAAGGATCAACACTCGAACACTAACGTCTTCAGTACAACTCTCAAGGTGCAGATGGGGGATTTCAAGACGAAAACCTATAATCCCGAAGCCGCTACTCCCGTAGTCTCTCTGTTGATCGAACTCGATCCTCTGAACAAACAGTGAAAACAAAAAAAATTGAAATAATCAGTTTTTGTGATGTAGGGGAGGCAACTCAAAAAAATAAAATAAAAAAATATAATTGGATTTTATGAGATTAAATATTCAATTTCTCAAAATCCAATTATATTTTTTTGCATTTTATTTATTACTTTTGCTTTGGTATTTTAATTATTTTTTTAATTATTATTATTTTTTCATCGTACGGTGGACATGTTTTGTCCGGTCGATTCGAATTCTAACTCTCTATCGAACAGGACTAGGGTGAAAGCCTCGGTTCTCTTTGGCACGTTTCTATCGAATTGCATCTTGATCTGAATGTCTAAGACGCTACTCTTGAGTCGCTCGCACTGTTTACTGACGTCGAATACGAACAGAGGATACATCGATTTGTATTCGGATAGAGTGATTTTAGGATTACCAATCAATTCGTACAGTCTATGATATTTCTTTCTGAAATCGGCGGCGTCGCCATATAGCCTGCAGAAATCGTTCTTATCGAAAGAGGCGTTATATTCAATGGCTGGATATGTCATGGCGTTTAGAAATACCTGCATATTTCTCAAGTGACAATGATCGAACAGGGAAGAATTTTTCTCTTGAGACCTATCCCTATCAGTCTGAAATGCCACTGTGATGAATCATGGTCTTTCCGAAGCAGATTTCACAGTCAATCTCCAATCGGAGTGATTGGTGGATGATGGAATACTTGACGTGTCGCACTGTCTCATTCTTCAGATGTATCTTACCTGCATCGGTCGGGGTGGGTCTCATGATGGCTTCGGCGTTTCCTTTTCGAATCAACGTCAGATTGTGTTTGAATCCGTAGACAATCTTATCGTAATCTTCCGCGAATCCGAATATGTGTTTCAGAGGTATCCTGAACGAAAACGTTCCTCTGAGTCTCAACGTCTTGACAACGTAATCGAATCTCGCGGCGGCACCGGTATTAGCTGCACTCATGTCGGCGACGGTGTCTTTCACACACAATTGACTGAGTCCTTTAGATTTCGAAAGATCGTCTGGATACGTCAAGAGTCCGTAGATCGTGGTGGCTTGTCCAGGATGAAACACGGATTCTATCTCTTGTCCCGAGAGCATGTATTTTATATTACTGAACAGATGCACCATGTCATTATTGGCTAGAGTGACTACGTCGTCGTCAGCGTAATCGCTTCCGTCTTCTTTGGTGAGACGTCCCTGTATCACTATGTAACTTTCGCTGGGATGGACGAACAGATCTTGAGTCTTGACGTTGATTCTTATCTCACCGGCATTGTTCAAACTGATTCCAGTAACGGGTTTGTACTCGTGAACTTCGTATTCTTGAATGCTTTCATCTCTCAATAGACCTTCGGTTATATCTAATATATTCGTCATGTTTTTTTGTTTGTGTTAATTCATTTGCTTTTTTTATTATAAATTGTTTTTTTTAATTATTATTTTATTTATTTATTTATTTTCCTTACTATATATGTGTAAAAAAAGTGAAGGGTTGGTTTTCAAAACGCCGTCTTCTGCAATTCTTGTTCGTAAAATGTTCCAATGATTTCTCGGCTGCCATCTTCGTCATCCTCTAATGCTTCTATTTTGTAAGTCACTGGTTCTGTGTAAAATATTCTAATGATCTTAAGGATATCCTCGGTCCATCGAGGAGTGTAACCTTTCGCGAAGAGTGACTTATAAGAAGTGATTCTCACTTGATGGCCGACTGCAAATTTCGGTGGTCTAGACACCTTCTTGATCTTAATCCTTTCGGGATAGAGGTTCGCGAAGACTTGTTTTTCGTTTTGAGGATTGCTAGCTTCCGTGGGCATCATCTTGATTGATCTGTGTCGCGTGTTGTATTCGTCGATCAGTTCGTCTAGAACGTCGATATATTTCTTGGTCTTATTGGCCGTGAAATACTTGTACATTTTTTCCTTCATGGTTCTATTCCAACGTTCGATCACGTTAGCTTTCCCCTCGTTTCGATGGAATAGAGGTCGACCAATGGATGAACGTGACTGTTGTAAAATTCCTTCCCCCTTGTCCACCCACAATTTATCCGCTTTTCGAGAAGACGATGCGAATATGCTCTTCAGAGCCTCGGCCATGCAAGCTCCCAATTTATTCTTCAGAGGTCGCATCCATCCGACTTTTTGAAGACACGTCAATGTCCATCAGAATGTATTTAACACCCTCGTTCCGTTTCGAAGCCGAGTTCATGTCGATCAGATCAGCCGACCAGATCTGACACAGACCCTTCACGACCACCCTTCTCCTTCGAAATTTACGCGTTACGGGCTTGTGTAGTTCGTTCACCAATGCATTTGTTAATAATTTTTTCGGACACTTTTTTTTATCACCCCATCCGAATCGACGTTTGGTACCGATCACTTTACCGACCAGCGAACGTTCGAGTCTCTCTCTCCTAGTGGGATTCGGTATATTTTTCATTTTCGTAACATGTTTTTATTGCTGATTCGATTACGAGTCTCGACGCCGGGATGTTTAGCGTAGCACAGATCGTGAGCGTAAGCGGCTGAATCCACCCTATTGATGGGTTTGCTCCAAGATTTAGGAGTCAGATCTCGATTCCATCTCTTATTTAATTTCGTGCCGGGTCCCATGGATTGATGTCCTGGCAGATGCATTTCGAAGGGTAGATTATTAATCAATTCGTCAGGCCGGCACCACGTTTGACGAATTGCATTTTGGTCGAACCGTACACTTTACACGTTCCGTGAAGCATTGGACATTTATTTTTTGTCAGTACTTTTTTAATGTTAACCGTATCAGTAACTCTCTTGTATTTGACGCAATACATTTGTTATTTTTCGTATATATTTAATTATTTATTTTTTCGTATCTTTTTTTTTTAAATTTAAATATATAATTTATTTTTTTCTATTTTTTTTCTTTTATATATATATATTTTTTTTAATCGATTGCTTCTGGAATCTTTTTGGGGTCTAACAATTTACGATCGTTTCGCTTCTTCCCTATCTCTTTCCACGTTAGAATCCTTCATTTCTTCCTTGATGATTTTACGACTCTTGACTCTTATATTCGCTTCCATGACTTCGTATTTTTGTTTTTCGTTCAATATGTCGAATCTGACAGTCAAAACCAATCCTTCTACAGCCAACACGACCGGAATAGCAACGACGGCGGTCGATAATAGACTGATTGCGGCAACATTCAAACCCATAGGGGTTGCGATGAGAGTCAAATCCACACCATTCACAAATTTCTCTGATTTCGAATATTTCTTTTTGAGCAAACGACGAGAATCTCTCTCTCACGTTAGATACGATTGAATTCTATTGATTTGTTCGATTCGATACCTCTGCCCCACGTCGTCACTTTCTCCTCGTTCTAGAGGTGATGGTGGTAGAAAAGGTGCTGAGGGCTTGATGTCCGACTTCTCTAACGATGGAGAGATTTTTTACTTTGAGTTTCCGTTTTCATTTTTTTTTAAATTTATTTATTTATATCTATTATTTTTATTTTCATTCCTTATTATTTAACAAATTTTTTTTTAGTGGTCTCCCTTTTTTTAACAAGAGATCCAAAACGTGTCCCCTATCTTCGATGGTGAGACATCGATGCGCTAACTTCAACTCTTCTGATTTACCCTAACTCGCTACTCTTTTTGATTTACATCAATGACATTTCTGAATAAATGTCCTCTGCAGATTCGTGTAGGTGGTTCGCAGTTGATACGTGCATATCAAAGAACAACTCTGATCGAGATCAGCTCAGTATATATATTAACCTTGAACTTAATGTTGTATTATAATGGGCCCAGCAGTGGCTCGTAAATTTTAACCCATCAAAACCAAAGTCATGTTTTTTACCAGGAAAGTAGTAGTCGTGAGTCCAGTTGTGAGATTTATGGGGATACTTCTGGATCTCACAACTGAACATACACACCTTGGATTAACATTACAAGCTGAATTGAACTGACATACACATATTTGCAACATATGCAAGAAAGCCAACTCTAGGCTTTCCCAGTTGAGAAAACTTAAATTTACCTTGAGCAGAAAAAACTCTTGAAATACTTCCAATATGAGGGTATGCAGATGTAGTATGATCCAAAGCCGCCCCCGATTACTTACTTTCTAGACTAGATAAAATACAAACGGAAGCTGGGAGGATAATAACTGGCCCCACTAGGTCGGTACCGCCTTCGAAAGTATTCTTCGAGCTCGGCTGGGAGACCCTAGAACAACGACGAAAATTGCACAAGATGGCGACCTTCTCAAAATTCTCCATGGTGATGCCCCGAAGTACCTCCTCGAACTATTACTCCAGACATTTCAGGACTATTCACCATATAACACACGCGCTCGTTCGAATTTCAAAATTCCTCTGATGCACGCTGAATTATTGAAGAATTCTTTCATCCCATCTTTTATCTCAGAGTGGAACTCACTTCCCATTGAAATAAAGAACCTGGAATCTTTAAGTGAATTTACTGAGTTTTTCAAAAATGAGGTATGTAGGCCACCATCGCAGTTTGGGTTGGGTTCAAGAAAGATGAATATACTGTATTGCAGACTACGTAATGCATGCAGTCATTTTTGACAAATTTCAAAATCATATTCATGACACACCAAACTACTCACGTGGCAACGGAATGGAAAACGCATCACACTACTTTTTTGTCTACCCAAGGTATTCCAATCAAAGATTAATACTGCAACAGGACCTGGTCAACTTCACAATGAATTCCGTTATGGATATCCTTTACGGTATCCCTAACATAGCGGGGGAGGAATTCGCTAGAATTGTGCACTTGGTGATACCTTCCTGAAATTTGGCATGATGTAAGGGTAGGCATCAGAGATTTCAAAATCGATCGGCTACAAGTTGGCACCATCCTCTAGCCACCACTAGCAGCGAAATCCAAAATGGCCGCCAAGCGGATCGAAAAAAAGCTATTTTCGCCGATCGCACAACTGAAGCTCCAAACCTAACACCATACATGTGCTGTAATTGATGTGAATGATGGAGTGAAGCCCTTGGAACAAGTTGGGGGGAAGATTAATGGATAATGGGATCAGAATTTCCGTCGATGTGTGCGTCTGTGTGTCTGACTGTCAGTATGATCGTCCGTCCGTAGATAAATTAGTGTTGAATGTTTCTCGGGAATGCAATGGTCAAATGAACATGGTATGAGAGATTCCTGTCAACACATGAACAAGGGTACTCGATAGTATGCAGCAGTGGGGATACTTGGACATTTGATAATCCAATTAAAGTGACAGTCTATTCTCAACTTCCGGCATTTTCGATAGATTTATTTTCTAAGAAAATAAAACTATCAAATTTCTAGAGGAGTTCTGGTTCAATCTCAACACCATAGCGACACGTCTGCCAGCAAGGGCAGTGCTGGAATGAACTCGGGATGCATTAGTTCCCGTTGTTAATTATACAATGTTATCTTGCCAGTATAGAACATTGGCAAAATGGGACTAGAAGGGGTGAGTGTATGTTTGCAGTCATTCGAGGTACAGGAATATTTTTTGACTACAAGTAGTATTCTTCATTTTCGGCCAGTTAAGATGTGGTGTGTTCCAAGTCAGGATTAATGTTGCCGACACTTAATGCCCATCCCTCATGGTATGCTACTTTACCAGGGATATAGAGATATAGCCACCACTGGGAGCCAAAACATGACCTTTGATGTCGATGAGTGGTCGAAATGTTTTAGCGAATAACTTATCGAAATATGATCCGGTATGGCAATTTGATACCTTACGTTAGATTTATTAGATCAACTCAGGTATGGATTCATTGAGACATGAGTGCGCTACAAGATGAAGGATTTCCAAGTTGATTTGCTATGGAGTAGGAACTGACTAGTCACATGTGGCCTATGGCCAGAGAAAGACAAGGATACCATAGATGAACACACGGGTGAACGAAGGTATCAACTGTTGTACAGAGGCAAAATAGTTGGGGATATTGTATCATGCTATGCATGAATTAACACCGTCTTGTGCAGTAAATAACAGACTATTTTCCGAAATCTAAAACTGTATTCCTATACCCCGGACAATGTAGCAAGCCACATGGGATGAACATTTGTTAGCAAAATCAACTCAACTAGAAACATGACATGTGTTAACTGGCCGAAAATGGAAAAAAAAATACCAGAATAGGAGATGACTGGTCCTAACATGACAGTATACTACTCAATATTGTTACAACAGCCACCTTCACACTTACACAAAGGTGTGCACCTTAATCCAGCTTTCAAGCATTTGCAATTGCCCTTGCAGGCCTTGGCACAACTACAGTGGAGCATCAGTGCACATGCAGCACTTGCGTCTCCTAGGTGAGTCCAAAATGGGACCAGAATATTGAGACGTGGATTCCACTCCCATCCGTACTGTGATGGGTCTGGCACACATAAGTGTTTCTGCAGAGCACGATGCCAAATGAAAGATGACACAAGAATTACCCTTTTTACATGTTGATACAGAGCTGCTTTGGTGGGCGGGATGTTTTCCATAGACTTAAGGCCATGTGTGAACATATGCCGTCTCGCATCATTGACACGTGTACTGACACAACTGTTACTGTACATCTGTATGGTGAGTTTTTCGATATGCTGCATATGAGGGGAATCCTCTGAAAAGACTTGCGGATTCTCAGTCAATTCTATCATCATTTCAGTTGATGCGGGAAAATTCATCCATGCATTCCATCCTGTCTTCTTCCCAATGCCGAGCATGCTGGATGTTACATCACAACCTGTGAAGGCGTGGAAGAAAGTCAGGGCCTTACAGTAATCAGGTCCAAGTTGTGAAGCTATCTCATGAATTGGCATATCTTTATATGCCTTTCCAATTCCAAACCCAATCCACAGCTCACTGAGTCCAAGGTCACGGAATGTTGCGAAATGGTGCAAAGACAGAATGACGACATCAGAATCAACCGTGCGAAGAAAAGCTATTTTGTGACCTTGTGAGACTGCATGGTTGAGATGAAGCATCATGCGCGTGTCTGCTTCCTCGTGGTTCGATGGAGATATGTCACATAAGCTAACATCCTTATTGCATAGTACATATTCTCCTGATGTCGTTAACAACTGGTACTCGGATGTTGATGTTAATTTCAGCAGTTCAGCAGACAGGAACTTGAAAAATTCGTCTTTATTCTCACTAACTTTCAAGAATGCCTGCCAATTCTTCCCTTTAGGTAAAGGGACGTTCTCGGACACCCGTATCAACCTAACTGCTGTCTCACCGAGGCGTTTTGCTCGCGTCTGATTCTTCAAACTGCCTTCGGGGTAACAGTCATAGATCGCATCAACCCTTGTGGTGTTCGTGTTAATCAGAGATTCGATGTATGGCAATAATTGCAATCGAGCATATTCTCCAAACAGATCCGCTTTCTGTGGTTTGATTACATGGACTACAGCAGGCATATCCAAGATGACAACTGAAGCTTGTCTAGCTGCTGAATTCTTCCCTTGTGCAGGAATAGCTGGTAAACAATTGAGAATTTGAGATTTTGTCCCACTCCGTAGCTTACCTCTATCGGATAATGCTGGCGGATCACGTGCATTCTCGTGCATGAAAAACTCATCCATGTTTGAATCAGGCCGGGCTTGCAGTGAAACGAACATCTGGGTAACTATTGCGGCAGTTGCTTTACTTGACATGAGTTTGTCTCGGCCTTTGTCCAGGTTGGCTGGGGGTGGGTTAAGGAAGGTATATATATTTGCCTTGGGAATAACATCATTCAGGGGTACGGTGCATTCCACAAGCCTTTCCTTCAAGAAAGTGGAATATAAATGCTTGCCCCTTTCGGGTAATGACCGTAAACTCTTACTAACTTCGGGGTCCATATATTCACCAGTATCTAATGTCACCAGCTGACCACTAGTTTCATCATAAGGGTTGATAATGAGTCCCTGATTCACCAGATCGAGGAGAGATTTCAATTGATTCAGAAATTTTTTCTGCTCTGATACCGAACTTTCCGGGTGTTCCGTGTTATCTGATGATGTTGTGTGGAAACTTGCATATTCATACTCATCTATAACACGCAGAACTTCTGACCTTGAAAGCTCAATAACGACTTTCTCTTCAGCCTGGCCATAGAGACCTTTTGGACCACTGTCTTCTTTGAGTAGTTGGATACTATGTTCTTGGCTCTGATCTAAACCCATCATACTGAACTTCCTCTCACTACGCTGGACCACAAAATGGCCTTCCATGAATTTGTTGTGGATTGAAGGATGCCGCCTGGGTAGCTGAGACATGTCTCTCAGAAATACGGGGACCCACCGACAATAATTTGTATGTCCTAGGGCAAAAAAGTAACTGCACAACTCATCGATAGAACACAGTGTACCAGGCCAGTTACCGATTCGTTGGTTCCGAACGAATTGACAGCTTGTCAAGAGAAAGTTCCGAACGATTTCACCCCAATAGCGCGCAGTTGGAGATTGTGAAAGAATCCTCTGTTCCCACATTTCAAATGACTCATGGGGCCCAGTCTGCTGACAGTAAATCTCATAAGCATTCTTTCTGAGGATCTCAAGCCAAGCTAGAGTGAGAAGATATGCCTGTCGCGTCCTCTTGACATGTTTCCCACCAAGTAGGGATGATGCTACACCGGGTGTGAATATCTTTGCGAGGTGAAACATTCGCTCCCAACCAGAACCACCCATAAGCTTACCACCAGCTTCTTGGGTGCACATTTCAAGATGCAGGAATCCAATCATACACACCATTCGATCCTCACCTATCTCCTCTGGGAACAGCCATTGACATTTTTTCTGCCTGGCATACAACGGACAGTCACCTTCAATGACAGGTATCTGGCCGGGGTTTACGAAAGCAGTAGCTTCCCTGACCACATACATAGCATGCTTCTGCATACTGAGTGAGTCCGCTTTCTGCTCACTGAAAACAGGGAATACCCCAATAACTGCACGAGGTTTGACATTGTCTTGATCTTCATGTTTTGAAAAGAAGCCTGAAAAGGTCACAGGGACTTCATCAAGCTGCCAGCTGCCATCAACCTTCCCTTTATTGCTGATCTGTGACACATGAGACAACCAGTCATTCTCTCCCACGTTCAAATCTGCATATTCATTGGGCCGTACATTACATTCATCTGGAGATTCAAGCCTGATGTCCCCACCAAAGTCTTCAACGAAAGGAACAAATGCATAGTCGTCTGGGAGTTCAATTTGTGTGTCTTCTGGAACATCTAAACTCAGTGGTGGGGGATCAGTACCCACATTGTCCCTGCTCAGTTGACCAATGAGTGTGATGGACGTACCATGCATATCAGATCTACCAGATACATCAATGTTATCAGTGGTTCCTATCGAGAAAACATTACGTTTGCAGTTAGCTGGGACTACAACACCTTCGTTCTTGAACCGCAGTGAAACAGCTCTCGCGAAACTCCTGCGAACATCCATTACGCGATCATAAGAGACAGAGAGTCCCATTTGATGAAAATCTCTGATAAGATTTTTCATACGATCATGGGCATGCAACTTCAAACCCACATAAAGAGGCATTGGAGTTTCTCTGTCACGTCTCTGGTGAACATTTTGTGCATGTTCGGAGCGTTTCGCTGAATTGCTGATCAACATCTGTGAAATAGTACAAGCCACTCGAGTCTTGGCATTAACAGTCTCATCATCGCCTAAGTTCTGTATACTACATGTGCCCTCAAGTAGAACTCTAAGAAGAGTCAGGAGTGAGTTGGGTACAGGCTCGCTCAAGCAATAAGATGAAAATGATCCCGTGAAAGGAGCTTGAGATATGAGTATGTGTTTACGCAGAAGAAGACCCACATCAACTATCTTTTTTGCCTCTTCCTCAGACACTATACGAGTTAAAGATTCGGACAACAAGGAGCCAACTCGAAACCTACTTGAAATAAACACATCTCTACCCTGTGTGAAGGCGTCCCAGCCATCGCCCAATTTCTGCAACAAATGTTCTTTGAATCGAGTGGAATGTATTTCTTCACTAAGCCAATCAGAACCGACTTGCTTCAACCTCCGACTGTACAGATTCTTGAGATCGACAAGCTTCATCGCGGAATCGTTGTGTTCAACAAATGTTATGAGCTCTGCCATAACGAGAGGGTCATAGGGCAGGCCTGACGCGGAATGTTCGGCGTTCTTCGACTTTTTAGATTTAGCCGCTCGTGCTTCATTGGCAAGCTTACAATAACAGGTTTTGTGATAGTAAAGATCACTAGCAGCGGAATCAAATGCTGCATTGACCCGAGAAAAAACAACCCAGTTCTCGGCTTCCTTTGCCATAATTTTGAGTTTATTGTTATCAGACATTGATCTGCAAATAGGCTCACTGCTGTCACCTTCGCGTTTGTGACAATAAACACACTGGGGCAGTTTCCTGTCACAGCCAGATTCAAAACTTGTCCGTGTTCTTTTAGGACTCAGCGTGGAGCAGGATGCCACTGCCTCATTTCGCTCTCGCTTGTGTAGCACGCGCTGTACGATGTGAGTCCGAATACTGTCACGGCATGTCTTATGATATATTGCCTTATTCGTCAACAGTGACATCGACATACACTCATCACTCTCTCTCATCAAACAATCAATGGTCAAATTATATGGAAGCTCAACGCCATTATCTAGGAAGCGCGTTATGTCTTCCTCAATAGCTTTATAGGCGTCATGAAAACGAGATTCTCTATACGGACGCATCAATTTCTTGGAACTGTCTTGCTGGCAAAAGCAACAACGTTCCCAGTCAGTACTAGTCCGTACACGAAGAGGATTCTCACTCATTCTGTGAATGATTTTTGTGAACAATCGCGTTCTCGAATTAATTTCGACAGACAAATCAGAATTGCTTGCGGAATTACGCCAAACAAGAGATTGTATGGCAAAGAGACTGCTTCATAAAGAGCGTTGTTTCTCCGGGATCAGCGTCATTCAGGTTTGCCTGAATGACGCTGATCCCGGAGAAACAACGCTCTTTTCAAGTTCCAAGAAATTGATGCGTCCGTATAGAGAATCTCGTTTTATTCTACATCATCTCCCACGTCTGTTTCCAACACGTGCGTGGATCAGAGTTCACTTTCGCGCCCTTACAATCGGATGTATAGTCGGTAGACCGTCGAAAAGGAGGTTCCCTTCAGCCGCTGGCGGCCATTTTGGATTGTGCCGCTACTGGTCGCCACCGGTCGGTGTCAACTTGTAGCCGATCGTTTTTGAGAACCTCATAGCCTACACTAACAGTGTGCCAAATTTCAAGAAGGTATCACCAAGTGCACAAGCCGGTGTGACAGGAATGATAGTCCGTAGGAACGTTAGTCCCTCTGGACTATTATTCCGCGGAATTATAGTCCTAGGTCTAACATTTCTAGGAATAGTAGTCCGGCGGACTACTATTCCTAGAAATGTTAGACCTAGGACTATAATTCCGCGGAATAATAGTCCAGAGGGACTAATTTTCCTACGGACTATCATTCCTGTCACACCGGGTAATACAAAAATATATCAAAACAACCAATCGATTCAATACTTTTGAGAATATTCATCCGGGCAGGTAGTTAGTTCCATGTTTCCAGACCCGGATAGTAATGTAGTGCTGGTCTACTGTGGTGGAACATTTCCGCTTCATTAGAAAAATATGCTCTGGTAGCCACTGAGTGGGGTGCAAGTCGTCTAAAGTGATTGACATAATTGACCCTTTGCCCAATGTAGTGGCGGAAACCTGCCAGTACTATTCACAAAAATCACCAAATTTCATTATTTTATTTTATTTATTTTTTTTTGGCTTGTGTCCCCTCATTGAAGCGAGCTCGTTGAGCTCGTTCCAATTAGGGATCATGAGTTGTGTTTTGGCACAGAGGATGGAAAAGGGATAGTTATTGAAGAGGTTTATTTGCAGGTTTCCCCCTGTCTTTTTGGGGGGTAAAGTATTAACAACGACTGGAGAAACTTGACTATGCCGTACCGTGTATGTGGAATAGCTACTGACCTGTTGAAACTGACAATTTTATCTTACTGTCACGTATATACTATTATCACGTGAGAACCATAGGGTTTTTATCTTCCAGTGGAAGAAAGAGCATTGTGGTTGTCACATGACGAAATGTCGTTAGGCGTAGCTTACCACCTTTATTTATGTGTGATGATAAAACATCGCACGCACCTTGCAGTGATGGGGCTCTTTTGGAGTGTTGCGTCCTGGTGAGTTGGCTGGAGGCAGTTTGATATTTGTTTCATGAGTACATGGTATCAATTGCCCTCTTTTCTTCTTTCTCTTTTTCGTACTCTGAATATCTACCACAATAATACCATTGCAATCTTGAATAGCGTATTGTTTATTCTTATGTGTATATATTGAACAAATGCTGCATTTACTTGTTAATCGTATACTATTTATTTATTTATTTCTTGGGGTTTAACGACACTTTAACAACCAAGGTCATATCGGTGACATTTTTATGGGTGGTGGAAGCCGGAGAGAACCACCGAGCAACGACGAGCAGCTGCCAGCTCCCCAACATCGTAACTCCGCACTTCAACACAGCTGGGTTAGATTGGTTGAAGACATGCGCACCATCGACGTGCAGATCGCCTTAGTACACAGCGTCATCGTGCTCCCACGTGGACAACCGGGGTGAAGTGCCTTGCCAAATGACACAACTCGGGAGTCCGAATCGATCGCTCAGACGGTCACCCATCTAAGGACTAACCGGGCTCGAGATTGCTTAATTTCGGTGATCGGACGAGAACCGGTTAATGCCACCGCGCCCCCTGTTAATCGTATACAAAGGAGAAGGCGTTTTAAGTGTTCAGCACTTGTTGTCCAATCCTTTTTGTTTATTTCGACAAATAATTTTTTGCGTCAAAAAAATAACTTATGACCCCTCTTTGGAACGAGGGGCATAAGTTATGTTTTTGAGACAAAAAGTGAAAAAGTAATGAAAATTGGATGGCGAATTTTGTGAATAGCGCTGGCCACTTTTTACCGTTACGTTGGGTAAAGGGTTAAGACAAGGAATGCACATTTTTGGCTCCATTTTTAACAGAAGTGTTAAATATGGGGCCAATATCTATATTTTGTTTAACAGAGAGGTTCATTGGTCTTGAACATATCTTTGTGTTTGAATGGTACCGTACCAATGAGGCGGACATGCCACCACTCATGTATATCAGACTCTTCTATGAGCGCGCCCCCATCACCTGAACAATATACTTGGACAATTACCACTCTGCGTTCCGCTGCTTTCACTTGATACTTCTGGCCTTCACTTTTTAGCAAATTTACTTTCGAGTCACTTTCTATGTCAGGCTGATTTCCCTTGATAGTTTTTCCTCTAAATTCTTTCTTTTGGTTGCAACAAGGGTGGGGGAGGGGGGGGGGGCACTAAAAATTTGCAAGACGTGACGTCCTATTTTTTATTCGGCTCCTTTTTACACCCACCCACCCACTACGTGCAAATTTTCTACTACCGTTCTCAGACACCCACCCCCCCCCCCCACTCTCCCATTAAAATCCAAAATAAGCTTATAAACTTAGTAGGTACAGCTGTCTTTAAGGGTTTTTCATAATGTTCTTAACCCTTTACCCAACGTAACGGCCAAAACCGGCCAGCGCTGTTCTCAAAAATCGCCCATTAATTTTGATTATTTTTTCATTTTTTGTCTCAAAAACATAGGTTATGACCCCTCATTGGAACGAGCTCGACGAGCTCGTTCCAATGAGGGGTCATAACCTATGTTTTTGAAACAAGAAATGAAAAAATTAGTTATTCGATCATTTTTTGGCAAGTGTCGTCCGCTTTTCATGTTAGATAAAGGGTTAAACTGGTACCACCAATTTAAACCTCTGTGGGCTGCTGTGGACCCCAGTCTACAAATGACAAGCTGTTCATTATCAGGCTTGGCCAGAGCAGGTGTACATATACGGAAACAAATTTTCATTTGAATTGTTCCCAAAATATTGTCTGGACATTTTCTACATTTCGAACAAGACACCCAACCCTACTAACGTGTGACATTTTCTCAGTTTAAGCCCAATATTCTCAAATATAAAGCCTCCTGATGTTGTATTTATGTAAAGAGTGTGATGCACAACATCATCTTTAAGGTTTGAAACACAAATGATGGTATATATTAGCTGATATATTGATATATTTTTAAAAAATTAAAAAAATTGCACAAGTTGGAAATGCACATTTTTGGCGCACTCAAGAGACCGACCCACCCCCACGTCACGTCTTGCAAATTTTTGGTGGCCTCCCCCTGGTTGCAATACAGTTTTTTACGTTGGCAACAGTACAAATCTTTTACCCTCTCTCCACCTCATCAAGACAATGTGGGCAAAAACAACCCTATATCCACGTAGTTTATCACTTCTTGAAAAAATTCAGTGAAAAAAATACACGTTGGCATGTGACTTTTGCTTTTTAATTTGGTAACTCCTATATAGGTTATCCGTCAGAGGCGAGGGGGAGGGGGTTTGGTTTGTGAGGGAATTTATGTCACCAACATTGGTAATTGTCCAAGAACATTGTTCTGAGCTACCGGAATTGGATCGCGTCTGTTGTGTCTAACAAACTTATTTCTATCGGACGTAGTGTAATTATCTCTTTCTTTATCGGAATATCATTTTTTTACTTTCCAAAGTCTGATTTACTGGGATTTTCGGGTTTGATTATAAACGACAACTTCACAAGTGAATTATGCAATCAACAATTGTGTCATAAATCCATGCGAGCAAACGAAGACACTTTGTCGTGGGTGTAATGGGGACTTCATTGTTTTGTTTTTTTTAACCCTTTACCTAACATGAAAATCCAACGACACTTGCCAAAAAAATTCTTGAATAATTAATTTTTTCCTTTTTTGTCTGTCTCAAAAACATAGGTTATGAACCTTCATTGGAACGAGCTCGATGAGCTCATTCCAATGAGGGGTCATAACCTATGTTTTAGAGACAAAAAAATGACGATTTTTTTAGAATGTCGCTAGCCTTTTTGGACGTTACGTTAGGTAAAGGGTTAAATAATATAATTATCGCTAATAATGAAAAGTAATAAACAGAGTAATCGCTTGACTGGACTGGTTACGTGAAATAATTCATTCGAGGTGAGGGACCATATTGCAAAAACACTCGTGCGCATTCGCACAACGTCCCTCACCTCTCATGAATTATTTCACGTAACAAGTCCAGTCAAGCGATTTCTCTCTATTTAACTTCTCAAACGTTTCGTTGATTCTGCATCTTTTTTTGAAATTCAGTAAATAAATACCCTACACAAATAATTTATCGTTTCCAAATCGTCTTTTCGACTGACTCAACAAATTCAGTGCAACCTTTAGCACATGGTACCGTATTTCAAGAAAACGCGTCCTGTTACAGCTATGCAACAACCGGATCGAGAAATTTCAACTATCGGCTGATACGGAAATGTTAGTCTCACAAATTCCCTCTCCGGGTGACACCTCCACGCGTCTGACAGATAACCTAATACTACCGTCCTGTTTCACACTGAATAATTATTATCTTCACTCACACTTTTCATAGGACATTTCTCACCAATATTTTATATTTTTTTTCAAAACAAGCACTTTATCATTTTATTCACACTTACGATCTCACTTCATTAACAGCCTACTTGATAAATCAGGGAACTTTTATCCTCCATTAAAAGTCCGAGTGCAGACCGCTATAGGCTTTTTTGCAGGAAAACAGTGTATTGTTACGTATAATATTAACAATGTCGATAAATATATATGTAATTATGGGTTCAAATTAAAAAAAAACTACTGTCTAGAAATCTATTAAATATATTTTTTTCAAATTTGAATGCTCTTTACCCGATCTATCAATATCACAATTAACCCACCTGGTTTGTGAAAACAAATCATGTTGCATTTTATACATTTTTCCCTGTAAAATGATTCTAAACAACAAAATTTATTGAATTTTTTTCCTGAAAAGCAGACGACACTTGCAAAAATAATTCTTGAGTAACTAATCTTTTTCATTTTTTGTCTCAGAAACATGGGTTATGACCCCTCTTTGGAACGAGCTCGACGAGCTCGTTCCAACGAGGGGTCATAACCTATGTTTTTGAGACAAAAAATGAAAAAAAATAATGAAAATTAATTGGCGATTTTTTAGAATAGCGCTGGCCGGTTTTGACCGTTACGTTAGGTAAAGGGTTAAATGATTCAAACAACAAAATTTATTGAATTCTTTTCTCCTCAAACTGTCACCATCCTGTTGCAATAATACAACAACAGAGTAAGAATATAAACTTCCAAAATCATAAAATTATTATCAGAGGAATAAGCACTGAAAACATTAACCCTTGCATTTTTCTCAAAATATAACTGAAAAAAATGTACTTTTGTTTCATAAAGTGTTTGCATGAAGTACAATTTATAGTAGAAGTACAGCATATGACAGAAGCACACTCTTACATGTGATGACCTCAATGAAAAAGAAACAAACCATCAAGCAGTGATGGCTATATGACCCCGATCGCTGCCACCAACTTAGCGAAAATGCTTACACCTAATCCATTGGGGTCCTTACATTTCAATTCCAGTGACAAAATCTCCAACTGCTTCCCCCACATGTACAGTACGCAGAGATAACTAACTTGAAAAATTAATAAATCACACTTTTGTGTGATACAGACAACACACTTTTGTGTGATACAGACACTGCCAAAATGAGTTGAAAGTGGAAAGTTCACCTGGTTTTATACTGCAACCAGATTAAGAACTGATGTACAATATGCTCTTTGGGATGAACCAACCTGTTCTAAATTAAATATGTTAGTACTAATTACATCAGACATTCGGTAGTACCCATGGCTGCCCAATATTCAAATTAAATTGATCAGGAGAGATGAAACTTGGTGGGTGGGGATAAAAAAAAGAATTTTCCAAAATAAATCAAAATTGAGTTTTGAATCACACAGCTCTGTACAATATCAAAGCACTTCTTAATTTAACCCTTCGGACTCTGATAGAATATGCCATACCGGTTCAGGGCCAACATCTGGTAGAGTCTATATTCGTTAACTGGGGAAGACCAATCAATATTTTCAACGTGCAGTCTTATTTCTATAATCATTTTCATGAGCTTCTCCCATTCGATTCCCTTCGGTTTATTCCGATTCTCGTCATAAGGCCTCAGGTTATTTAAAGGAGTAAAATGTCCAGAAAACAATAATACGTCATCGGAAAAATCCTGCCACGCGGTTTGAAATATAAATACGTTCCTTAACTGGTTGAGTGCTAGAAGCCACTATCAGGGCTTTCCGAAAAATGAGAGTATCCAAACAAAAGCCAACATTTTTCTTGCACACTGTTCATATTCAGTCAAAAGCAAATAATATTTTGTTTATATAAACAACGGTGTCCATATCCAAACCAAAAGGGTGTATTTTCGATTCAGTTGTCAAAAGTTAGCTCAAGTATCTATATTTTTCTTCCAGGTGTTACTGTAGATATAAATATTTTGTTTTAGTGTTGTATAGGTGTGATTTGTAATAAAAGATAGTTATATTAGTGTTTTGTTTAGTTTCTTTATCGGATATCAGTGTTTCCTATCTTCGCGCGGGTCATTTTCGGTGTTTTGTTTTTTTTGTTTTGTTTACGATTTCGACCGGTTCTTCATAATTCAAGCTTCTCATTCTAAGTGTTTCATGATGCGAGAGCTTCAGACCAGCAGGGTAGAGACGGTTAGTATAGGTGCACAGGTGGGGGGAGTGGTTGAGGCCAGCAAAGGGGGTGCTGGTGAGTTACCAACGGACGGCCAGCGGTCGTATGTGTGTAGGCACTGTGCTATGGTGTATGTGGATGGGCGTGAGCTGGGGGGGTTGGGGATGTGTGCCATCTGCGTAGAGTTAATGCAGCTGCTAGAGGCATATGTAAAGTTGGAGGAAGAGGTGCAGGTGGTGAGGGGGAAACTAGGGAAGACAGGAAAGTCTAGCGTTACCCCAGTTAGGGTGGCATTCGATGGGGAGTGGAAGGTGGTGGGTGGTAGGAAGCGGACTTTTGACGTGGATAGTGGGTCTTTTGGGAATAGGAAGGTGCGTTGGGTTGAGGGTAGGGGAGACGTAGGGGCTAGAGTGTCAAATTCCCAGGCTAGTAGTGTGAGTCGCGGGGCGAAAAAGGCGTATTCGTTTAGAATTGGATAGTGAGGGAGATAGCGATGACCATGTGGAGTCTGTCAGGGTAGGAGTCAGAGGGAAGGTTAGGAAGGTGGTAAACGAGGACAAGGTGTCTTGTAGTGGGAGTGGGCAGCAGATGGAGTGCAGTGTCCAAAATAGATTCAGTGTGTTAGGTAATTTCGAGAATTCTGAGGTGCAGGTTGGGTCTGAAGAGGTGGAGGTGGAGGTAGGCATGGAGGTTAGTGTGGCGGAGTGCAAGATTGCGAGCCGGTCCAGTTGGAACAGAGATGGTAACAGGGGTAGTGGGACAGAAAAGAGGACAGGGAAGAGGCAGTTGGTGGTTGCAGGGAGTAGTATAGTGCGGGGGTTAGATAGGATGGTGTGTGGGCCCGGCAGTGTCAACATGACCAATTTGTGCTTTCTGGGGGCTAGGGTGAAGGACCTAAGGGACAGAGTGGGTGGATTAGTAAAGGGGTCAGGCCCAGACCCAGTGGTTGGTGTACACGAAGGGACCAACAACATCAGGGAGAGAAAATCAGTTCAGCTTATTGAGACTTACAAGGACTTAATAACTCAACTGAATGCCAAGAATGCACAAGTAGTGGTTTCGGGGCTTCTCCCAGTACTAGGTGATGGGGCGTGCGTAATTCGCGGAATTGGGGGGAGTACTGTAAGGAACTTGGGATGCCCTTTGTAGACAATTGGGGGTCGTTTTGGGGCAGAAAGGACCTATATGGAAGGGATGGTCTCCATCTTAGCCCGAGGGGTGCAGAGGTTTTAGGAAGAAATATGTTGCAGGTGGTGGAGCCTTTTTTTATATAGGGAGGGGAGGGGGGTCAGCGAAGGGGGGATGAACACAGGAAAGCACCCCGGCTGAGGTATCAAAAGAAATTGGATGGGTAAGGATCAATCTGAAAAACAAAAGTATTGCCCTTGGGGTTGTGTATTGTGCGGTGGAGGGAAGCAAACCCGAATGGAATGATTCGATATACTCAACACTAAGGTCCAGTATCACCGAACTACAAAACAAGGGGCTCGGTATAATTCTGATGGGTGACTTTAATTGCCACATAGGTAATGATGAAGAAGGCATAGAGGGTGGGGACAATAAAGTCAACAGGAATGGAAGGAAGCTGTTGAACGTCAAAAACGAGCTCGATCTGAAGATTCTGAACAGGGACGCGAGGTGTAAGGGGAAATGGACCTGGGAGAGGAACGACAGAAAATCAATAATCGACTACATCCTCACAGATATTAATTTATGGAGGGAGGTGATAGGGGTAGAAGTGGATGATGAGGGTAAAATGGAGGTGGATAGTGATCACAACTTGATTACAGTGACGATCAGGGCCAAAACTCTAGTAAAAAGCAAAGGAAGCTCTAAGGAGATTTGGGAACTCAAAAAGATGCTGACTGGGCGAAGTTCAATGAAAAACTGAAACCAAAGCTTGCAACCGCACCCAAGAGGGGCAGTGTCCAGAAGATGGCCCACGTCATAGTTGCGAGCCTGGTGGAGGCAGGAAATGAAAGTGTAGGAAAGGTCAGGGTGCCAACACGGGAACTTGGGTACAGAGTGAATGAAGAACTGAAAAGGGCCATAAAGGGAAGAAAAGCTAAATGTGCTGCATACAGGAGAAGTAGAAAACTTAAGGGGGCGGAAAGCAACGAGGCCACAGTAGCAAAGGAAGAATACCACCAAGCACGAAATAAAGTTAATAAGATTAAAGACGATAATCGGAGAGTACGAAATAGCAGTCTTATTAGGACGATAAGAACGACAGGGGGGTCGAGTTCGAACGTATTTTGGAAAAGGGTGAATAAACGTAACAAAGGAAGTAACCCACAGAGTATTAAAGTAGATTGCAGAGTTACAGACGAGCAAGATCAAGTCGCATCAGAACTAGTCAAGCACTGGGGCATGGGGAGCCCACCGGAGTGTCCGAATCAGGTCGAGGAAAACCTATCGAACTTCGTGTGCAGCGAAATTAAAACGGAGGAGGTGCGAAAGGTGATATCAAAATTAAGGAATGGAAAGGCGGGAGGAGTGGATGAAATTCCTAACGAGTTTATCAAAAATGGGGGAGAGGAACTCGTGGAAAGCCTAACTGCCCTATTCAATCTAGCCCTAGAAAATCAAGAGGTCCCAAAGGAGTGGAGAGAAAGCAAAGTGATATTTATTCACAAAAGCGGGGAAAAGACGTTTTGGATAACTATCGAGGGATCTCTGTCAGTAGCAACATTGGAAAGGTTTTCTGTAAAGTCCTTTATGGGAGACTAGAGGAGGTGATTGAAGAGAAGGGTTTTTTGGGAGAAATCCAGAATGGCTTCAGGAAGGGAAGGAGAGTAACTGACCATCTTTTCACGCTATCCCAAATGATAGAATCCGCGAAAGCAAAAAAGAAAAAGATGTTTATGGCCTTTTGGGATGTCAAAAAGGCATACGATAGAGTATGGAGGGAGGGTATGTGGCGCAAGCTGGAGGCTCTGGGCTTAGGAGGCGAGTTTGTTGGAATTATGAAAGCATTATATAAAGATGTACAGAGTGAACTTAGCCTGGGAAACATTACAACGAAACGTGTGCCTATGGAGATAGGCCTAAAACCAGGGGTGTATCCTTTCGCCAGTCCTGTTTGCATTGTACATCAAAGGTTTAGGAGATGAACTCCTGCGTAGCGACGAGGGGGTAGCAGTTGGGGACTTGAAGATCCCAGGGCAATTTTTTGCAGACGATATGGTTCTAGTGTCAGAAAGCGAAGAGGGGCTAACGAAAATGCTGGGAATCGTTGGAAAATATGAGAGCAAATGGAGACTCGAACTTAATGAACGCAAGAGCAAAGTTATACCTGTGGGCCGCAAAGTGGACCCCACTCGAAGGTGGAGAGTGGGTGAGTTCTGCATTCCGGAAGGGAACAGCAAACTTCTCAGTGTAGGAGAGACAGGTGATTACGAGTATTTGGGGGTAAATATAAGCATTACAGGAAGAGGCATCTACCGAAACCACACAAATAAACTGATTCTGAAGGGGAAGCGAATCCTTAACCAAATGAAACTTATAGGGAGAAACAGTTTCAATAAGGTTTTCGTGGGGAAAACCATTTGGAAAATGGTGGGGCTGCCAAGTATAACATACCTGGAGAGAATCTCCAAACGGAGATAAGTAAGTGTCGGACTCTTCAACTTAGTAACCCTCACAACTCCCACATACCCGCGCCATTATGCCAAAGAGAGGCGTTCATATAAATTGTATTATTTGCTCGCCGATCTTTGTAAAGTAAATAAACTTTCTAACTAAATCTCGCACTTACCCCACACAGGCAGGTTTGTCGTGAAATGTACCAACGGCGTGCGGCACGCTTTAGCACGCTGAACCACTGTAGTCCTACATGCCTAACCAATCAGTGACTCAGGATTCACCTTCTTGAACTTTTATTAATTCGTCTTGTTTAACTGGTAGAGTGCTGGAAGCCCATATTTGGGCTTTATTCTGAAGTGTCGGTACCACAACTTGAAGGCTTCATATTCAGTCGGTGGATGTTCGATATATCCCCTGTGTAAAGTAAAATAATTTAGTCTGTTAGGATTTACCTTGTTGCAATTTATGGGAGAGTGCCTATTGGCACTCTCCCATAAATTGTAACAAGGCAAAGATGTGTGAACAAATTTTTATGACCAAAAATAATTCAGCACTCTACCAGTTAACAGTCAGTTTCATGGTATTTATTTATTCACTGGAGTTTAACGACATTTTCAACAGCCAGGGTCACCTCGTGTCGGACAATTTTACGATGGAGGACGCCGGTGTACCTGGAGAGAACCACCGAGCAAGGATGAGCAACTGTCGGACTCCCGAACGTACTAACTCCATACAAACAGGTTTAGCATTGGTTGAAGACAGATGCACCATGCGTTCAGCCTTAGCACACGGCGCGACCCTTCTCCCACGTGGTCAACTGTAGTTCCATGATAGCAAACATCTTCTAACAGATGCTGATTTGAATTTGCTTCTGTCGGTCTAACCTTTGTCTCCTTTCCTAGCACGACCAGAAGGCGACACTTGCATTTATTAAATAATCAAATAACATTTGTTTTCAATTTTGGGTTTACAAAACATGATCTTTCATTGGAACGAGCTCAGCGAGTTATACGCTATATGTTTTGGAGGCAAATTTTGAAAAAGAAATTAATGGCGAGTTTTGTGGACAGGGTTCGCTGTATACTGCTGATACATAAGGTACAGGTTAACCTAGTATGGGAGGTGGCGCGCTGGCTTAGTAGGTAGAGTTGCAGGCTGCAAGCCGAGAGGTCCTCAGTTCGAATCACACCTACGGCAACCGCATTGTGCCCTTGGACAAGATACTCCACCCCCATTGCCCTACATGGGGGCACGGTGGCGTTGTGTACTAAGATGTACTTCAACCAATGCTAACCCTGCTTGTGTTGAGTAAGTATGTTGGGGAGCTGACAGTTGATCGCAGTTTCTCGGTGGTTCTCTCTCCGGGTACTCCGGCTTCCTCCACTCATAAAACTGTCGCGGTAATAATTAGCCAATATGCAGAAATATGTGACCTTAAACACCAATAAATAAATAAATAAATAAATAAATAAATAAATAAATAAATAAATAAATAAATAAATAAATAAATAAATAAATAAATAAATAAATAAATAAATAACCCGGTGTGGGCAGTTCCAGAAAATGCATTAATGACTTTTAGTGATTACCCGAGGAAGCCCTTCTCCTCCCTATCTGCATTTTTAAAATACTCTCGAGAGACCCATTCTGTGCACTCATATCCAGTTTGCAAGAGGGGAGCAAGGTGTTTCATTTGTTAACCCATTACCTAACAGGAAAGGCAGACGACACATGGAAACAAAATTAGTGCTTAACTACTTTGTTAAAACTGTCTACGTCAAAAAAGCTTACACCCCTCTTTGACACGTGCTCAACGAGCTCGTTCCAATGAGAGGTCAAGAGCATCTTTTGAGAAAAAATCTGAAAAAACGAATGTAAATTGAATGGTGATTTTTGTGATTAGGGCTGCCCGATTTTGCCGTTACGTTTGACAAAGGGTTAACAAATTAGACTTGAGAAAGAACGGTCGACGGTTCAATCTTGACTCACCTCATCTGCACTATTTCTTTGGATATATACTCCATTTTCACTGTCCTGGTACGAACACAGTACACTATGCACTAAGGCGTGTGTCTCGACGACAGAAAACTTAGCTTCATAGGCTACTAAACCCGCTGGTTCTAAGTTAGTAAGTTGGTGAGGTCGACAGTAACTGGCCGTTATCGGGTGTTTCTTTCCAGGGACCCTGGTTTCATCTACCTGTAATACTGTTCGACTGAGAGGAGAGAAGGTCTCGTTTTCCAGCCGATTATCCTTATAATTTCTCTGTGCTATAGTCAGCCAAGGTGACCACTATGATGACTATTTTCAACGGCGTCATTTATAATTTTTAATCTTCTGTTTTTGTTGTAGGGACTCTTACGATATGTGGACAGCAATGGTCATCAGGCGCGCCCGCAAGATCGTCCATGCAATCATTACATATTGGCACCCCAGTGGGTGCTATCATATCACCTCTCGTGATTGCGCCGTTTCTGTCAGGCGATCCTTCTGAAGATATTTCAACAAACTCGACCCGAAAGATAGCAATAATGAACAACACAACAGGTTTTTATCAGGCTTCTAATGATAGTTCTTCGTTAGCGTCTATACTCTATATGCAGAGGTACACTTTCAATGGCACGTTGAAATACACAAATAACTCAAATACGTCCGAGCACGGAAACGATGAAACAACAGTATATCAAAAACTGATCATACCATTCTCTATTTCTGGGGTTTTGATTCTTGTTGTAGCCTTTCTGTTCCTCTTTGAGTTTTTTAAGAATTCGCGACTAAAGGCCACAGAGATAAAACATGTAGTGATACAAACAAACAACGCTGAACGGAAGCAATCCAGAACAATGATGGTACATTTAATAACATTGTATCTGGTTGGACAGCTCTGCTTTTTCATCAAAGCTTCAGAGAATTCCTTCACACAGTTCTTTACAGCGTTTTTACAGAGAAAGATGAAGTGGAACAAAGTTCTAAGTTCAGATATAATGTCAGTATATTGGGGACTGTATGTCCTTGGCAGATTAATTGGAATGTTTATATCTTATTATGTAAAGTCTTCAACACTCTTATTTGTTGACTGTATTTTGGTAATACTGTTCCTTGTAGTTCTGTTGGTGGGCACGATTTTGGATATCCATTCTTTAATGTGGTTGTGTGCAGCTTTGCTTGGCATTGGATTTTCGTCGTTTTCTCCAAGTATAGTGACTTGGAGTCACAATGAAATTCTTTCACCAAGCGGGAAACATAACTCATTTCTAACAGTTACAAGCTGCTTAGGTAGTATTGTGCTGCCACCGGTTATAGGTAATCTTGTTGATATTGATTACGTGTGGTACGTGTATGTATTATTAAATACAAGTTTTCTCCTTTTGATCAATCACACCTGCTTATGTGTGTTTGCACGAAAAAAGCGTACATCAAACATATGTTTAGAGAACGTCAGCATAGCTAACAGCAGCGGAGAAGTGACCAAATGATAGAATAAGACTTTGGAGCAAAGTTGGTAAAATTCGTCAAGTTTATGGACAGAACGTCATGATGTGTGAATTCGTTTGGCAATACAGCACGAGTTCCAACGCGGAAGGATAAAACGAGAACCCGTCGTGACGTTGTGTTTATTACACGCCTCTTTGCCATAGAATTCATTAATTTAAAAATTCGGTCTTATTTGTAGACTTTGACAGTCACGTCTGCATGAAACAAAATCAAGAACAAAACTCAATTATTTTGGCAAAGACGTGTGGCAGATCGACACGAAAACAGAAAGAAATTTAAATTAAAATTGTGATCAAAGGGTTATTTATTCGTATTTTAAAGAAATTAGATGCCGATATCCGAGAGATATTCTCTTCGAAGCCAGAATCTGAGTCATTTACAGAAAAAAGTTTAGTTTCGTTAATTTTGGTGGATTTGAACAAAAACGAATTTCAACTGACAAACGATTTATTGGTTGTCACCACAGGTTCCGAATTGATCTGGGTCAGAATGCGACGTTTCGATTGGCCGATTACGAAAATGGGCGGGGTTCAGTTCTTTTGGTAGATCCATGCCGTCAGGTAAAAAAATAGTCCGTCAACGGAAATCCGCATGGAACACGTGTTACGTAGGGATTTGTAAATATAAAACATATGGAAAAGTAATAGGCTTGTAATAAAATGAAAAATAGTTGGGGAAGTGAACACTGCTAGGAGTGATTCGGTTGTCATGGTCACCACGATTTAACATTTTCTACTCAAATATGGGCTTGGGATGCACTTTTCATGTCGTTTTAATCCTTGTTACATACACACACGGACTTTCACATGTACAAACATTCCACACGCCTACACACGCAGCCTCACCACCTCTCTCACGCACACACATCCTCTCCCACACACAATCACTTGGTCTTGTTTAACCCTTTACCCAACGTAACCGCCAAAACCTGCCAGCGCTATTCTCAAAAATCGCCAATTTCCCCCTCACACCCCACTCGATGCAGCTCCAGTGTCTGGTTACGCCAGCAGGTTTGTTACATTGGAGAGTGCTGACATGGCTGCTAGCCAAAATTGAATCGAAGAAGGGAACACCTGGGGTTGTTTCCTCTACTGCACCCACATCAGCCTCTTCAGCTTTCTTTTCGGTTCATTATTTTTTTTTTTTTTTTTTTGTCTCGTTGAGCTCGTTCCAACGAGGGTCATACCCTATGTTCTTTGAGACAAAAAATGAAAGAAATTAGTTATTCAAGAATTGTTTTGCAAGCGTCCTCTGCTTTCCATGTTAGGTAAAGGGTCAAACAATTTTGTGGGGACTTGTTTTTTCTTTTGTTCTCGGGGACAAACAAGTCCCCACAAAAAGCTGGTCTTCGAAATACTGTTCTTAATCAAAATCTCTGCTGAGTCCAAGGTGGAATTTAAGTCACGAACCTTCTGTCTGAATCTAACTGTTTTCGAATTATGGGCTTCCAGAGTTTTTTAATTTTGTCCATTTACATTCATTTTTGACGTTTTTATGACAATTGAAGTGTTGGCATTTTCCTCCTAAAAACGCTTTAACGGTGCCATGCATAACTTCCTACTTACGTAACCAACATATTTCGAACACTGTTCTTGGGGTAAATGGCCTTGTGAATACCATTGATGGATTTACAAATTTCAACCTGTATCTAAAAAGCGTCATTTTTTTCTTGAACGTTTTATATCACCTCATATATTGGGATCCTAATCTCGAAATTCAAAAAAATGTATTCTCCAATCAGAACCATTTCTAAAAATGTGTTGCCGACCTGGAAACTTCTCTCAACAGTTAAGGTCGAACTTTAGTGTCGTCATAGTTCCAAAAATTAAATGCGTCGAATTTTCATGATTCATTAGTATTCCGAGGGACTCGAAAATAGAAACCATTTGTTATCTTATCAATTTAACGCAGTTTTTGACGTTTTTGCGGCCCCCATCTGTTTTTTTTTTTCTTCTTTTTTTTTTGAAGGGGGGGGGGGGCATTTCAATAAAACAGAGACACACAAAGCTTCATACCTACTTAAGCTATAACAAAATATCCACTCCGCCCATTATCAATACCGGAAGCGCGGTGGCTCAATGGTAGACTGTTGGACTTCTATGCTAGAGGTCCCGAGTTCGATCCCTGTCCGGGACGACCCGCCTTGTCTCCAATAAAAAAACATATCTAAAAATGCGTTGCAGACCTGGAAAATTGTGAACGGTTGAGGCTAACATTATTTTGGTGACGTCACGGGACTTGAACGTCAGTGGTAAGAGATGTATGGATAGGCCCTCATTGAATCTCAGGTGACGCCATAGTAACGTGACCTAGTTACGTCATGTTGTGTTGTCATGGTAACCCGCGTGAGCGACCATCTTGTGACGCCATCCCCATAGTGATGCGTGGTTTGAGAGCGCAGCGCGTGTTGTTAGGGTGATACGTGTTTCCGTCGTCCATTTTGTATACTTGAGGCCGCCATGTTGGTTTCTATGGTAGCACGTGGTTGCTATGTTACCCAAAACCTTCTAATAGGACTGGGGGTATGTTTAGAGGGTGTGTTCGATTGAACAGGAGTTATTTTCCGATTCGGTGAATTTTCCGATTCGTTGAATTACCACAAACAACCCGAAAATCCCTCCAAATCACCGAAATTGACTTTATTTGATACAGATTCCCCATTTTATCGGTGGCATTTTACCAAGGGCACATGGGGTACGTTCGATTGAATTGGAGTATACCTCAGTAGCGCAGAAGAGCCTTTCAGTTGGAACAGCTTTGCTTATTGTTACTATATTTAGCAATTTCTGGTCTATTCTTTTTAGTTCTGACCCTATTCCGAGTACTCTTGTTGTTCCCTTTATCGAGATCATTTATATAGATTATAACTAACCAATCAGATTGCTTGATTTCCCATAATCTCTATGCAGAGTTATCTCCCCTTATTACAGTGAAGTCAAGTCCGATTCTCATCACCTCTATATCCAATGGCCATATCCCATGGAATCCCATTTTTAGAAAACATCTCTGGTTATGGAATCCTTTTTTGTCCTATGAGGCCATGGGGGCTATGTGAAAAGCCCTCAATGAGACCTCATTTATTATGCCTCATAGCCTCATTTTATTTTGAGGGCATGAGAGCCGTGAAAAAATACCCCAATGAGGTATAATTTACTTCCCCTCTCAGCCTCATTTCGGTATTTAACATCCACATCCCATGGAATCCCTTTTTGAAAAACGCCTGTGGCTATGGAATACTTTTTTGACGTATGAGGGCCATGAGGGCTATGTAAAAGCCCTCAGTGAGGCCTCATTTACTATCCCTTATAGCCTCACTTTCTTTTGAGGTCATGAGGGCCATGAAAAATCCCTCAATGAGGTATAATTTACTATCTCTCTTAGCCTCATCTCGGTATTTAACAGCCATATCCCATGGAATCCCATTTTTGTCTTATTATAGGTGATTTATACACGGAACATTGATGATAAAATAATAACTACGGTCTGCTGCTGTGTATTGATATTGGACTCACTCATCTCACTCTTAGTCTACACAAAGGTGATACCATTCCAAGGTTCAAAGGTTTAATATGATTGTGCACTGGGGGGGGGGGGGGGGGGGTGTAACTTTAACAAGATCGGCGTTTAACACTCTCCTGTAGTTACTTCCACGCTCAACGTTTGACATTCCCTGTAATTGGCTTCACGCTCGGCGTTTGACATTCTCCTGTATTCAGTTTCACATTCGGCGTTTGCCACTCGTTTATCACACAATATATATATATATAAACGGTGTCCAGCCAGTTTCTGTCTTTTGTGGTCGAGCTCAGGGTATTCTGTTTTCATTGATGTTGAGATAACAAACAACCTCAGAAATGCGAGTTAACAATGTGGTGGTGCAGTCATTTGTTGAAAGTTGAGCTGCATTGCCTTCAAAATTGTTATTAGCACAAACATTCCATTTTCAAGATTATAATATAATAGGTCGCTAACTCTTCATTTTAGACGATAAACACACGTATTGATTCGTAATTTTATTATCTCATTTCAAAGTTGCAAATTTGTGACGTTTACCTACATGTACAGTTAAAACTAGAAGTCATGTCATGAAATGCGCACAAATAGCACGTCGATCTGCGCGTTAATATACGCGTTATGACCATCGTAAGGCTAGTAAATACAGTACATATGGCCTGTGCACAGGTAATGTTTCAGCCAATGGACCTCCGGGTAACCCGGAGGTCGTCCATTGGCAGAAACATTGCATGCTTTTGCTATGAGTAACCAGGAGAACTTGCCGTGCTTTGGATTCCATTCGATATGGCAATTGCGCGCAATTCCTACGCGCAATTAAGCCTAGATAAGCGCGCAGTTCATGACGGGACTTCTAGTTTTAACTGTATATCGATATCTTATTCATATACTTGACAACTTTGGGTAATTTTTGTCACAAAATTCCTGCAAAATGAATGAGAGAAACCTGGCTGGTATCGAGATCATTGTGTACGGTGATTTGGTGTAGACGGGTACTGTTTTCTAGTGTTACAGGTAGCTGTAGGATACGGTGAATTCGGGTATACAAAGTTATTCTTATCGCTTCTTATCATTTTGATCATCCTCACAGGGTTAGAAATGTACCAAAACGGAAGTTTGGTGAACTATAGACACTTGGTATGCCATGTCCAGGAGCTGTTCCTCTAAGGTCTAAACGTAATAAAACAAACGGGTCGAAGATTACAGAAGACAGAAATTTCGTTTATCAATTTGCATATACTGATACCTGTTTTGATTTTCTGGCGAACTGCTTCTCTTTTACTAATAAATCGTTTGAATATCAAGCCCATTGCTGAATTAAAAGGTGTGACATTTTAAATTTCACATCCACTGCCAATAGGCAGTGGACGTGAAATTTCAAATTGCTCGCCCACCACTTACGCTAGCAAATTATATTGATAGACTTACGTCAATGTGTGAAATATGAAGCATATCGACAAAAGGCGAAAGTGTCAGGAAAAGAATTAATCGAACTGATGACGATGATGTTCTATTAAGAAACATCACCAGCCAGATTTATGACGCCCCGCAAAACTACGATTAGTTTTAAACCGGTGTAAAAGGAATGGAAGTCCGTAGGAACGTTAGTCCCTCTGGACTATTATTCCGCGGAATTATAGTCCTAGGTCTAACATTTCTAGGAATAGTAGTCCGCCGGCTTACTATTCCTAGAAATGTTAGACCTAGGACTATAATTCCGCGGAATAATAGTCCAGAGGGACTAATTTTCCTACGGACTTCCATTCCTGTTACACCGGCGTTAACTGCATGATTTGCGCGAACGAATTTGCAATAGTATTTTCGATACCTTCGCCCTTGGAAGTATTTTTGGATTATAAGGTAGACTCAACATTGGCAACATTAATGGATATTATACAAATTCTTGAATTGGCACAGGAAGAGCGGGTGTGAAAAACGCTGGCGACGGTCTTTGAGAATATTCGAGAATCGCACAAACCCTATGGGACATTTTGATGAATTCCGTTTTTCCAAGCGTTTTAGGGATTTCCGGAGAATCTGCCAGGGGTCTTTTAGACGATACCGCCCAAGACATAGATTGTCTCACTCGCTGCAACCCATTTACCAATTAGGCGCAGCGCTTTGTTTTTCGCAACGGATTCATTCCAGGTCGTGATCGCAGATTCACAAGGGATATCATAGCCGGCAACCAGTTGCCTTACTAATGCCGTTACGCCGGTGTAAAGGGAATGGAAGTCCGTAGGAACGTTAGTCCCTCTGGACTATTATTCCGCGGAATTATAGTCCTAGGTCTAACATTTCTAGGAATAGTAGTCCGTCGGACTACTATTCCTAGAAATATTAGACCTAGGACTGTAATTCCGCGGAATAATAGTTCAGAGGGACTAATTTTCCTACGGACTTCCATTCCTGTAACACCGGCATTTTGCAGAAAAAAACTTTCTGAAAATGCTAATTGATGAGAATTAAAAAAATATTTTCAAAGATGGCTTTCACGACATAGCTTTCATGAGTGGCATAATGGGCTGCGTTGATGGCAAACACATTCCAATTTTTAACCCCAGGGACACGTGCCCGGCGCTTAGACAACAGAAAGGGGTGGTCTAGTCTCAATGCTCAGACTGTCTGTGTCCATAAGCTATAATTATTGAATGTATGTTTGTAAGGTATTGTTCTGAACATGACGCGCGTATATTTGATTCCTCACAAATTAGAACAAGATTGGAGAATTGGCTATTTCGAGGCATTCTAATCAGCGAGGCTGTATACGAGGGAACCTGTTTCATGTTAACGCTAGTGCGTCAACCCGCTACCGACGAGAAACGACGTTATAACACGGCCTGCAAGAAGATCGGGAATTTTGGTAGTATGTGTATTTTTGCTTCATGTGGCGTCAGAGTTCTCGATAGTTCACAGGTAGCCGATGTATTTTATCAACGAAAATTTGAGCCATTGCTTTAGATATTTTTTACCACTCATCTTTCTTCTTGCTTTGATTATTTCCATCACTTTTCTTACTTCTCCAATTTAGGCACAGTCCCATTACTTAGCCGAATTGTATTAAAAGCTCATAAGAAGCACAATCAACACTTCTCTTCGCCATCTTTGGCATAATAAATGTTCCCATCCCTGTAGTTGTGGTCTCCACTTTTGGAGGCGTACATGATAAAAATGACAATGCTACTTAACAACAGCAGTTATTTGTAGTACAAGTGGCAGGCTTTTGTGCGAGTTGTCTGTCCATTGTACAGATACTGATGATCGCATATCGTACGTACTCAGTAAACAACCCATTTCATCTATGCAAAATGTGATCAACAGCATGCGTAAAGCGAGGTTTTACCTCAGAATTAGTGATATACGCGTACATAATTCATATGTGCCTCGTATATTTGGCTACACATTTCCAGTGGTGGTATGCAGACGATAATGTAAAACCATCTCCCCAGTTGCCTCAGCTCTCTTATTATGACGCTTCTGTTTTTGTGACTCCCCCCCCCCCCCCCCCCCCCATGGCACTTCAATTAATTTCTACTACGTCAATTCCGAATATGAGCACCCCTCAAGGGTTGTGAAATTCAGTTATGATAGATTTTTTCTGAGATTACAATGTTGAGTCGAGCAATTGTTGAAGCAACACACGCGATGGAACAAACCTTTCACGAGCTTCGTGTGGAAAAAGTTAATATTTACTGGTATGTGTGTTTGTGTACTCTAAATTAACATATGGGTAATGTATTTTGGCAAGAGAATAAATGCATCACATAATAAACAGGGTTGCCGGAACGGGGGTATGGTTGCCCTTCCCCTTCCCCTGGGGGGGGGGGGGGGGGGGCAGAGGCTTGGTTGTTCTTGGGGTTGTCCTCTTTCTTCCTCTACTCTAGTGGTGCATAGCGTGCAAGCGTGCCCTCGTTCACTAGGCTAATTTTGACTATGGTGTAGGGCATTAGACGCTTCGCGCGAAAAATGAGCGCATTTAGGCAAAAATAACACTAGAATTGCAATTTGTTTTCAGTTAAACCCGTCTAATATTGATGGTTAAACATAGTATACATTTCTAGCATGTCTCAGAATCAAGCATTCGAGCGACTTACAGTTAGAACTAGAAGTCCTGTCACAAATAGTGCGCTTATCTAGGCTTAATTGCGCGTTGGAATTGCGCGCAATTGCCATATCGAATGACATCCAAAGCACGGCAGGTTCTCCTGGTTACTCATAGCAAACACATGCAATGTTTCTGCCAATGGACCTCCGGGTTACCCGGAGGTCCATTGGCTGAAACATTGCCTGTGCACAGGCCATATGAACAGAATATGATAGCTTTAATTGGGTCATAACGCGCACAATAACGCGCATATCAACGTGCTATTTGTGCGCATTTCATGACAGGACTTCTAGTTTTAACTGTATGCCTTTCATCCTCACGACATCCCTGATAAAAAAAACACATGTGTGATACATCTTGTGTGCTAACACATATGTAGTTTAGCTTTCTAAACTAACGACCTTTTGGAAATTGGTTGATTAGAAGCCGCTGCCCCAGTCATCTACTGTACCAAAAAACGTCACGTTGAGGAAACTAAACTAATGTTGTAGATGTTCCGAGCAGCCATCCTGGAAATATACAGCACGCTTGGCCATTCTACTCCTCAGCCAACACCACCCCAACCCCTGCTGGTACGCTTGACTATTCTACTCCTCAGCCATCACCACCCCAACCCCTGCTGGTGTCATTTTATTCATTTAAAAGTTGATTGTGATTGGAAAATACAATGCGTATTGAATTAATAGAATATCAACGTATCCTTATACTTTGAACAACCGTTTTCTACATCTCGTTGTACACACAAAATCACCATCCAATTCCACTCATTAACATGCCCAGGTCACTGAATCCAGAAAGTTACGAGTATATGTTCCACCAGCGAAACAACTTACATGCGGTAACGTTTCAGAAGTGATTTTTCTGTTTAACAGAAACGTGTTTATAGCATTTGTTTCCTTAGTTTCGATGTAAAATACGAAGAAACTGCTTTTTGTAGAATCTGCACTTTAATATCCGCATCATCCCCGAACTCTTGGGGCAAATGAACTTTCCCTTTTCGCAGCAATAATACAATACGTTTTTGAAAATATGGTAACAATCACGGGTTAATTGCTGAATTTAAATTACACAAACTTGCCACTTTTTGACTGCCGTCTTCGTTCATTTTTATTTTGTGACAAAATACCTAGCCCTGGAACACAAACTACCGAAATTGGCTGGACACCGTTTATACAGTGTGTTTACCATTTGCCAGAAGTCAATTTCACGTCGTGAAAATGGCTATTGGTGAGTGTTAAACGAATGTCAACTTCAGGCAAATATCAAAGGAATGTCCAACACCCAACGCCAAACTGACAACAACCGAGTGTCAAACAAATGTCCAATGCACCAATGTTAAGCTAACTTCACGGACCTTACTGATATCGCCACTCCAATAATTGGATTATGCGAAAGTGCATTTGTTGAAATAGCGATATCTGGTAATACGTTTTAACTAGTTGAGTGCCAGAAACCACTATCGGGGCTTTCATAAAAATGAGGGTATCAAAGTAGAAGCCAGCATTTCCCTTGGTCATGTTTCATATTCAAATAATATTTTGTTTATATATATTTGTTTTATAACAAATTATTGCCTGTGATAATAATAATTTATAATAAAACAAATTCTGAATAACAAATCCAGACCACCAAAATGAGGTACTTATTTTATAGTATTGAACAGGTTTGGTTAGTTTAATTGTTTTTTTTTTGGGAGGGGGGGGGGGGGGTTCTAACCAATACAACTTTGATAAGTATATATTTGGAGAACAGAGTGTGAGATATACCTTGATTTTTGTATCTGAATGTTTTAATTGATGATTTTCTGAAAAATACTAAGCATATGTTCGCGCAGCGATTATCGTAAGCGGTTTTATATTATGTGTCCTTGAGGGAAACTGGAAGCTGTTTTATAAGTTGTGACGTAATACTCAGACCATGGCCCTGTCCCATACAGGGCTGGGAGCAGTTAACGTTTCAAACGTTAACGTGTTAAATTATTTTAACAAAAGTTAAAAAATTTTTAACTAAGTTATTAACAGTTAACTTTGAAGTTTGTTAGGGTGCATCTGGAATAATTTTGTACTCGTTGTGACTCATCTAATGTATATGTATAGGGCATCTATTTTTTTCGTCTCACTCAGTTAACTGAAACTGTGCCGCATTGTCGAGAGAACTATATTGACCATTTGAACCCAGGCGGCCGCTTTCCCGGCCAGGAACTTGACACTTCAAAACGCCATTATATTATAGGTTCAGTGAATCTTCGAGGTAGACCAATCAGTATTTTCAACGTGCAGCCTTTGGGGCTGTACGTTGAAAATATTGATTGGTCTACTCCAAATAATGAGTATGGACTCTTCTAATTGCTGTCATTGAACTGGGATGGGAGATACCACTGGAGTTAAAAGGGTTAATAGTGTACGTAAGTTCAATCAGATTCAAGATCAAGTCAGCAAAAATGGCTGGAATTGGTCTGTTATACTACAATTTTGTTCATTTTAACATTTAACGTCATTTAACACATTAACGCAGAAATATTTAACACGTTAACGTGTTAAGGGAAATTTTAACTCCTCCCAGCCCTGGTCCCATAACAAATCCGCGCGTTATATAATGTATACTCAAAACATGGCCCTTTCCCATAACAAATCATCGCTTAATATAATGTATAGTTAATCAAAATAATGTATAATTAATCAAGAATCTCATCTTCATCAAATCTACTATATTATTCCAGAAATGTCTGTTATTTGTTTATGTTCTTCATCTGTATGCAGCTTTATCGCAGAATGTTGCAATACCATTTTTCAGTTTTTCTCTCGTCAAAAAACACCCGAGGCGTACTTTATCTAAAATATTCACTTTTTTCGGTTCAAGGCATAATTTCGTCGCATTTTTATTGTATTATAGGAGATCTATACACGGGACATTGATGATAAAATAATAACGTCAATCTGCAACTGGACGGCCACAGACTGCAGTTATTATTTTATCCTCCCTGTATATTGATAATGGACTGACTCATCTCACTGTAAGTATACACAAAGCCATTCTAGGAAACGGGGGTTCAAAGGGTTAATATGATTGTACCACCGCGGAGGGTACTTAACAAGATCAGCGTTTAACACTCGCCCGTAGTTACTTTCACGTTCAAGGTTTGATATTCGCCTGTAGCTGATTTCACGCTCGGCGTTTGACATTATCCTGTATTCAGTTTCACATTCGGTATTTGCCATTCGTTTACCATTCGCCTGAAGTCACTTTCATGCTGTGGAAACGACTGTAGGCCAATGTTACACGAATGTCAAATGCCAAATGTCACTCCAATCTCAGGCTAATAGCAAACCAAAGTACAACGCCCATCGTCAAATTGACTACAGGCGAATGTCCAATAAATGTCCAGTGCCCAAAGTTAAGCTGACTCCAGGAACCTTACTGATATCGCTACTCCAACAATCGTAATGTGCAGGGGCGGACTGGGCCAAAAAATGTTACCGGAAAATGTACCAGAAGGGCGGATCAGGAGAAAATTATAATTTTTGAAACGCTGCTTCCTGGCATTTGAGCGATCAGTGGCAGTCCACATAGAGGGTCTTTTGATGGAATTTTTATCATTTGCGTTGCTCATTCGGCAAAGATGGTTGGGATAAGGGGAGGGGGAATCATAGAGCTGACCACAGTTTGGACCAATGGGAGACCATTTTGATTTTTCGAACTTAAAGAATGCCGTTTCCTTACATCTGAGCGACTGAATGGCAGACTAGACTGCTGGTATATCGAAATACCGTTCATTTTGACTGCCAATGGCAGTCCACAGAACGGGCATTTCTATATACAGACAGTTTTTTTCAATCAAATCCATTTCGACTTTTGGTCATTTTCACGAAATTTCATGTTCGAAAAGGTGTTGGGCCGCATCTTTTTTCTTTTTTGGGGGGGGGGGGGGGCGTGGGGGGGGGGGGGCACATTGGCTCCCAGCATAGGGTGCCCACCGGGAAATTTCCCGGTGGATCATACGGCCAGTCCTCCTCCGCTAATGTGCGAAAGTACATTTGTTGGAAAACAGCGATATCTAGTAATGCGTTTTATATGCATCTCTGAGTTAGAAAATATATTTATTTTATAGTATTACACAAGTTTGGATAGTTTAATTGAGGTTTCAGGGGAGTTTTTTTTTCTGGCTAAGACAACTTAGACTAGACAAGTATATAATTGGCGAATAGAGTGTGAGAAATTTCTTGATAATTATATATGAATGTTTTAATTGATGATTTTCTGAAAAATACCAGGCAGATGTTCGAGCAGCGATTATCGTAAGCGGCTTCATATTATGGGTCCTTGGGGACAACTGGAAGCTGTTTATAAATTGTGTCAAAATACTCAAAACATAGCCCTTTCCCAAAATAAATTCTCGCGTTATATATAATGTATAGTTAATCAAGGAAAATGTATAGTTAATCAAGAATTTCATCTCCAAATCTACAATATTATTCCAGAAATGCCTGTTTATGTTTTGCATCTGTATACAGCTTCACCACAGAATGTTTCAGTACCATCTTTCAGTTTTTCATTATCTCTCGACAAAAACCATCAGAGGTGTACTTTATCTAAAATACTCACTAATGGCGACACAAATCGTTCATTTAGAAATATGTTTCCAAAGCACACTTCTGGAACGTAGAATGAATGTGCTTGTCGGTAATATAATTGATATAATTCGGGATTTCGGCATCGAAATATATATTTTAGGCCTAAAAAATAAAAAATCTGTTTCTCAGGCCCTCCCGCATGGTCCTTTTGGCTGCCGCATGCTCTCTTTTTATAACCAATTTAAACTTAAAAAAAATAAAAATTAAATGGTTTATGTCTGATATTTTACCCAAGTTAAAAAAAATTGATGAATTTGTCCCTTGAGTGCAAGAAGGCTTTGCAATGCTTTAGCACTGCAAAGCCTTCTTTCGCTCAAGGGATGAAATACACCACTATCCATGCTATTCTGTAGATTATGAGGCCTAACACTTGAACCAAGAACATGAACTTTTGATGGCAAAGAAGTAATTACTGGAATAAAAAATAAAATAAAAAACCGCTCGCCCGTATGCAATTTTACAAATGATGGCCTGAGAAACAGAAGATCTACTTTGTGTAGCCTTACTGAATAATTACTTCGAAATTTGGGAATCATCCAGTAGAATAGAGAAAATTTCTTCAAAGTTAAAATATGCTGAAAATGAGGCTCTGGTTGTATATATCGATGAGCTAAGGTCACCATATATCGTTAATATAATAACTGCCCACTGTAACGGCAGATGAGTTGGAAGATAACTGAAGGAAAATTACGTGATGTTTTTTTCACCTCACATTATTTACCCTGAGTCACAGCTAAAATTTTGCTTGGGGTGGACAGAGTCGGGGAGAGGAAATTCGGGCCCCGAGATTAATTTTGTGAAGCCCTCACCCCGCCGAAACTGTTGGAATACTGATGCAAATGCCGAAGGCACGAGCGATGAAAGGGGGTTGGGGTGGTAGGTTTACCCCACGAGAAAGGTTTGAAATCAGTTATTACATGTAAATGGAGACGTCTGTAGGTTTTGGGGATGAAAAATCATGTTATTTTTTGGCCGCCAAATTTGCGTTTTTAGCAGCATGTTTCGAATTTGAAAGTTCATCAGTGAGTATCCAGTGAAACCGAGTTATAGATTTTGTCTGCACATTTCTTGAAGCGATAACTTTATTACGTCAATGTGATTCAATAACGTTATCCGTTCAAGAATCACGCAGCAGGGCTTATATTTCGTCTAAATTTGTGAGAATCCATTTGGATTCTCGTGAAAATGGTTGCGAGAATCCATACCAACTATGAGTGTCCCAGGATCCCATGACGCCACCATGGTTGAACCACTGTTGTATACTGATAACACGTTAACGATTTACCCAAAACACCTTTTAAATTTTTAAAACTAAATTTGATAATTTTTAAACAATAAATAATAAATAGATGATAAAATTATTAAATGAACAATATTTACCAATAAAATCTTACAAATATGGCTGTCGTTGGAACCGGCTCAATGAGCCGGTTCCAATGACAGCCATATTTGTAAGATTTTATTGACATAGTGTCAGGATATTTCAGGTCAAAATTAGCCTTCTGCTGGTTAATTTGTTGCCGCTGTATTAAATAACGGGTTAAATTGACTCATTTTTTTTCACGCGAATCCCAGCAGAGGTGCCGCGAGAATCTACATGGATTCTCGCAGGTTTTATTGCACGAATCTTTGTGCGAATCGATTCTCGGATTCTCGTCGAAATTTTAGCCCTGCGCAGTCCAAAATTACAACCGTTGGTCAAGTGCATAGCTCCATTCGCGACACAGCGCCCTTCTTACGTATTGGCACAGTAGTCAGAACTTTGGAGGGTCCAGGTCTAACCCAAGAATCTCGCACTCTTGGGCCGAGACCCTGTGGTTATTGCCCAGGTCCCACCCCTTTCCCCGGTCCAGATGGAGAGCATTGTATGCTGTATAGGGTTTCAAGTAGTCCAGAGGAATGCTCCCCCTGAAAATTTTTCAAAATAATTTACTTTTTACGTGATGTATTTTTTCACTTACATTATTTACCCTGTGTCATAGCTAAAATTTTGCTTGGAGTGAATAGGGAATTGTTGGAACACTCTTTGGTCAGATGCAGAAAAGTATCCCAACCACCCCATCGTGGGGGGGGGGGGGGGGGGGTGAGTGTGGGGTGCTCGATCGGCGGTATATGTTACTGTAAATAAATAACCGCAAAAAAAATTCTCGTAGTTTTTCAACTTTCTGACGCCTCGTAAGCATTGAATGCTTTTTAACCCTTTACCTGGCAAAACAGCCAAAACGACAAGAGCTATTCACAAAAAACCACCATTCAATTTTCATTATTTTTTCTCTTTTTGTTTGTCTGAAAAACATAGCTTTTGATCCTCATTGGAACGAACTCCGCGAGTTACACCCAATGATGGGAGGGGTCAGCACCTATGTTTTTGGCGCAAAAAAATGAAAACAAAAATACTTATTCAATAATTTTGTTTGCAAGTGTGGTCCGCCTTTCGTGTTAGTTAAAGGGTTAAGCTTATACTTTTGATTTCTGTTAAAAATGTTGATGGTGTGAACAATTTTCAAAGTAAAGCTAAAAGAAATTGTTTTGAATCACTGGCAATCCCTTAAAGAATTTGAACCCCCTCACTTAACATTTTTATTGCCTTTCAGTGTCTTCCATATTAGCACAATTCAGGGAGACCAGAAACGTTTTATATTTTTTTATTGATGCATATTTATCTAGCTGCGTCTCCAATATGCTTGCCTTGTTACAATTGATGAGAGAGTGCCTGCCTATAGGCACTCTCCCATAAATTGTAACAAGGCAAATCCCCATAGATTAAATACTTTTACTTCAAATATAATATGAAGAGCATCGAAAGAATATGGAGCCTTTGAAATGCAGCACCTGCAGTTTGTTTTTAGAGGAATCTTTTATTATGTGTACCCATACTATGTATGGTACACATAATGGCGGCATCCGGGTGGCCATCCGTCGTTCGTACATCCTTTGTCTGTCCGTCTGTCTGTCCGTCCGTCTGTCCGTCCGTCCGTCCGTCGGTCCGTCCGTCCGTCCGGCGTCCGTATCCATTTCTTTGGCATTCGATAACTTGAAAAATATTGCTTGGATTGTCAAGTTACTTTATATTTGTGTTCAGGTTACTGATGTGCCGAGCTGTATAGTTTTTGGTGTAAATCTAATAATTGGATCCTGAGATATTAACTCGTTGTCCTTCAAATTGAGAATTCTTCCGATCCCTTTGGCATGAGATAACTCAAAAAATATCAATTCAATTGTCATGTTACTTTATATATATCTTTAGGTTAGTGATGTTCCGAGCTGTATAGTTTCTGGTGTAAATCTGTTATTTTGATCCTGAGATATTAACCCTTTATCCTTCAAATTGAAAATTCCTCCAATCCCTTTGGCATTCGATAACTTAAAAAATATTGCTTGGATTGTCAAGTTACTTTATATTTGTGTTCAGGTTACTGATGTGCCGAGCTGTATAGTTTTTGGTGTAAATCTGATAATTTGATCCTGAGATATTAACCCTTTATCCTTCAAATTGAAAATTCCTCCAATCCCTTTGGCATGAGATAACTCAAAAAATATCAATCCGATTGTCATGTTACTTCAAATATATGTTCAGGTTACTAATTTTCCGAGCTGTATAGTTTTTGGTGTAAATCTGATAATTTGATCCTGTGATTTTAACTCTGTATCCTTCAAATTGAGAACTCCTCCAATCCATTTCTTCGGCATGCGATAACTCAAAAAATATTAATCCGATTATCAGGTTACTTTATATATGTATTCAGGTTGCTGATGTGCTGTGCTGTATAGTTTTTTATGTAAATCTAATAATTTGATCCGAGATATTAACTTTTTATCCATCAAATTAGGGACTCCTCCAATCCATTTCTATATGTACCCATACCATGTATGGTGTACATAATGTCGACATCCGGTGTGGCCCTCCGTCATACAGCTTTCTACTAGCTGCGTGTATGGGTACACATCTGACGATTTAATCGACCTATTTTTTTTTCTAATTAAAAATGAATTTATTTGTATGTACTTTCTATATTTCAGTATGGAAATGGACAGCCGAAATCCTCTCCATGTTTGCTAACTTTTCTCAAAAAAACATAAAAATTCAAAATAACTGAAAATTGAAAATAAAACCCTTTCTCCCTCACTGATTTGAAAAAATGCCGAGAATCCAGGGGGAGGCCACCAAAAATTTGCAAGACGTGACGTGGGGGTGGGTGGGTCTCTTGAGGGCGCCAAAAATGTGCAATTCCAACTTGTGTAATTTTTTGATTTTTTTTAAAATATATCAATATATCAGCTAATATATACTATCATTTGTGTTTCAAACCTTAAAGATGATGTTGTACATCACACTCTTAACATAAATACAACATCAGGAGGCTTTATATGTGAGAATATTGGGCTTTAACTGGGAAAATGTCACACGTTAGTAGGGGTGGGTGTCTTGTTCGAAATGTAGAAAATGTGCAGACAATATTTTGGGAACAATTCAAATGAAAATTTGTTCCCGTGTATGTTCACCTGCTCTGGCCAAGCCTGATAATGAACAGCTTGTCGTTTGTAGATTGGGACCCACAGCAGCCCACAGAGGTTTAAATTGGTGGTACCAGTTTAACCCTTTACGTAACATGAAAAGCAGACGACACTTGCCAAAAAATTGAATAACTATTTTTTTTCATTTTTTGTCTCAAAAACATAGGTTATGACCCCTCATTGGAACGAGCTCGTTCCAATGAGGGGTCATAACCTATGTTTTTGAGACAAAAAATGAAAAAATAATAAAAATTAATTGGCGATTTTTGAGAATAGCGCCGGCCTGTTTTGGCCGTTACGTTGGGTAAAGGGTTAAGAATATTATGAAAACCCCCCAAAGACAGCTGTGCCTACTAAGTTTATAAGTTTATTTTGGATTTTAATGGGAGAGTGGGGGTGGGTGTCTGAGAAGGGTAGTAGAAAATTTGCACGTAGTGGGTGAGTGGGTGTAAAAAGAAGCCGAATAAAAAATAGGACGTCACGTCTTGCAAATGTTTTGTGCCCCCCCCCCCCCCCCCCGGAGAATCAGTTAATTTATTTTGTGTGGCCTAATGAAATTTGAAATTTTTCAACATATTTTAGTTATTACTAACGAAAAACAAGTACCAAGATTGGAAAATCGATACAGTGTTATCAGTATTCGTGCTAAATAAACACAATGACGTTTGATAAACTGAAAGCTGTAATAGCAGCCGAACAGCTTCCACGTCATCAAACGTCATCGATTGGACGACCTAGAGCGATGATCGACTTGATGCCATCTTAGGGACCGGTAGGGGAGGGTGGTGCCTCAGTGGTAGACTGTTGGACTTCTATGATAGAGGTCCTGAGTTCCATCCCCGTCCGGGACGACCCGCGGTGTATCCTTGGGCAAGGCACTTTATCTCGGTTGCTCACATGGGGTACGATGACGCCGTGTACTAAGGCGTACTGCGCGTCCATGGTGCACACGCCTTCAACCGCTGTAACCCTGCTTGGGCGGAGCTTGAACAGAGTTAGAATGTCGAGGAGTTGACAGTTGCTCGTCGATGCTCGGTGGTTCTCTCCGGGTACTCCGGCTTCCTCCACCCGTAAAACTGTCACGGTCACGATTAGCCATTGTGCATAAGTATGTGACCTTAAACACCAATAAATAAATAATAACTAAATAATTAGGGAGCGACGGATTAAGATGCGATTTTTTTCGCTGGCGGTGTAGCAATCCAGTTGTTTTGAGTTCAGTGATCCAAAAGTTCCAAGTGTCGTGAGAGTAAAATTGATTAACGTTTTTCGAAAGGTGACAAGCCTTCCCCGGTTAGGATTTTCGCTAGCGGTTAACTGCTTAGTTTAGAGAGAACTGTAGAAATGTTTAGTATTATGGAAATCAGAAATGGGGAGTACGAAAAATGTAACTTATGCATATTCTGCATAAAATACTTGGACCCCATGTCCCCTATTCTCACACACACATAAAAGACGGCGGAAGTTCGATAAAAGTGGAGGGGAACAAATTTTCAAGGCTACCTTGGTTTGGCTCAGTGGGAGAAAAAGTTACTATTGTATATCGGTAAATGTAGCGTTACACAATAGTGTGTCTCGTTTAGATGAGCATGCCGCGGTGTGTTCACTGTCCTGTCCATTTCTCCCCCTTCAGTCATCTTCCAACCCGAAGGCTAGACTTCGGGTTGGAAGATGATTGAAGTACAAAAACGGATCGAAGGTGGGATTCCTTGGCCAAATATTGCTCGAATTTGCAAATAATGTATTACACGAATGCCTGTGTACAGGCACGTTTGGATGTGCCAGTTTGAACTCGTGTAACCACGCAACATGTCTGTGAAAAAAGTGGAGGGGCACGTGTCTCCTGTTCCCCCTTGGTTCCGCTGCTTCTGCAGACACTGCTTTCGCCGGTATGTCGAAGAGTGCTTCCCAGGAAACAACATTGGAGGCTGGTTTTATCAATTGTATAAAGTATGACTGAATTTCTTAGATTATTCGAACGAAGTGGAAATAAACCTTCAGTCTTTCTATTCATTCCTTCTCCCATTTTACTCCCAGTTAGGGTACTCCTTGTCCACACAGGGTTACCCAAGTCCTGAATGGGCGCTCTGTTTCTCTTTTTCGGGAATGACATACTATTATCGTCAATGACACGTACATCATCCCCAGTAACTGGGGGGGGGGGGGGGGGGCGGGGTAGGGTGTGGGGGGGGGGGGGCGAGGCTAGCAGTACAGAGTAAAAAGTTTATGTCGTAATATTTTACATTCAACACTGAATTCCCCATTGACATCCACAGAAGACAGTTCGGCGCAAAACTGCCTTCGTGGAAAATTCAGTGTTAAATTTAGAAATTTACGCCATAAAATTTACATACGAAATCAATTTTTAGCTCAACTTTGACGAAGTCAAATTTGAGCTATTGTCATGGCCCGTCGTCCGTCGTCCGTCCGTCTGTCCGTCTGTCCGTCTGTCCCTCCGTCAACAATTGGCTATGGCTCGGGCTAGAGGTCGTATTTATGAACTGATCTTTACGAAACTTCTTGTGTACCTTTGTTATGACCCTGGGACGGGAACGAGTGTTTTTAGGTGTGGTCCGAAATTCAAGATGGCTGCCAGCGGCCATTTTGTACCGATGATGCAAAAATCAGTTTTTTGTACAGAACTTCTGTATGAAAGTTCTGATTTGAATAAAGTTTTGTATAAATGTTTAGTACCATGGGATACATCACATATAATACGGTTTTTTTTCTCGTGCGTAAATTATGAAAATTAGACTGACTTTGATTTATTTAGTGTTACTTTCAGAGCTGTAAGTGCCAAGCTGCTATGGCTCGGGCTAGAGGCCGCATTTATGAACCGATCTTTACGAAACTTCTTGGGTACCTTTGTTATGACTGTGGGACGAGAACGAGTGTTTTTGGGTGCGGTCCAAAATTCAAGATGGCTGCCAGCTGCCATTTTGTACCGACGATGCAGAAATCTGTTTTTTGTACAGAACTTCCATATGAAAGCTCTGATTTGAATAATTTTTTGTATGAATGTTTAGTACCATGGGATACATCACATATAATACGGGTTTTTTTCTCGTGCGTAAATTATGCAAATTAGACTAACTTTGATGTTTTTTGGTGTTACTTTCAGCACTGTAAGTGCAAATGCCAATACGGCTCGGGCTAGAGGCCGTATTTATGAACCGATCTTTAAGAAACTTCTTGGGTACCTTTGTTATCACCGTGGGACGAGAACGAGTGTTTTGGGGTCCGGTCCGAAATTCAAGGTGGCCGATGGCAGCCATTTTGTACGAAATTTGGTGCAATCAGATTTTTGCACAGAACTTCCATTCGAAAGCGCTGATTTGAATAATTTTTTGTGTGAAGGTTTAGTACCATGGGATACATCACATATAATACAGGTTTTTTTCTCGTGCAGAAATTATGCAAATTAGATGAACTTTGATTTTTTCAGTGCTGCTTACACACAGTAAGTACACATGTCAATACGGCTCGGGCTAGAGTCTGTATTTATGAACCGATCTTCACGAAACGTCTTGGGTACCTTTGTTATCACCTTGGGACGAGAACGAGTGTTTCTGGGTGCGGTCCAAAATTCAAGATGGCTGCCAGTGGCCATTTTGTATCGAAATTAGGTCTAATCAGTTTTTTGTACACACCTTCTATACGGCTCAGGCTAGATGCCGTATTTTTGAACCGATCTTACGAAACTTCTTGGGTACCTTTGTTATTACCGTGGGATGAGAACGAGTGTTTTTGGGTGTGGTCCGAAATTCAAGATGGCCACCAGCAGCCATTTTGTACCAAAATTAGTGCAATCAGTCTTTTGTACAGAACTTCTGTATGAAAGTTCTGATTTGAATAAATTTTTGTATGAATGTTTAGTAACATGGAATACATCACATATAGTGCGGTTTTTTTTTTCTCGTGCAGAAATTATGCAAATTAGATGAACTTTGATTTATTCAGTGCTACTTATACTCTGTAAGTGCACATGTCAATACGGCTCGGGCTAGAGGCTGTATTTATGAACCGATCTTCACAAAACTTCTTGGGTACCTTTGTTATCACCTTGGGACGAGAACGAGTGTTTCTAGGCGCGGTCCAAAATTTAAGATGGCTGCCAGTGGCCATTTTGTACCGAAATTAGGTCCAATCAGTTTTTTGTCACAACTTCTACACAGCTCATATTTGTGAACTGATCTTCACGAAACTTCTTGGGTACCTTTGTTTTCACCTTGGGACAGGAATGAGTGTGTTTTGGGGTGCCTTTGTTATCACTGTGCTATGAGAACAAATATTTTGGGGTTCAGTCAGACCCACTCTGGGACTCAAAGATTTTTTCTAGATTAGCATCTGACTGTCACCCACCTTTGCAATACTTTACCTATACATTTGTTACAGGCAACGCTCAGTATTTATGTACAGACCATTACAATACTTTATATGTACCTTTGTTATCAGGTCATTACCTAGATGTTTGTCATTGCTGTGTCACATACTATACATGTACATGTCTTTGTCTTGACAAGTTGAGCTACAGTGTCATTGACACTTTCATTTTATGCCGTATGACCTTCACTCTTTGCTCAATGACCTACCTATCAGATTAACTGGTATCCCGAATGTATGCCAGGGTAAAAACAAATGAATAACCTATACTTGGATTTCAGGAATCCTCGTAGAATTCACTTGAATCCGGGGATAGGTTATTGAATTTAACCTCCCATATTTTTATATACTATTCAAAAAACGAAAGGGATATCCAAACTGATGTTGATATTTTCGGAAAATGGTATTGGATACGCGTGATTGGACACATCAATATGTTTAGTGTGGATCATGAATGTCACCGGCCCACGAAAACTTCCTTCTGGTTTTTCGCACGGGCGCCGCGTTAATGTCTGTGGGGTACGTTCTGAAATTTTCATTTGTACTGGACGGGCTTTTTCGGAGGTCTCATCGTTCTTTTTTGGTATAAACTCGTTCATCAATAGTTTCTGGCCGAAACGTAACTTTTGAGGTATGCGAAGACTAACACGCGACGAACGTTTACGTGCCGTTGGCATGTTGGAAGCTGGCAACAGACAGACTGCAGTGGATCAAATTCTCAACGTTACTCAATCGGTGATTAGCAGGTTGTGGTCACGCTACCGTCAGACAGGCAATGGTGATGGCGTCGTCCAAGGGCAACAACTGCTAACCAGGATCGTTTTATCCGAACCACTCCATTACGTAACCGCCGCCAAAGTGCCCCAAACATTGGACAGCAGCTGCACCGAGCGACAGATGTGCGACAGGGACAGGAATACGAACCCACTGACGACAACCGAGGAACAGCTGAAGCGATGGGCAGAATACTTCTTGGAGCTGCTAAATATCCCCGCTCCTGATACCCCCCGCCCCCCCCCCCCCCGCCTGCAGAGACAGAACTACCCATCAACTGCGAAAAACCCTTAAGGCAGAGATCAAGTTGGCCATTATGACACAGAAATGGGAAGGCTGCAGGGTCGGGCGAGATACCTACAGAAGCCGTCAAAGCAGACGCGGAGACTGCTGTCAACATGCTACATAGCCACTTCAGCAAGATCTGGGAGGAGAAAGGTGTATCGGCCCAGTGGTAAGAAGGAGTTGTCATCAAGCTGCCGAAGAAAGGAGACCTCAGGAACTGCATCAACTACCGAGGGATCGTGCTCCTGTCAGTGCCAGACAAGGTTCTACTGAAGAGGATGAAGGAGGCAGTCGACCCCAAGCTCCGAGACCAGCAAGTAAACTTCCTCAGGAACATGTTCTATGTCGACCGAGCTGATGAAGAGCGCATTATCGTGGATCAGTCGCTGAAGTGGACCCTCTATCCCCCCCCCCCCCCCCACCCTCTACAATAACATCAACTTTATAGGCTATGAGAAGGCCTTCGACAGTATGGACAGAGAGACGAGGTGGAAGCTGCTGAAGCACTACGGAGATCATCTCCCTTATGCGGTGCACCTACCAGGACTTCAGCTGCAGTATTGCGCACGCCGGCCAGCTGTTAGAAAGTTTTGAGGTGAAGACCTGAGTTCGACAAGGTTGCCTACTGTGGCCGTTCCTCTTCCTCCGGTCATTGGCTGGATTACGAAGGTTTCTACAACAGACAGGACAACGGGATACAGTGGACACTTTGGGCACAGCTGGATGACCTTGACTTTGCTGACGACTTGTTACTCCTGTCACACAACCACAGCCAGGCGCAGGACAAGACCACTCCTCGCTTTGATACCACATCAGCTAGGACAGGGCTCACGGTTAACAGGAAGAAGACCGAGCTGATGAAGATCATCTCCACTGCCAACACACCAGTCAAAGTCGGTGGAGAGCTAATCAAGGAGGTGGATTTCGTTGCCTACCTTGGAAGTGTGTTCGACCGACAGGGAGGCATAGGCCGAGCTGTCACAGCTAGGATCGGCAAAAGCCGAGCAGCTTTAGTCATTCTAAAGAACATCTGGGCATCAGGAGAGATTAGCATAAAAAACAAACTCCACCTCTTCAAATCCAATCTGGAGGTGATTTTGATGTATGGGTATGAAACATGGCGCACAAGAAGGACGACGCAGCAGAAGATAAGGCAATCTTCAACACTTATCTGAGGTGCATCTACAACATCCGATGCCCGGAGAAGATCCGACACAAAGATCTGTAAGAGCGGGCGGTCAGTGCTGTTTTATGGAGTTGCATGATCAAAAGGTAAAAAAAAGACCCCGAATTATTCTAAGAATCCTCTCTCACCCCCACTCCGGAGACTGGGGCTCTCAAATGGTGATTTCATCAGCTTTTGTATGTTGTTTAGTTTGGGAAAACAACCTGAAATTTTATCATAGCAAACCCTTCGGAAGCTCAGACTCCTGGAACTCAATCTCAATCATTCAAATTCACAGTGTAGTGAAACGTTTAAATTGTTTGATAGATTTAGTGAACTGGGCGCGGATTTGACCGCGGAAGGTTTTTTGTTTCAACGTAACGCAGGAGAGAAATTGCTACAAATTCCAATTCTTGTTCACGTGATAAGGTTTGCCTACACAATGTACTTGTTTCGAACGGGAACAATGGGCCAAGTATTGCGAACTTAATGAGCCTTACGGACAGAATGGTCCGATTTCAGCAAAGGCAATGGGCCTTTCGGACACAATGGTCAATTTCCTGCGAACGTATTTGGTCTTGCGGACACAATGGTCAAATTCTTGCGGATGTAATGGGCCTTGCGGACACAATGGTTCAATTCTTGCGGACGTAATGGTCCTTGCGGACACAATGGTCAAATTCTTGCGGACGTAATGGTCCTTGCGGACTCAATGGTCAAATTCTTGCGGACGTAATGGGCCTTGCGGACACAATGGTCAAATTCTTGCGGACGTAATGGGCCTTGCGGACAGAATGGTTCAAATTATTGCGGACGTAATGGGCCTTGCGGACACAATTGGTCAATTTGCTGCGGACGTAATGGTCCTTGTGGACACAATGTTTCAAATTCTTGCGGACGTAATGGGCCTTGTGGACACAATGGTTCAATTTGCTGCGGACGTAATGGGCCTTGCGGATACAATGGTTCAATTTGCTGCGGACGTAATGTGCCTTGCGGATACAATGGTCAAATTCTTGCGGACGTAATGGGCCTTGCGTACACAATGGTTCAATTTGCTGCGGACGTAATGGGCCTTGCAGACACAATGGTTAAATTTGCTGCTGGCGTAATGGGCCTTGCGGACGCAATGGTCCATTTTTTGTCAGTTTCTGCGAACATATTGGCTTGCGGACGTAATAGAACAATGCGGGCGTAGTGGGACTTAACAAGCCCTCTAACAATGTACAGGAACTCGCCGCTGCACTGCAGGAAGAATGGAATAGCATCAGTCAAGCTAATATTGGACGTTTGGTGAGGAGTATGCCTCGTCGGATCTGCGATTGTCTCGCGAACAGAGGGGGGATTGCAAGGTATTGAGGTCTTGGACTGAATGTGGTAAAATCTCTGACTGGACGTCCAGTTCTACAGCTCAGTGCGTGGAATGTGTGCTTGTCAGACACCCAATCATTCACCAGACGCCACAGTGCAATGCCTCAACTGTCTTTTTGATGAAAATATAAATCTATTACTTCATATATCTCACTTTTATCAAATATCCCCTGCTTTTTTTTAACAGCGTATTTTCTTTCAGGTTGGCAATTAAGATCGGGATACACATCAACCGTTTTACTCCAGCACATAACTACGGGCCGCTAAGAACTGTCTTATCTCTGCACGTCGTTCCAGTTTGTCAACAGTTTGCTGGCATGACTGACGAGTATACATCAGTGGGCCGGTACTCTGCCGAAGACCAAAACAATGTTCTGACAATTGTCTTTGCCTCATCTTCTTTTTCTCTGTCCTTTCATATTCTTCTTCCAATCGCTTATTCCATTCACCATCAGATATTTCGCCCATCCTCCACTTTCTTGTACTCTTCTCAACGGAGAACGTTACATACTTTCATTTTTATGGAGGAAGAAATGATGAGCAAATGAAATGTTCGGTAGTTTTATTGCCAAGACAAAATATCATTCCGATCAAAATCTATCCAAAGAACGTCCACGCGCTATTTTGACAATACGGCGATAAAAATACTTACAATGGAAGAAATCGATCATTTACAAAGTTATATCACGTCGTCGGAGTAAGTATAAGATTGTCAACTGAAGTCGGGCCAATTCGTCAACATCATCATCAGCCTGACCTATATTTGCTGCAAAGATTATGGAGCCACCACGTATGGATTGCTCTACAATGGACAACCATTTGGACACCATAAAGAGAAGGGCTGATGAAGAATTTTTCCTTGCTCTTAAGAAATGGTGGTCAGCAACATTAACTAACTAGGAGTATCAGGAGACGAGGAAGAAGTTCCCCACTATCGAGGAGGCTAGAAGACCATTCGTGAAGAGCAATATCACAAACAACCGAAACACTGTTTTGAACTTCCCGTATGGATTCTAGAAGAGGTGATAGTGGGGGAAAAAGAAATCTGGGAAGAAAACTGCTTAACTGAGGCGGACAAGTTCTGTGTGGGTCGTGTTGCTAACAACCATTATGGCTTTGTGTCGGTCCTTTTCGTGGCCTACACATTCTTAAAAAGATTCTAATACATACAATGCATAACAAGTCTTCTTTTTCATGACACAAAACTCAGTACCCATCCCTTCATATTACTTTCCTTAAACAATGACAAGATGACTATGGGAGTTCGTATATTAATTTTTGTATCCATAGTGTCTACCGATTAGGGGAATGCGCTTTGAAGTTTGAGAGAAAAACATTATTTCATGCCCTTATGGTTGTGAACCAAATGGAAAAGAAATACAATGTTCTGTCCCTCAGTTCATAGGAAAAGCACATGAAACAACTTAACGGTACGTATTATGGTCGAATTCTCTATGACATTTTAATTTTTGGAACAAAAATGCAGTATTGATTGTATGTGCAACAATCCACTTGTATAATGTGAATAGTAGATCTGTTCATAATATAGAATGTTGATAGGTGTGCATACAATAATAATTTAATCATTTGCCCCGCCTCTGCGTTTGATTGGTTGAAAGCGTACAGCGTGAAAGTCGTCAAAATCGTATAAACCAAATCACGTAATGATTTGGAATGTCTACACTCCGGAAGTCCCGCCCACTCAATCCAATTGTCACCGTGAGGGCGTGACGGCAGACTGATAGATGGATAACAAGCTTGTAAACAAAGATCAATGATCGAGTTTTCGTCGCCTCCAGTCAGCGAGAATATAATGATAATTTCTCGGGAACAATTGAATTTAATGAAATATACCGAAGTGGGAGACGAATAAAAGATCATACATCCAAACATGATTTGGGGGGAACTTAAAAAAAAATGTTTTCAATGATATTGTTACGTGACTTGCAAAATGTCTGTCGTCTGCGATCGAAAATCAAAACAACAAACAATTTGACAATGATTGACGTGACCTGCTCGTGGAACACTTTCGTGAGTTTGACTGTTGTTTTTTGCGAAAATTAAAAGTTTTTCGTTCACGTACACATAGTTTTTATATTTTAATATTACAGCCGGATTAAATTATAAGAAATAACTGTTGTTTTCCTTCGGTTTATGCGATATAAACCGAAAATTTTCAGCACAAGCTTAATCATAACTCGTTAAGTTATGAAGCTTGTGCTGAAAATTTTCGATTTATATCGCATAAACCGAAGGAAAACAACAGTTATTTCTTAATTAACCTAACACTCACAGCATAAGCGAGAAGTGACTCTTGATTTAATTTTACCGATATATGGGAGACGGTGATAAAAATGGATTATAGGACCACCTTAACATTTCGACAAAACTGTCACAGAGCATTTAACAAATAACAAGACTTATTTAAAATGAATTCATTATATTGTCATGAACTGAACATACGTACACAGAGATCTGAGAAATCTATTTTACATGAGCCGATTTACATCGAGATGTTTCACAAAATTAAATGAAAAGAATTCAGTCTCTCCTTTACTGTCTGAAAGATATAAAATTTAGAAAGAACTAAACTTCCCAGCTGTATTACATAACGGATTTCTGTGACATTTATATAATTGATGGACGACTTGGTTTCTTGTACCCTCTAAAAAACTTAAGAGAAAATAAAATGTGTATTGGAAAAAAATACTCCTGGAGGTTTGTTTCGACAATTGATCTTTAATCTTACACACTCCTTTCAAATATTGTTTATAGTTTTGTTCAAACCAATATAGGACATCTCTGTCGTTTTCTAGAAAATGTCTTCGATGAAATTTCATAGTATGAAGGTCTCTAAACAGGTCTGAAAATAAGCAGTGTGACATTTGCAGAATGAGGTTCCCAGAGGGTGAAATTGATGATGCTATCACATACAGAGGGCCAATTTATCCTCTGGGAACCTCTTTCTCTTTAGTTTTGAGACCCTGATTCAGATTGAGGTTCACAGAGGGTGAATGTAGTGATGCTACCCTGCAGCGCAGGGTAGCATCACTAAATTTACCCTCTGGAGACCTCATTTTGCAGATGACAGTCTGCTTATTTTCTGGCTTGTGTCCAAATCATATCCTTTTGCAAGATGGTCTAAAACAAATATATAGTACATGCCGCATACAACACTAAGATCACTTTCTAGTATCATTGTATTTATTGTCCAGGAATATGGGTTTTTCACTACGAAGTTGTTCATGTCTTTATCTATTGGTAAACCTTATGAATAAAATTAGATAGCATAATATTCTTGAAATAATTTTTGTATTTGTTTCTTTTCTCCTCTTCGTACATCTTGCATTTTATACCATGATTACCTATTCTACTATATATGAAAAGTCTATGACATAAATTTTAGCTTTTTTTTCCAACCGTGGTGAACACGCCAGCAACAGGATTTCAAGAGTTAAATTTTACACCTATACAGTGGAATTACATCCAAGTTGACCTTTGGTGACGCCGACCTGAATGCGAACTTGTCTAAATTTATCACACGTCCCCTCGCGAAGAGTGAAATGAAAGTGGCAATTATTTATTACGTTTTTAAATGGATTTACCTCATAAGATGCCAAAAATTAACAAACATGCATTGTCTCATGTTAATAAAGCATCAATAACTCGAAATAGTATGTTATTATGTTATTATTATTTCATTTCGTTTCGGCGATATAATTGACAGCGGAAGTACCGACCACCGATGCTCATGTGAACAAAAACAAACTCGCACGTTTGTACGGCAGCTGCTCAGTAAAATCGTGGAAAAATAATAGCGACTCTTAATAATGTGACGATCATGGTATAAATAAAATATACCCATTGTAGCTTGGTGTACCAAATGTTCACCACTCGTGGTGAACATATGGTACACCAAGCTACTATGGGTATATTCTATATGTTCAAAATGACTCATCTGTAATAGGCAAATATCAATATGTTTATCACTATCTCACGATCCAACTTTGCATAAATGACAGAGTTAATCAATCTGGAAGAGTTTGGGCAAACTGAAGTTAAATTCGAAGATTACCAGAATTTATAGAATGAGCCAATAGCCCATTACAACTCCGATCAGGTATCAACACACTTCCCCAACGAGTATATCCTTTTACATAATCCTGCAAAGATAAATCAAATGTTTGTTTCTTCCCCCAAAATATCCCATAGCTTCATATAGGGAAAGATATGAGCTCAGATAAAGTCCACCTTCGAAATTTGGCTCAAAAGGGTAGGGATTTTAATGGAATGTCCATATACTGTGACTTTCAACTGTTGAAAATTAAATGGAGTTGTGTCAATATCCCCATTTATATCTATCCCTGTTAGATGCTAAGCCTAGAATAATTCGTTTTGGAATCTGTTAATGGACAGCTGGTCAATTTCCAATTGTAAATATTTTGATTTCATTATGGGCATGTTGTAAGTTGAATGATCTATCTGAGCATTGAGATCATTTGCAATTTTTGGAAGCAAATCTAATCATGGTATTATAACCCTTTATCTAACACAGTATTTTTAAAAAATAAATCAAATTTCACATTATTCAAAAACAAATTTCACAATTTTTCAATAAAACCATACAAATATGGATATCATTAGAATCAGCAAGACAATCTGGTTCTAATGATATCCATATCTGTATGGTTTTATTGAGAAACGTCCAGATATTTTACGCTGTGGTAGGCCAATTCTAGTTAATTTTCTGGCCGTTTTTTCCGCTATGTTAGGTAAAGGGTTACAAATAGCTTTGTGAATTTTAATTTTCCATGTTCACCACCAATCAGACAAAATTTAAATGAAGTACAATGCACTTTGATTCTCATCTCTACTCCTTTTGATAAATATTTTTCTTACACAAATAGCTCTTAGTGTAATTTACTCCCCCCCCCCTCCACCCTCCCCCAGATGAACTGATTTACTACCAGCAATTAATATTTTGAACGTTCTGTCAAACCTTTGTTAGATGAGCTTTTTACAGTTTCAATGTGTGTGCCAGAAAGGTCTGAATACCACATTTCGCTAGCAGTCAATTGTGATTGTTTCCCATCATTTAAATAACTACGAACATTTTTCAAAACTTCTTACCACTTGATATTGGTGATACATTATTTGGATCAAAATCACTTCCAAACTGTTCGCATGATCCGTGTAACATCATGATTTAATCAAATATATTAAATGGGCTTGAATTTCGTTTTACGAGAGCGCTTTTTTGCGCCGTTTCTCTTCCAGACGAGAATGGCTTACTGCTTTTCGATTTGGCCTTTTTTATACCTAATGCATATTTTCCTTCTGATTCCAACAGAGGCGGCGGAACCAGGGGCACATGGGCCACGTGCCCCTCCACTTTTTTCCACAGACATGTTGCGCGGTTACATAATGATTTAAAATGGGCGCACGCAAAAGTGTCAATAATAATATGTAATATACTAGAAAATCCAAGCTACATTTAGCAAAAAAATCTCACCTTTAGTCGCTTCGTTCCGTTTCTTCTACTTCGCCCATCTTCCAACCCGAAAGCTAGCCTTGGGGTTGGAAAATGCATGGAGCAGAAGAAACGTACAGAACACTGACACACCGCGGCATGTTCACCTACACGAGGGACTATAGTATGTCACTGTACAGTTACTGATATAGTATTGCAACTTTTCACCCTTGTGAAGGAGGTACAAACAACGTAAACATTAATTCAGCTTTCTGCGTCATCGTAGAACCGCCACACCATAGTATATTTCCAGGGATTCCTAATCTGTTTAAACAGATTACTAATCTGTTTTTACAGATTAATAATCTGTTTAAACAGATTACTAATCTGTAAATACAGATTACTAATCTGTTTAAACAGATTACTAATCTGTAAATACAGATTACTAATCTGTTTTTACAGATTATTGATCTGTTTTTACAGATTACTAATCTGTTTAAACAGATAACTAATCTGTAAAAACAGATTAGTAATCTGTTTAAACAGATTAGTAATCTGTAAAAGCAGATTACTAATCTGTTTTTATAGATTAACTAATCTGTTTTTACAGATTACTAATCTGTAAATACAGATTACTAATCTTTTTAAACAGATTACTAATCCGTAAATACAGGTTACTAATCTGTTTTTACAGATTAACTAATCTGTATTTACAGATTAGTAATCTGTTTAAACAGATTAACTAATCTGTTTTTACAGATTAGTAATCTGTATTTACAGAATACTAATCTGTTTTTACAGATTAACTAATCTGGTTTTACAGATTACTAATCTGTTTAAACAGATTATTAATCTGTTTTTACAGATAACTAAGTAATCTGTAAATACAGATTAGTTAATCTGTAAACTAATCTGTTTTTACAGATTAACTAATCTGTATGTACAGATTAGTAATCTGTTTAAACAGATTAGTAATCTGTTAAAACAGATTAGGAATCCCTGGAAATATACTACGGTGTGGCAGTTCTACGCTGCCGTAGCTTTCCGAAGGTTTGACCCTATGATCTTTTAGGATTCGTGGCCCAAACACAAAGTTGAAAAAAGTTAGGAAATGCGACGTCAGATAATGTAGATGTGACGTCAAGAACGTCAAATTTTTGCACCCTCCCATTTGGCCACAGCCCCTCATATAACAAATCATAGCGCTGCATTTATGTTACAGACTGTTAGAGGAATAATTGAAGGCAAACACTGTCAATTTATATCGTTTTTGCTTGAAACTTATTGACGTGATGACGCAAATACCTATCGAGGGTCGGAAAACGTCAAAGTTAAATTTCACTTTACGGAGTTGAAATCTTGTGATATTTTTGAACTCGTCATCCCGAATACAAAGCTAACAAATTTTCGAAAATCTGACTTCAAACACCCGAGATATGGTGCGAATATAGTACAGTCGCCGTGGACTGGTCGTAATTCACTCGTGGGCAATACATTTTTGATGATTATTCTTATAAGAAGTGTTTCGATTCTAACATTTTAGCGTCCGTAGAAATATTGCCAATCCGTGGAAATGTGACAAGTCCACGACGACTGTACTGTACCATCGGCCCTATTATTTCCTCATTTAAGAGATTTCGTACAGTTTTCACTAAAAACCTATCTTGGGATTCAGGAAACTCCGTATTTATAAATGATACAGCTATCAACTTCACAAACTGTTTTCTGGTTATTTGAAATTGTTTACTGTTAGTTTTTCATCTCAAATTTATCCATCCGATGCCAGCTATGCCCATTTCAGGTTTTTGTATATATCTTTTATTTTCAACCTCATTTTCAATTCCAGCCTTTCGAAATTTTGGAACTGTAATCTGCGCAAAAAAACATATCTAAAAATGTATTGCCCGCCTACGAAATTCGCAACCGTTATACCCAACACTGAGGTGACGTCACAGATGGTCATATGGTCAAAAGTTAAAATACGTCGTATTTTTCTGAAATTTTAATATTTTGTAGAGCTTAAAAAATTAAAAGATAGCTGGGTTTTTCTTTTGTTTTTCGATTTGCGACCATTTTTACTTTTTTATATTACGTCAAAATTTGTCCTGTTTTCTGCATTCTCCATTAAAATCCCTACGTTCGGGAGTCCAACTGCGCACATTTTTTCGGATACAGTTATAAAACTTAACACACATTTATACCATGATTACCTCTCCTACTATATATAAAAAGCCTATGACATAAATTTTAGCTTTACAAACCAACCGTGATGAACACGTCAGCAATGGGATTTCAGTTGTCAAAATTTACACCTACAGTGGAACCACATCTAAGTTGAAATTTGGTGACGTCAACCTGAAAGCAAACTTGTCGAAATTTATCGCACGTCGCCTCGCGAAGAGTGAAATGAAAGTGGCATTTATTTATTAGGTTTTTAAATGGGTTTACCTCATAAAATGCAAAAAATTAACAAACATACATAGTCTCGTGTTAATAAAGCATCCAAAATTCGAAATAGTATGTTATTATGTTATTAAAACGAAAAAGGCTGTGTTTCTCTTTCCATTTCGTTTCGGCGATAAAATTGACAGCGGAAGTACCACCCGCCGATGCTCATGTAAACAAAACAGATTCGCAAGTATATACGTCTGCTTAATAATCTTAACTAGAGGGGTGTCATTTGTGTGCAAAGCACACTATAGTATATCCCCGCATTCGCATTTGTGATTATTGTTGGGGCCGAATCAAAAATCCAAAACCTTTATCCACATCTACATACCCTATGAATGAACATGAACACACTTTCAATGTTTCGAATTGAAACCCCTAGGAGTTTTTCGAAGGAAACCATTCCTCTAACGACAAAAGTGGTGCCCTTTGCGCTCCTCGGGGCCAAATCAAAAATCCAAAACCTTTATGCACATCTACAGACCCTATTGATTAACATGAACACACTTTTAGTGTTTCGAATTGAAACCCCTAGGAGTTTTTCTTCGGAAACCATTCCTCTAACGACAAAAATGGAGCCCCTTGCGCCCCTCGGGGCCGAATCAAAAATCCAAAACCTTTATGCACATCTACAGACCCTACTAATGAACATGAACCCGCTTTCTGTGTTTTGAATTGAAACTCCTAGTAGTTTTTCGCTGGAAACCATTCCTCTAACGACAAAAACGGTGCCCCTTGCGCCCCTCAGGGCCGAATCAAAAATCCAAAACCTTTATGCACATCCACAGACCCTATGAATGAACATGAACACACTTTCAATGTTTCGAATGGAAACCCCTAGGAGTAGTTTTTCGCCAGAAACCATTCCTCTAACGACAAAAGTGGTGCCCCTTACGCCCACGAGGGTCGAATCAAAAATCCAAAACCTTTATGCACATCTACAGACCCTATTGATTAACATGAACACACTTTTAGTGTTTCGAATTGAAACCCCTAGGAGTTTTTTCTCCGGAAACCATTCCTCTAACGACAAAAATGGTGCCCCTTGCGCCCCTCGGGGCCGAATCAAAAATCCAAAACCTTTATGCACATCTACAGACCCTATGAATGAACATGAACACACTTTCAATGTTTCGAATGGAAACCCCTAGGAGTTTTTCGCCAGAAGCCATTCCTCTAACGACAAACGTGGTGCCCCTTACGCCCCCGAGGGCCGAATCAAAAATCCAAAACCTTTATGCACATCTACAGACCCTATTGATTAACATGAACACACTTTTAGTGTTTCGAATTGAAACCCCTAGGAGTTTTTCTCCGGAAACCATTCCTCTAACGACAAAAATGGTGTCCCTTGCGCCCCTCGGAGCCGAATCAAAAATCCAAAACCTTTATGCACATCTACAGACCCTATGAATGAACATGAACACACTTTCAATGTTTCGAATGGAAACCCCTAGGAGTTTTTCGCCAGAAACCATTCCTCTAACGACAAACGTGGTGCCCCTTACGCCCCCGAGGGCCGAATAAAAAATCCAAAACCTTTATGCACATCTACAGACCCTATTGATTAACATGAACACACTTTTAGTGTTTCGAATTGAAACCCCTAGGAGTTTTTCTCCGGAAACTATTCCTCTAACGACAAAAATGGTGCCCCTTGCGCCCCTCGGGGCCGAATCGAAAATCCAAAACCTTTATGCACATCTACAGACCCTACTAATGAACATGAACACACTTTCAGTGTTTTGAATTGAAACTCCTAGCAGTTTTTCGCCGGAAACCATTCCTCTAACGACAAAAATGGTTCCCCTTGCATCCCTCGGGGTCGTATCAAAAATCCAAAACCTTTATGCACATCTACAGACCCTATGAATGAACATGAACACACTTTCAATGTTTCGAATTGAAACCCCTAGGAGTTTTTCGCCGGAAACCATTCCTCTAACGACAAAAGTGGTGCCCTTTACTCCCCCGAGGGCCGAATCAAAAATCCAAAACCTTTATGCACATCTACAGACCCTATGAATGAACATGAACACACTTTCAATGTTTCGAATGGAAACCCCTAGGAGTTTTTCGCCAGAAACCATTCCTCTAACGACAAACGTGGTGCCCCTTACGCCCCCGAGGGCCGAATCAAAAATCCAAAACCTTTATGCACATCTACAGACCCTATTGATTAACATGAACACACTTTTAGTGTTTCGAATTGAAACCCCTAGGAGTTTTTCGCCGGAAACCATTCCTCTAACGACAAAAGTGGTGCCCCTTACGCCCCCAAGGGCCGAATCAAAAATCCAAAACTTTTAAGCACATCTACAGACCCTATGAATGAATATGAATACACTTTCAATGTTTCGAATTGAAACCCCTAGGAGTTTTTCGCCGGAAACCATCCCTCTAACGACAAACGTGGTGCTCCTTACGCCCCCAAGGGCCGAATCAAAAATCCAAAACCTTTATGCACATCTACAGACCCTATGAATGAACATGAACACACTTTCAATGTTTCGAATTGAAAACCCTAGGAGCTTTTCGCCGGAAACCATTCCTCTAACGACAAAAGTGGTGCCGCTTACGCCCCCGAGGGCCGAGTCAAAAATCCAAAACCCTTATGCACATCTACAGACCCTATGAATGAACATGAACACGCTTTCAATGTTTCGAATTGAAACCCCTAGGAGTTTTTCGCCGGAAACCATTCCTCTAACGACAAAAGTGGTGCCACTTACGCCCCCGAGGGCCGAATCAAAAAGACCATATGAATGAATATGAACACACTTTCAATGTTTCGAATTGAAACCCCTAGGTGTTTTTCCCCGGAAACCATTCCTGTAACGACAAAAGTGGTGCTCCTTACGCCCCCGAGGGCCGAGTCAAAAATCCAAAACCTTTATGCACATCTAAAGACCCTATGAATGAACATGAACACACTTTCAATGTTTCGACATGCAACCCCTAGGAGTTTTTCGCCGGAAACCATTCCTCTAACGACAAAAGTGGTGCCACTTACGCCCCCGAGGGCCGAATCAAAAATCCAAAACCTTTATGCACATCTACAGACCCTATGAATGAACATGAACACACTTTCAATGTTTCGAATTGAAACCCCTCGGAGTTTTTCGCCGGAAACCATTCCCGGACGTACGGGTGGACGGACGGACGGACGGACGGAGGGGAGACGGACGGACGGACGGACGGACGGACGGACGGAGACAACCAATATATCCCCACATTTTTTCAAATGCGGGGATAATAATCTGACGATCATGGTATAAATAAAATATACCCAAAGTAGCTTGGTGTACCAAATGTTCACCACTCGTGGTGAAGTGGGGTTAACCCCGCGCCAAAGACTCACGGTTAGTACCACTTCACCACTCGTAGTGAACATTTGGTACACCAAGCTACTATGGGTATATTCTATACTCGCCCAAAAAAGAAAGTGTGCATTGCAGAAATTGATCCAACTCAAAAAAAATAATTTCGTAGGTGTAAAGAGTGTTAACCTGTTCATGAATAAGTTATATTCAACACAAAAACAACTTTCCCCGTTAAAATTGCATTATCGTTAAATGACGTGCTGCACGTTTTGAAAAGGCATGTTTTGCACGTGGAGAGTCTGAAAATTCATGCAGCAGTGTGAATCATTGGGTATTTAAACACTAAAGTAAGGCCTTCCTATCGTTCACATTCAAACTTGAGCTGCTGTTAAAACGACTCCACATTAGCATGCCAAGATTGACAATGAATCAACGTCTCCTTGCCCTGGGTATGATTAGAGCTGGCAGAACACACAGTTAGGTTGCCCAGCTTTTGAACTACCGCCGTAACACTGTAGACAGGCTAGTCCATCGACATGCACAACATGATGACGTTCGAGACCGACCCCGCTCCGGGAGACCCCGAGTTACAACCCCTGCACAAGATCGGTATATCCGTGTCGTCCATCTCCGGAACCGGCAACAAACTGCAACGACGACAGCCAGGAACATCCCTAACCTGAGACGGATACATCCTCAAACAGTAATCAACCGGCTGAGAGAATACGGCTGACGTCCTCGAAGACCTGCAATTCGTCCGATTTTGACGTTACGTCATCGTCGTGCTCGACTGCAGTGGTGTAGACAACATCTCAGGCATCCCTTACACTGGTGGCGACGTGTTTTATTCACAGATGAATGTCGTTTCCATCTTTCATCATCAGATGGCCGCCAGAGAGTGTACAGACGCCGAAACGAATGCTACGCAGATCCATGTGTCGTGGAGCGAAACCGTTATGGGGAGGATCTCTCATGGTGTGGGGTGGCATCACTGCCCGTAACAGAACTGAGCTGGTCATTATTGATGGCAATCTCAATGCAGCAAGATATCGTGATGAAGTGCTTACACCTGTTGTTGTCCCATTTCTGCAACGTCACGGCCCCGGCGTCATTCTACAGCAGGACAACGCCCGACCCCACGCAGCTCGTGTTGTTCAACAGTATCTGCAGCAACAACAAGTGGATGTTCTTCCCTGGCCCGCAAATTCGCCTGATATCTCACCCATTGAGCACGTATGGGACGAAATGAAACGTCATCTACGCCGGCTTCCCCATGCACCGTCAACGCTTGTGGAACTCCAAAGACAGCTTATCAGAATATGGAACAACATCCCACAACACTTCCATGCTAACTTGTTCGCTTCCATGAGGCGTAGATGCACAGCAGTAGTCGATGCAGACGGAGGTCATACCAGATATTGAGTGTGTGACTTTTGTGTTTGACCCTTAGTGTCTTTGACTCTCCATGGCACCAAGAGTATTCGTCGTAGCGTAATGAAATTTCTCGTGTTGATCACAAATTGATTCATCTGTGATTGTTCCATGAATGAAAATGATCTATATTTTTTTTAGTGTTATTTTTTAGCATGCACTCTTTCTTTTTTGGGAGAGTATATATATATGTGATCATTTCATGTTGTGTACCTTTATTTTCTCGTTTGAAGTTGAGGTGCCCGATGCCAGCGATGCCAATTTTACATTTTTGTCTGTTCCTTTAATTTACAACCTCATTTTGAGCCTTAGCCTTTCGAAAGTGTGGAAATATCACCGCCAAAGGCATATCTAAAAATCTGGTGCTGTCCAATTGTCGAAATCTACATTACGTCATAGGGGGTCATGAGATCAAAAAGTAAAATGCGTCGGATATTTTGAAATCTCAGTATGTAATACAGATCGAAAAATGAGCAGATATGTGTTTTTCCTGGTTTTCGGTTTAATGCCATTTTTTTAAGTTTGCACGTCACTCGAAAATTTTGCCTATTTTTGACACACTTCATTAAACCCGCTAAGGTTTCTGAAGGGTTAACAAACGTTTTGTAGCCTTAAACATTGCATACTCTTCACACGTGGCCACCCAAATAGGAAATAATATCAGGGGCATGAAACATGCACTCATTCACTGGGCCTGGAGATGCCCTTCAAGTTCCTTCATGGAAAAGATGATAGAATTTGGCCCTTACACCTCCCATCTAGTGAGCGCCCTACCCCCACCCTACACTAGATACCACAGTACTATAAAAATATTCCAGACGTCCAAGGGCGTACCTGGTGTGGGGCACTGTGCAGTTTCATTCAAACTGATGGGAAATTGGTAACGCTAAGACCTTATTGGCGATCGAGGTCGAGAAACGTCAAAATTAAATATCACTGCATCAAGTTGAAATCAACGAACTTTCACTACTCATATTCATGAAAAATGTCAATACCGACTGGTGGTACCCCCGCTGACACGACTATCCCCACACTACATAACAGAGCACTATACTAATATCACAGCCGGCAAGAGGAGTTGGAGAGCTCAAGCATTGTGCAGTTTCATTCAAATTGCCTGAAAATTGTTAACGCGATGTCTTTATTGCGACCGAAGGTCGGAAAACATCAAAATAAAATTTCACTGCATGAAGTTTAAATTATGGGGTCTTTTAATTCTCAACGTCACGAATAACAAATTGCAAATATTTGGACAATCCAACCTCAAATACCAGATACACGACAACAATACCGACAGGTTTCATTTGCTGACAAACCTACCCAACACCCCCCCCCCCCCCTCCCCCCTCTCGCCCCCCGAAAAAATCAAACAAACTGCATAAAATACCACTATAACGGCGTTAGTGGCGGTAGAGGGTCGAAAAATGTTAACATTAAATTTGATTAAGCATAAAATAGAAATTAAGGGTAATGTTAGTTCTCATGATCTCATATAACAAGTTCACAACATTTTGAAAAGATTATTTCAAATTGCCGATACCTCAAAACCGATAAGCGTTATCCCTTCTATTTGTATGATAGCCCTAACACTCTAGACCACATTGCGGTTTAATGACACTTTCGACAGCCAGGGACATTCGTGTTGGACAGTTCCATATTAACAAACCTTTACGGAACAAGTGCTCCACACGGCTTTCGCTCAAGGACTGTGTTTCCACCTGATGTCATGGATCCGTCAACAGAACTAAGCCCCGCCCATTTTCATAATAGGCGAATCAAACCTCGCATTCCGACCTAGGTCAGTTCGAAAGCAACGCTGACAGCCAATAAATTGAATGTCAGTTGAAATATACTTCCCGGTTTTTCAAAGCTAGACTGTTGGAGCTTTCTCCACTCCCTTTTTGTAACCGCTATGGTCGTATACCGGGGCCGCCGCTACCAAACCGGCGTTGCTGTTTGGTTTTCTTTTCTCTTCTTCCCTTAAATTTGCCATCGCACAACATTATATTCTGGCTCGCCACCATGGTGGGGCTGAAACGTCTACCATGGTCCATCGCCAACCTAGAACCGAATAGAGCCCACTCTCTAATAGTCTTAATGGCGTTGAGGGATTGAGTATTGACAATCTATACCTCCAACGTAAACTGCCGGGAATTCTAACCGCGTGCATACCCTCAGACCCCATTTGAGGCAATAGGAAAGCTAGGCCTGTGTGATCCAAGTGAAATAAAATCAGGTTAACCGGGTCGCAGGGGATTTGTAAATCTCACATCGTCCCTGCGCGCCCTCAGCTCGCTAAAACCTTTCATTCATTCTATACTTCAGTTCAATTCCACCAAAATTAACGAAATTAAACTTATTCTATAAATGGGGAGCGATTATTTAACACTCAAGTTCTGACTTTGAAGCGAATATCTTAACGATATAAATAAATAACCAATTTGGACACAGTTTTCACTAATATTGTTCTGTTTACGTACTAATCGGTCACAAGGGTTTGCCAATCACACGTGAGTCTTTTTTTATTTCAAGGTGACGTCAGAACTCTTAAATTCTACAAATACGAATTTTTATATTAATTGTTTCTATATGATAAAGGCTTGTAATAAACACAGAACGCCACAATGTGTGAATGCAGCGCCTCTCGTTCTATCCTCCTGTGCTAGCACTCATTCCGTATTGACAAACGCATTGAAACATCGTGACGTTCTGTGTGTATCTAACTACTCGGCAACAAGTGAAATTGTATGTCGGTCAAAGAAAAAGCCTCGATCAGTGCACACTTTGTGAGTCCAATAGTAGTCATCTAAAATCTCATGTACGTAGATCACATCTACCGTGGTATGTAGGGGCCTTTACTGCATGTTGGGAATGTATTTGCGGTTGAAAGGGCTGAATTTCATTCGGCAGTCCAGAACCCGAAGTGCCACTTGAGTGTTCTGTATAGTACTGTGAGGGTGCATAATCTACAGAACTCTATTTGTAGCGCCATGCGAAACTAGACTGGTTAAAGTATTACTTTTGATGATGTTAAGTGGTGGAGGGCTAGATTATTTTGGGTGGTCTGAATATTCTATTCAAAGTTTTTTTATTACAAATTATTGGAGGTGCCCACAGGCCGCCTCCAATAATTTGTAATAGAACATATTTGTATAAACAAAATATTACTTGTGTTTGACTGAATATGAAACATGAGCAAGGAAAACATTGGCTTTTGCTCTGACACCCTCGTTTTTTGAAAGCCCTGATAGTGGCTTCTAGCACTCAACCAGTTAAAGCTGTTAATGTTTCATCACAGTTGCCAATTTCAAATAATAATAATAATAACACTTTGGCCAGCCGCTGATTTGTCGCGGTTCTCGGACGAGAAGGCCATGGTTACCCCTGTACTCCCAACTGCCTCCCTATTCCCACGCTTCTCCTCTCCTCCCAACACTCGGAGACGAACTGCTTGATGATATCCCTTGTCCCATTCTTCCCAATCTCTCCGATTAGCATATTAACCCTCTCCTTTGAGTCTCCCCCTAACCACATGTCCTTCATTCTCCCATCCCACTTCCCCATTATACTCCCAGTGAATCTCATTCTTTTAGGCTGATACTTTGGGCATTCAAGAAGAAAGTGTTCCAGGGTCTCCACCATGTCCAAGTTACACATCTGGCACTCCCTGGTGTTATTTTCTCATCTATGATTTCTTGGCCTATATTTGCGGCTTTCAGCATTGCCGTCAGTCGATCCTGATTGGAGCCAATTTTATTTAACTCTTTGCCTTAAACGAACGGTAAACGACACTTGCAAACAAAATTCTTGAATAACTATTTTTCACATAGCTTATGACACCGCTGGTTGAGCTCGTTCAAATGAGGGGCCGCAAGTTAGGTTTTTGAGGCAAAAACTGAAAAACTAATGAAACTTGAATTGTGAATTTAGAATAGCGTGGACCGGACGTGTCAATTAGGTTGTGTGATGGGTTAATTCCGAAAGGCGGTCAGCAGTCTCAGCAAATTTCTTTTAGGTTTCCTTAGAAGCATTAGATGCTAATGTTTTTCTCGCCTTTCCCGATACCATATTCCCATCTTTTATCCTCCCTTCCCAAGTTGCCCAAGGTAAACCTGGTACGTTTACTAACTAACCATATCAAGAGTGCTATGATTGTTTCTGTATTGAACCCAGCTCCGTACTCTTGATTCCCCAATGTTGTGTAATTTGTGAAAACCTTGTCCTCTAGTAGTTTCTATAAAAATTGGCTGTGACGCCAACATTATTTCTTTTTAAATATATTTTGAAATAATATCAGAATATGGCCATTTTTTAACAAAAAAATAACACAACGTATGAAAGCTAATAACCTCCAAATGTACTTCAATAATTTTGAAAAATTCAGTTTTTATATTTATATCAAAGAACGAAAATATCGGGCTCGATTGACCAAAATGAAGAACAGTGCATTTTTTTGTCAGCGACGCCATTGTGATATATTCCGGCATTTTTGTAATTGATAGTTATATTTATTTAACCCTTTACCTAAAATGAAAAGCAGGGCGACACTTGCAAAAAAAATTCTTGAATAACTAATTTCTTTTTCATTTTTTGTCTCAAAAACATAGGTTATGACCTCCTCATTGGAACGAGCTCGACGAGCTCGTTCCAACGAGGGGTCATAACCTATGTTTTTGCGAAAAAAAAATTAAAAATTATGAAAATTTATTGGCGATTTTTTGTGAAAAGCGCTGGCCGGGTTGACCGTTACGTTGGGTAAAGGGTTAAACATACTGAATAAACAAGACAATGGATGATTCTTTACCATGCACATGAATCATAGTTACACAGACAATAACTATGATTTCCACACAGACAATCTTATATAATTCTATTCTAACTAAAAACTAGCAGGGTACACATCCAGTTTGGGTCTTCCGAAACCGATTTTACTCTTATCCCGCCTCTAGCACCAACGATGTAATTGTTCTGCCCTCGGTAACGATAATTCAGTGTATGGCGTCTCACACCCTTAATATTCAGAGTGTGGACCAACCGTCGAATAACAGGATCTCTATGTGAATCATACTCAAAGGCTAAGTCTCCTTGGATCACCTGGAAATTTAACTTGAAGTGGTAGGGTGAAACATTGGCTGTTGTTAACTGTTTATATTGACAGAGTGTAAACAAATGGTGACACAAAGGTGAGCGTTGGGTTACTGATAGGTCACCAACACTTAAGTAACACGCCACTTATTCTGTTCAACTGACAGCTCTTGAAGTTCAGTTGGTGTTTACCGATAGCTACTCTGTATCTGATAATAGTAGCTAATCTCAGTTGTGGTTTGTAGCCAACTATTCTGTATTCTGAATGGTTACGGACAGGTTACATTATTAATTTCCAAAGTGTGATTTACTGGGATTTCCGGGTTCGATTATAAACGAAAACTTCACAAGTGAATTATGCAATCAACAATTGTGTCATGTATCCGTGTGCGCAAAGGACGACGCTTTGCCGAGGATGTAATGGGGACGTCATTGTTTTTTTTTTTGCTTTTTTTAACCCTTTACCTAACATGAAAAGCAGACGACATTTGCAAACAAATTCTTGAATAACTATTATTTTCATTTTTTTGTCTCAAGAACATAGGTTATGACCCCCTCATTTGAACGAGCTCGTTCCAATGAGGGGGTCATAACCTATGTTTTAGAGACAAAAATGAAACAATAATGAAAATTAATTGGCGAGTTTTGAGAATAGCGTTAGCCGTTTTTGGCCGTTACGTAAGGGAAAAGGTTAAATGATATAATTATCGTTAATAATGAAAAGTAATAAACAGAGTAATCGCTTGACTGGACTGGTTACGTGAAATAATTCATTCGAGGCGAGGGACTATATTGTAAAACACTCGTGCGCATTCGTGCACTCGTGTTTGTACAGCGCCCCTCACCTCTCATGCATTATTTCACGTAACCAGTCCAGTCAAGCGATTACTCTCTATTTAGTACTCACGGAGAACGTAATAAGTACAGTACAGCCGCCGTGGAATGGTCGTAATCCACGTGTGGACAGCGTTTCCCACGGGTGCTATTTCAGCCAATAATCAGTAGTTTTTAGCAAATATTCAAGGAAAAAAGCACCGATTCGGACCCAGTGCGTCATTCATTGAAAATTTGATGGTAATTCCATTGTTTTATATCGGAGATTCACTGTTAACGCATGCGTGGAAATATTGCCCACATGGGATTTTAACCTTTCCACGACGACCGTACTGTATATATAGAATATATCCATAGTAGTTTGGTGTACCAAATGTTCACCACGAGTGGTGAAGTGGTGTTAACCGCGAGCCTTCGGCGCGCGGTCAACACCACTTCACCACGAGTGGTGAACATTTGGTATACTATGCTACTTTGGGTATATTTTATTTATACCATGATCGTCAGATTATTAAGAGTCGCTATTATTTTTTCTCGATTTACTGAGCAGCAGTCGTAAACACGTGCGAGTTTGTTTTTGTTTACATGAGGATCGGTGAGCGGTACTTCCGCTGTCAGTTTTAACACCGAAACGAAATTGAAAAAGAAAGAGGACCTTTTTCATTTTAACAACATAATAACATACTATTTCGAGTTATGGATTCGTTATTAACTTGAGACAATGATTGTTTGTTAATTTTGGTGTTTTATGGGGTAAACGCATTTAAAAACGTAATAAATAATTGCCACTTTCATTTCACTCTTCGCGAGGCGACGTGCGATAAATTTAGACAAGTTCGCATTCAGGTCGACGTCACCAAAGGTCAACTTGGATGTAGTTCCACTGTAGGTGTAAATTTTAACTACTGAAATTCCATTGCTGACGTGTTCACCACGGTTGGTGTGTAAAGCTAAAATTCATGTATAGTAGAATAGGTAATCATGGTATAAATGACTGCTTATCTGGGAATGGCTTCTGCAACTCTCCAGATCCCTCTTAGGTTAGGCCAGTATATTCCATAAAAGTACTAGTTGGATATGCCCAGTACTGTACACAATAAACCGCCCCAAAATAAAGTTAGTCGACGTACAAATTCTCTGCTAAACCATGGCTAACTCTGGGGCTCACAATGTAAATGTGCATTAAGCAAATTTGTGGTGACACTGGTGGGATTCTTCAATACTAACGACACAGTGCTGTCCTAGGTAGGCTCAACGGCAGTTAAGAGGATTAATGAGATTATAAAATCAAGAAGTAGTTCAAGGAATCCTATTATGAACGTGTTTAATAAGTAGAAAAGGGATGTACAAGTTGGTAGAAATAAATGATGTATACACTACAAGCGATGTGTTCATCAGTGTGTTCTCAAAACGTCGGAAAACTAAAATTCACACCTCGGTAAGTTTGTTTTGATAGTGATCATAGTTTATATCTAATTGGTGGTCACTCTTGAGATTTGTCTGCGTTCAGCGCGCCGAATGCGCACAGTGACGATGAAACTTTTCATTCATCATCAATATCAGAATAATCATGGTTGATGCTAAAATTAATGTGAAATTTTTAACCAACCAAAAGGGTAGTGAAAAATTGGCGTATTACAATGAACAAACCAGGTTTACCTATGTAATAGTATATTATAGTAGTTTATTAATGTACGTATATATCCATTTCTGTGTTCTAGGAATAAACCAGGTTTGCTGTTAATTAGCAGATTGTCGTTCGAAGACCCTTCCCACAAAATATCAGACCCTAATTAGATATAGACTATAGCACTAAGCCCATTGTTCTCTTGTGTGAACACACCAGTCCCGATTTTCATTTTTTCGACGTTTTCAGATACAGCCATCATCGCCCTTCGCATTCTGAGTGTTTATATTGCAGTATGATAATCAATTGCCATCGACGTACATTGGAGCTTTGGAGATACGATGGAAGCCATTGGTAGGACCACCTGTATAGGAGCCACATAGGAGATAGGAGCTATATAGGAGCTGGATCACATGTATCCTTAAATACCGAAATGAGGCTAAGAGGTCTGGTAAATTAGACCTCATTGAAAGATTTTTTCAGGCCCTCATGGCCTCCACAGAAATGAGGCTAAGAGGGATAGTATAATAGACCTCATTGAGGGCTTTTCTCATGGCCCCCATGGCCTCAAACGACTAAAAAGGAGTGTCGAAGACTAGACTTTTTTTCCAAAGGGGGTACTGAAATTGGGGTCGAATGGGCTATGGCTGTTAAATACCGAGATGAGGCTAAGAGGGATAGTAAATTAGACCTCATTGAGGGATTTTTCATAGCCCTCATAGCCTCAAAAGAAAATGGCTTCATACGACAAAAAGGGATTCTCCAGAAGGTATCCTTGATAGGTATCCTCAAATAATACAATGCCAGGTAATAGGGATCCTCAAATACCGAAATGAGGCTAAGAGTCGTATGTGTGAGTCACTCGTTCGAGTAAATACTCTGTGGCTTATTTAATCGGTGGGATTCCAATAATTCGAGCAGTAATGACTGATCAGTAACTACTCGATAGATTCTTGGCATTAGGAATGATATAGGCTTTCATGGAGGTTGTCTATCAGTTGGCGATAATCCAAAGGGCCCCCTCAGTACTATAGTACTACGTGCTACTATTATAAGCCATGGTATGGCGGTCCTAAAAAGGATTCTGGGGGAAATCCGAACCCGAAAAACTACTCTAGTTCAATCGAACTTTCCCCTGGAGACCTTCTCGGTACCTAGGGGCCTCTCGGTACCATGATATGGCGGTCCTCAATAGGATTCTGGAGGAAATCCGTATCAAATAAAGGCAATTTCAGTAGTTTGGGGTTGATTTTGGTGATTTGGAGGGATTGTCGGGTTGCTTGTGGTAATTCTACGAATCGGGAAATTGCTCCTGTTTAATCGAACACATCCTCCGAACATACCATTATCTTGTTGTGAGCCTTTGGGTCACATAGCAACCACGTGCTACCATAGAAACCAAGATGGCGGCCTCCAGTATACAAAATGGCCGTCGGAAATACATATCACCTTAACAACACGCGCTGTGCATTCGCACTAACATCACGCATCACTATGGTAATGACGTCACAAGATGGACGATCACGCGGGTCACCATGACAACACAACATGACATCACTGGATCACGTGGCATGATGTCACATCCCCCATGAGATCCCCCAATGTGGGCCGATCCATCGCTCTCCTACTACTCACGTGCTCATTGTGCCCCCCCCCCCCAGCTCCGCCGCTTCTGTGTTCCAGTAAGGCTAAAATCCAAGCCCACTGATTGGGCGAGAACTGGCTAATTTTTGTTTCCATGTTTACGACTCCAGTACTTTTTGTTACCGACTGACGTCACCACGAAATATTTGAAATGGCGCTGCCCGGTTCGTAATTATTCCGTCAACGGAGGGACTTGCAAACCGTTTCATTTTTGTAGATTTTTCACACTTGCAGCAGGCTGTTCTGGAACAGTGTTGTTTAGATTACAAATCAATGTGCGATTTGAAGTAAGATGAAGTGACCTCAATCTTTATTATTTATTGACTATTTGTCCAGTAAAGTTGCAGGGTATACGGGGGTTTATTAACTAAACTTGTGATCGTTAAACGTTGCCTTCTTCATGAAACGTTCATAAAATGATGTGGCGTTTGGGCTATGGGTAGGGTCTTATTGGAACATATACATTTTTTTGATGAATTGACGGTAACATGGTCTGAGCTTGCGGCTCGGAGCTTATGTTCAAGTTTCAACCGAGACGCTTCTCGATTGTACATAAGCTCCAGGCCGCAAATCTCAGACCATGTTACCGTCAATTCATCACAATAATTTCTAATATTCATTTATTACCACCTCTTTATCAAGTTATATCCCCCTCCCGCCATTCAAATATCCCGAATAATAAATGCCTGAACACAGCCATCAGTACGGTCCTAAACTCCACTGGGTAAAATACTGCCAAACAATACAGTTATAGATAATACTGCTATCGAAGAAAGTAACACTTGTAGGTCAGCGAATGACAGCAGTGTCAATTTACTGTAAATGCCCAGAAACGGTTGAAGATCTCCCAAATATGTGAATGGTATTTGTATTATGCGCATTTTAGTGAGTAAGTTTGATATCTGACGCTTGAATGCGGCCACTGATTCAGATAGAGAAACCTAATAGGAATGTGGTTTCATGTTATCATAATACAAATTAATGATAAGGCATAAAAACGTTAAAAATATGTTTCTCGGGCCCTCCCGCTCGATCATTTTGGCTGCCGCATGGTCTCTTTTTATAACTAATGCAAACTTAAAAAAATCAAAATTAAATTGTTTATGTCTGATATTTTATTCAAGTTAATAAAATTGATAAATTTATCCCTTAATTGCAACAAGGCTTTGCAATGCTTTGGCATTATTATTATTATTTATTGGTGTTTAAGGTCACATACTTATGCACAATGGCTAATCGTGACCGTGACCGTTTTACGGGTGGAAGAAGCCGGAGTACCCGGAGAGAACCACCGAGCAACGACGAGCAGCTCTCAGCTCTCCAACATCGTAACTCTGAACTCTGCACCGCAGCACAGGCAGGGTTAGATTGGTTGAAGACATGCGCACCATCGACGTGCTGTACGCCTCAGTACACAGCGTCATCGTGCCCCCATGTAGGCAATCGGGGTGAAGTGTCTTGCCCAAGGACACAACGCGGTTGCCGCAGGTGGGATTCGAACCGAGGACCTCTCGGCTTGCAGCCTGCACCTCTACCAACTGAGCCACCGCGCCCCCTGCTTTGGCATTGTGAAGCCTTTTTCCACTCAATGAACGAAATACACCACCACCCATGCTATTCTGTAGATTATGAAGCCTAAAACATAAAACAGAGCAAGAATATGAACTTTTGATGGCAAAGATATAATTACATAAATAAAAAATAAAATAAAAAACCACCCGCCCAAATGCAATTTTACAACCCCCAAAATGGCCTGAGGAACAGATCTATTTTGTGGGGCCTAACAGTGTGTTTTTGTCAAATATAGTCATGTATTTTATACGCCTCGTCACGTATGGCGTCTATCGGAAAGTTAGTCGCCGTTCTTGAACTAAATTCTTCTGATTAGTATATGGGATAGCATAAACCTCACCACTAGATTAGATAGTACATTTCCTTGGGGAGAACATCCCGGGACCCGCCCACTACCCCCCCCCTCCCCAGTCGTGATGGGGAGAACATCCCGGGAACACTCCATCAACCCATCCCAGTCGGAATCAGGTGGAGATAAGTTATTTATCGATAAAGCATAAAATGTCCAACTTAAAGGCCTTTTGAAAGCGTGTAACGTTCTGTAAATGGGACCATAAACGAATCGTAATTGAGCACCCGTTTGTGTACTGCAGTTGCAATACAGTGGCAATGCAGAGTATTTGGATTACTTCCATCAGATAAATCAGAACAAATACCCTCCCCACAACTCCCGCTCGCATTTTTGTGCTTCCTCCGCCCCATACATACGTGTGGTTCTGTGTTTATTACACGCCTTCGCGTCTATAAAAAAAAATTATTAGAAGGACACTCAGTAATTCATTTGACAATTATCAACAAAAAGAAGACATTTTGTCGCCAACCAAATCTGCGAGGGGAACCCGTGTTACTATTTCGTCCCCTGAGTTCCAATATGTTCTATGTGCCTACTGGCACATCGAACACACTGGAACTCAGGGGGCGATTTTTAGCTATCTTTAGGGATTCAAATTGTAATTACGGTCCACGATTCGTAGAAAATTCCAGTGAAATTTCGCTTCTATTTAAAAATAGTCCATCAACGATTTCCATTCCGCACGGATTTTCATTTTCCGCATGGTTTAGTGTTTCTGTAGATGGGGATTTCATAGAACAGGCGTGTAATAAAAATAAAATCCTACTGAGAAGTGTTCCAGAAATCAATAGCAAAGCCAATGGGGCGAGGCTGATTTGTCCGCACATATTATAACAAACGAAAAAAAAAAGTTTTATTACGTTTTGCAAAATACACTGCAAAAACTGATAGCAAATTCACAAGACACTATTCTGAATGACGTTTTGTAGCGGCTAGAAATGTACGCTCTCTGAAGCTCAGCTTAAATGTCTGGGTTTTAAAATCTGGAATATCAAGTCACAAAATTTGTTACTGGAAAGCCAAATCCAAATCAGATCATATTTAATCATTTCAAAAAGATATACACAATGATAATAAATGTGGGTGACAAAATAAGCGTAGAACTTACAGTCCATTTAACCCGTTATCTAACGTAACGGCCAAAACCGACCAGTGCTATTCTCGAAAATCGCCAATTAATTTTCATTATTTTTTTCATTTTTTGTCTCAAAAACATAGGTTATGACCCCTTGTTGGAACGGGCTCATCGAGCTCGTTCCAACGAGGGGTCATAACCTATGTTTTTGAGACAAAGGATGAAAAAAATTAGTTATTCAAGAATTATTTTTGCAAGTGTCGTCTGCTTTTCAGGTTAGGTAAAGGGTTAATGTAGATTATAATATATGGGGGATATCTACGTTGTTTTAGTGAATTCCCGATATTCACTAAAATAACGTAGATGTTTTTCTCATAAAATTCTACGGTACAATTTACAGCTCGATATTTATCCCAATTCGACTGCAAATAGTTTCAAGACAATAACAAAGATCTGCTGATCGTTCCTTCAAGGTGACGTTCAAGGCGACGTCATTTAGAAATCTACTGAGGGATATTTCTCGATATCCGTCGGGTCGATGGATATCGAGAAATATCTTTTTAAATAATTCACAGGCTAGCATATATAAAAAAAAAGCTTTATCTCATTCACAAATCCTTAACTCAAGCTAGAAACAGTTTTATGTGATTACGTATCAGCAATGATGAACTGTACATCGAATGTGGAAGGTATCCACACACTCCTCGTCCTATCGCAGACAGGGTATCCAAAGTCTGAAGAATGAAAGAAGTGGAATCGAATTTGCATTTCGTTATGAATGTCCAGTCTATTTACCTCCGAGAAAAAAAAATCGCGACATCGATGCCGTAGCTGCGACGGGTGGTGCAATTTCACAAAATTCTAAGTTCATCAAGGGCCATAACTCCAAGAAAAACATTTGGAACAACACATGCATTGAACAGTGGCTGGACATCAATAAGATACACTTACATGCCAAATATAAAGTCATTCCATCAAGTATTTCAAAAGTTATTAAGTTTTGAAACTCGTTGGTCACAGACAGACCGACCAACATTCTAAGTTCATCATGGGCCATAATTCCAAGAAAAACATTTGGAACAACACATGCATTAAACAGTGGCTAGACATCAATAAGATACACTTACATGCCAAATATAAAGTCATTCCATCAAGTATTTCAAAAGTTATTAAGTTTTGAAACTCGTTGGTCACAGACAGACCGACCGACATTCTAAGTTCATCATGGGCCATAACTCCAAGAAAAACATTTGGAACAACACATGCATTGAACAGTGGCTAGACATCAATAAGATACACTTACATGCCAAATATAAAGTCATTCCATCAAGTATTTCAAAAGTTATTGAGTTTTGAAACTCGTTGGTCACAGACAGATCGACCGACATTCTAAGTTCATCAAGGGCCATCACTCCAAGAAAAACATTTGGAACAACACATGCATTCAACAGTGGCTAGACATCAATAAGATACACTTACATGCCAAATATAAAGTCATACCAGCAAGTATTTCAAAAGATATTGAGTTTTGAAACTCGTTGGTCACAGACAGACCGACCGACATTCGAAGTTCATCATGGGCCATAACTCCAAGAAAAATATTTGGAACAACACATGCATTGAACAGTGGCTAGACATCAATAAGATACACTTACATGCGAAATATTAAGTCATTCCATCAAGTATTTCAAAAGTTATTGAGTTTTGAAACTCGTTGGTCACAGACAAACTCGTTGGTCACAGACAGACAGACCGACCGACAGACAGACCGACAGACCGACATTGCCACTTATAGAGCTGCTAGTGCCAGCTAAAAATAAAGCAATTTCACACGAGACAGCTGAGTTCTCTCAACTGGATAAAAAGCGTAAATTCAAAGTCATAATGGCAAATAGCAACTCGATGCTTTGCAGTACTATTTGTAATGTAATCCAGCTCTTCTTCAACACGAGGAAGATCTAACAATTGATTACCGTCTTGGGATATTGCAAATAAGAAACAACCTAAACTGATTTTTCGATTCTATAACTTTTTACCTAACGAAACGGCCACATACGCTCGTGTAATTTTCAAATTAAGCAAAAATGAAAAAATATATTTTTCAAAAAATGTCAACTAACCCATATCGTGTGACCACTCATTGGAACGAGCTCGTTCCAATGAGTGGTCGCATGATATAGTTTTATTTAAACTTTTTTAAATATCTTTAAAAAATAAATAAAATAATAAATTTAGATATTTCTTGCCTTGGGTTAAGGATTAAGGATCCAATGTCAGTTTTGATGTCAATTTGACTATTATTGATTGTACTGTTGCTTTTACAGTACGTGGAGAGTGGATTGTAACTAAAACACCCGCGAAATGGATTTATCACCCAAACTATAACTTTCAAATTTTGTTCATATCGACAAAAAACACAAGCAATGTTTCAGCCAATGGACCTCCGGGTTTAACCCGGAGGTCCATTGGATGAAACTTTGCTGGTGCTTGTTATGCTTTGCAAAAAATTTGCAATTATTGCTTGGGTGGAATCTCCACTCTGTGGGTGATTTAGTGACAATACACTCTCCACGTACTGTAGGTTATATTTTGATAATACACTGCAATCCGCCCCACTGAAGGTGTTAATTGCAAATAAATATTCTATTCTGAAATACAACCCGAAAAAATGAAAATGGAGCAGAGTGTAAAAGTTTCAGGTATCCAGCATATTGTATTGTATAATCGAGCTATAGCTTCTCACGCGATGTATCCTATTTTCAATGCTGTAATTTTAATGTCTTTCCCGATGTAGAGTTCGTTATTATTATGATCTATTTTCTTTTTATTAATGCCCTCCTCTCTTGACGTGTTGCTTTTAAGTGAAACAGTTGTCACAATGTATCAGTTTCAGTACCGAACCCAACTGAGCGACCATGCTTCGGTCTACGTGGTGTGAAAACGATTTGAAATATGTGGAGCCGAAAATATATGTAGGTTCTCCATTTTAAAGAGTGTGGCAGAGATAAAACATTTGAGAAAATCTCACACACAAACGCACGCACACCTACAAATTCATATTAAGACTGCGATTACGAGAGAAATAGAATTTTGGGACGAATAAACTTGAGTCGTGAGGGAGTTCACACTCGCCCGCTAGTGGTGTTTGTGTTATGGTGTAATAGTTGTAACAGTTAGCTCGCCCACCCAACTCTCCGCCTCTGGTTCGACCAGGTGTGAGGAAATTTGTGGAATATACAGTCACAGAGAAGATACACTTCATATACAGGGAATCCTCTGTCGAATCTGAGGTCTGAAGATTCTGCGTCCACCTTTACTTCTCATTCCCAATCACATTCTGATGCAGGGCCTAAATATTTCCTGTTTTGAAGTTACTTCATTTCAGTCGTTAGCTCCTCTCCACCCACCGCGAGTCATTGCGGTGCCATGGTGTAAATATGTATGTGTAAAGATGCTGACAGCTGTTCGACCACTGGCGTGGCGATCAGGCTATTTTCGATTCTGTACAATAATGCAATATATTCTGAATAAAACTAATTGTTATCTAAAACGCGCGAATATGCCTGGAAATAAAAAGATTTAAAATGTTGATTAAAAAAAAACAACGGCTGTGCTGATCTTTAGAATAATAGTATGAGGGTTTGGATAGTTTCATGTACACGAGGAATATGCATACACTGGAGATGCGGCCTGGACATAGGGATGTGGCTCGAGGGTGTGGCCGCTCTGAATTTCCAACTGTATATCCACCCTTACCAACACCCAAATTTGAGAAAACAATTTTCACACATCCCTCCCCTCCTTGAGTTAGAATTTTCGAACTGCTACCTGAGGATTTCCAACTGTTGAAGATAACAGAATGCATCATCTCCCCTTGTGTAAATGATCTTTCGCATCTGGAGTTGGAAATTTTGACTCCATTTATAAATGCCAATGAACTTTGGTTTAAAAATCACGAAATTTCTGTAAGAAACGGTCAAAGAAATAGAGAAAATGTCACGATACATATTACCATATATAAGGTATGAAATTTCCTACTGTTGGAGAGTTGAAGCTTGACATTTCTAAACATTGAGAATGTTGGCTGGAATGGAGCCTCCCTCCACTCCACCCCACCCCACCCCACTCCACCCCACCTGGTGTCACGTTCCTGTCTAGATAGAGAAAAAATAACCACACGCGTCATTGAACAATATGATTTGTCTACGACATAACTGGATGTGGGTATTCTTAACCCTTTACCCAACGAATCGCCCGCATCCGCCCGCGTAATATGCAAATTCAGCAGTTGAAAAAATATTATTTTTCAAAAAAATTCAACAAAACCATATCATGTGACCCCTCGTTGGAACGAGCTCGTCGAGCTCGTTCCAACGAGGGGTCACATGATATGGTTTTGTTGAAATTTTTTGAAAAATTTAAAAAAATGATTTTTAAAATAATAAATTTTGATATCGTCTGCGTTGGGTAAAGGGTTAACCCTTTTACTGCCACGCCCATTTTATCCATATATGGAGGGCCTCTATGTACGCCTGTATGCAAGAAAGTTTAATAAAATTTCTCACATACTTGAAACTCTATCATCTGATTAATTGTTCGAAAGGGCTCTCCGAGCCCTTTGCAACAAGTAATCAGATGGTAGGCCAGTTCTGCGCATACCAGAACGTACAGATAATCATCATAAAATAGGTGACAACAGTCACTTTCGGCAGCGTAAGTGTCAATCTAATTCAGACATGATTAGAGGTTAATACTTGACTATGTTAGACGTCGATTCAGCTTTGAATGCTAATATAGGCAAGTATGGATATAGGCCACCACTATTTTTGTAAAACAAAAACTGGGGGTGGGGGCACGTATTCCCCCTCTCTAAGTCCTTCGGGCAAGTACACCACTATATTAGTCATATCTTAAACGTGACTGCACAATCTGCACCACGTCTTCAACATTTGCGACAAGTTTTCTGGAAAGTGTTTGCTTGTGGATGCCGGGAATGAGAGGACTCCATATAAACCTGTTTTTCAAGAATAGCTTGTCTTACTCGTAGGGGACAAACTATTGTACAGCGTTCCCGTTAAAAAGTTCGCAAAACTAAGAAACTGCCTGGAAAGATTTTCTTTTCAAGTGTTCTTGGATTCGGTGACATCGCAGAACAGCTGTCAGGCCCGAACCCGAATCTGCATCACGTCTTCAACATTTGCGACAAGTTTCGTGGAAAGTGTTTGCTTGTGGATGCCGGGAGTGGGAGGACTCCATATAAACCTGTTTTTCAAGAATAGCTTGTCTTACTCGTAGGGGACAAACTATTGTATAGCGTTCCCGTTAAAAAGTTCGCAAAACTAAGAAACAGTCTGGAAAGATTTTCTTTTCAAGTGTTCTTGGATTCGGTGACATCGCAGAACAGCTGTCAGGACCGAACCCGAATCCCCCCCCCCCCCCCCCCCCATCCGCCTTGTCGTTTTGAAAATACTGATCTCGTCGCCGCTTTCCGACTTCTGTTAATAGAACACGTGAACGTTTATTATCACATACCAAAACAGATGAGCATCAGAACCCCCCTTCCCCACCCCACCACCACCTCCTAAACTTCACACACACATGCAACACGACTTGAAAGTTTAACCTTTATTGCCGAATTACCACTCAAAGCAGTAATTCTAAAATACCCCAAACCAGCAAACTACAATACTCCAACAGTGCATTCCAAAACTGAAAAATGTAAATAACTATTTTAATTCCGAGAACTAGTTTTGTACATTCCGGAAGCAACTTAACGTTGTGTGTTTTCACACCCTATGCACCCCTTTTTCGTACATCATTTGTTACATCATTTATACTCTGCTCTGCTTGTGATTTTCCCATTTTCTCTAAACAACCATTATATTAACATAGACTTAAAAATAACATTATGTTGATGAAATAATTGACCACATTACCAAATAGGCCACAGAAATAATGTCTTACAACAATGGGCCCATATTGTGATTTCTTTTTTATTGTCAGATGTGTGAGGAATTTCTTATTAATTTAGTTTGATAATAAAGCATAAAATATTTAAGGAATAGTGCATGGCTTGGAGTTGACAACGCCCATATAGTGCCCAGTGAGGTGGTGTAGTTCCCGCCGCGAAGCGGAGGGAACTACACCACCTCACTGGGCACTATATGGGCTTAGTCAACGCCAAGACATGCACTAATCCTTATATTATATCGAACACCCATCAAGAAAAACATCTGTCCGATTTGTTAATATATTACCAAGGTAGCAGCCCTACCAACCAGCGTTACATAGATAAAAATACCTTGTAGTTTTTAAAAAAGCATTTTCTTCTTCCAAAACACGGTTAACTTGGATTATTGATATGAGCAGAAGACAGATTTTAAATGGGTCGGTAAGGGTAAACAAAACATTTCCCCCAAACGGAACTGTGTATTCTAGAATCGCGCAACTCGCGAATGAAAACTAAAATTTTCGCAATTTGACAACGCAGTTTGATAATTTCCACACATTTGTCAAACATGTACATTACCGAATGGGTCAGTACGGGATACAAACTCCGAAGATTCAACTGAATTCCATTATTTATTCGTTTACCGCCCAAAAGATACAATTAAATAGCGAAATAATATGAGCAGCGAAACAAACGATTTTTCATATCAGGACGCGTTCTCATGAAAGTTGTACCCAGGTATGGATCGTTCCCTTCGAAACAAGATATGGATCATCTTCTCAAGGAATAAAATGAACGCCTCGAAAAATGTGACTTCAACAATGGAAAAGCGATACATTTTTCCACAATGATTTCTTCCCGGGTCGTTTTGTGGATGTTGTGTCTCTGTGAATCGATTTTTAAATTTAGCCTGATCAGTTTTATTCGCCCAGTATGAAAAGACAACTGATATAGTAGTGTGCTAAAAATAGAAAACGTGTAGTGCCTGGGTGTAGTGCCTGGTCAGTTCTGTGGATGCAAACTACAAGAAATAGGGTATCATCTTTCAGCCAATCAGAATGCAAGGAAGTCACGTGAGATATAATACTTTTCTATATTTTACTACCTGGAATGCTAAACTGTATGTTTTTTCTCAGACGTACCGTAAGTCAATCGATCAAAAAGGTTTCAAAAGTCAACGAAATTGTGCCGTTCCGCCTTTTCGAAAGCTACATATCTTTCGTCAGTTACTTTAACAAAATGGGTGCGCGGTGGCTCAGTGGTTACGGCATTGAACTTCAAACCGAGAAGTCCACAGTTCGATCCCCGTCAGGGGTTTCTGCGTTGTCTCCTTGCGCGAGGCACTTAATACCGATTGCACATGTGGGGGGTGCGATGGCGCTGTGTACTAAGACGCATTGCACGTCGGTGGTGCCCCAGTCTTCAACCAATGCTGAACCTGCTTGTGTGGAGTTAGTACGTTGGGGAGTTTGACAGTTGCTCGCCGCTGCTCGGTGGTTCTCTCCGGGTACTCCGGCCTACTCCACCCGTGAAACTGTCAGACACAAGGTGACCCTGACTGTTGAAAGTGTCGTTAAACTCCAATAAATAAATAACTTTAACAAAATAATGATTTCGGTCCAATTAAACCTGCGCAAGTCACCAATAATTATTTTGACGACTTGTTTGGATTCAAATATGTTATAAATAACAGAAGAATAAATTTAATCAATCTGAATGACGATTGATTGTGTTTTTGACGAGAATCATTTCAGCCCAAAATTTCGGCGGATATCATCTATCGCAAATTGAAGAAATCAATCTAGACTTGGCGTTGTTTATTTATCTGTTTATTGGAGTTTATCGATACTGTTGACAGCCTCGTGTCGGAAAGTTTAATGGGTGGACGACGCTGGAGTACCCGGAGAGAACCACCGAGCAGCAGAAACCAATTGTTAGACTCCCCAACATATTAACTCACATACAGTACGTGGGGAGTGGATTGTAACTAAATCACCCGCGGGGTGGAGTTATCACCCAATCTATAACTTTCAAATTTTGCACATATCGACAAAAAACACAAGCAATGTTTCAGCCAATGGACCTCCGGTTTTAACCCGGAGGGCCATTGGCTGAAACTTTGCTGGTGCTGGTTATGCTTTGCAACAAATTTGCAATTATAGCACGGGTGGAATCTCCACTCCGCGGGAGATTTAGTGATAATACCCTCTCCACGTACTGTACATGTAAGCAGGTTGGCGTTGGTTGAGGGAATGTTCATAATCGACGTGCAGTTCGACTTAGTCCACAGCGTTAACGTGCCACCATGCGGATAATCAGAATTGAGTGTTTTGACCAAGGACACAACGCAGTTACCCCTTGTCAGGATCGAGCCTTGAACCTTTCGGTTTGATGCTCAATGCGCTAATGACTGACACACCACGTTCCCAGATTTTGCGTTTTCACCAAGATTAGTATTCTGGTCTTTGGTTTACAGTTCCAAACCTATGACACAATTGCATTCTCAGAACTAATGGAAAGGCTGTTGTGATGAGCGACGTACACTCTCGCAAGGTTACTTAGGACTATACAGTCGACATTCGTTGACGTCAGACGCTCAATATTACGCCATAATGTTATTAAAAACCCAATAACTTTACGAGTTGAAAACTTCAAGAGACTCTCACGTTCCCCCTTTTTGTTTAAATAAAATAGTTCACACCCGTGGACAACTGCACACAAACACACTTAAGTATACAATACTTAATTGTGACATTCACGCAGCGCACACCCGTGGACAACTGCACACAAACACACTTAAGTATACAATACTTAATTGTGACATTCACGCAGCGCCTATCCAGTAGGATAGAAAAAAACACCTGTCTGTTACATGTCGGCTCTCGAAAAAGCCTGCCAGTGCTCCGAGGCTTAAAGTCCCTTCTTTTCTGTTTTATTGGTGTTTTACAACCACGGTCACGTGTGATCGGGCAGTTTTACTGGCGGAGGAAGTCGGAGTAAAGGAGAGAACCACAAATAAGCGACGTTGAGGAAATCAGAGTAGCAAGAAGTAACCACCGAGAAGCGCCGAGCAACTGCCAGACTCCCCAACGCACTAACTCTGCTCGAGCAGGGTAAGCTGCGGTTGAAAGTAAGTGCACCATTGACCTGCTGTACGCCTTAGTACACATTGCCACCTAAGCCATCGCACAAAATTAAAGGATTGCAGCAGGCCCGAAGCTAGGATTTCAAAATCTTCCGACATGGTGGGGTGAGAGTTAAAATTTTCCTACAGTGTTCCAGGGTCGTTGACCACCGGTACTAACTTGAAACTTAACTAAATATACTCCTTTAACTAGCTGAGTGCAAACTTTTTCTTAGTTTTCAAAATTTGTTCACGTATCTTTGCCTTGTTATAATTCATGGGGAAGGGCCTATAGGTACTGTCCCATAAACGGCAACACGGCAAATCCATATTGATGAAACAGATTTACGTCAAAGACAATGCGAATCACATCCACAGATTGTGAGACCTTTAACCCTTTACCCAACGTAACGGCCAAAACCGGCCAGCGCTATTCTCAAAAATCGCGAATTAATTTTCACTATTTTTTTCATTTTTTGTCTCAAAAACATAGGTTATGACCCCTCATTGGAACGAGCTCGACGAGCTCGTTCCAATGAGGGGTCATAACCTATGTTTTTGAGACAAAAAATGAAAAAAATTAGTTATTCAAGAATTTTTTTTTCCAAGTGTCGTCTGCTTTTCATGTTAGGTAAAGGATTAAGTCGTGGTACATGTACTTGCAATGAAGGATGGAGCTTAAATGTGTGCTTCCGGTACTCAACCAGTTAAAATAATCATAAACATAACAGGTCGGAAACGTTCGTATATTATTATCTAAAGGAAGCATTTTCCTTTAACGAAATTATTTTTTTAAAATAATAATAATACACTAACATATTTCGTGTACGGGATTATCATGTTCTAATAATGAGCGCTACAAAGGATGTTCCAAAGATAAGGGTAATTTTTGTGTAATGAAAATTCCAGTTTTGATATTATGGTTATTTTTTTTTTAAATTAGGCCCAGCTGGTTTCAGAGAAAATGTTGGCGTTCAAGTGACCAACAATGTTTTCCATCGGACAACAAAAATTCCGTCAGCCAGCGTCATTGGGGTACCCTCCCCGGCAACCCCACTAGCTGAGTGATTTAATTATTATTGAATATCCGAAAAAATACAAATGCACTTTCCGGACTGTTTCCAAATTTTGATAGTGTTAGCCCGACGCGATTTGCCACACACAGGTGACCAATAGAGCGGTCTGTGTTTGACCAGGCGCGCCGATTAAAGATCATCATTATTTCAAATTGTAAAATCACAAACGCATCCTCAATATGAAGAAAGACAAAAGCAAAATGCGGTGTCTCATTAAACTTACCTATATTCACGAGCAGTTATATGATCCTTTTCGTCCCTTTCTCGTCCTAGTCGTCCGACATCTATCGTCGAACCCTAAATGAGCGTCAATCCCATTATATGTGTGGAAAGAGGGATTCGGTTCCCCTCAGTCTATCCCGATTCATGTAATTTGGATAGGAGGACCATACCCAGTTGTTCGCCGGAAGTACCTGATCGCGCAGTTTGAAATGTAAATACGCTCCTTAAAAAAATATACGCTCTTCAAAAATAAATACGATCTTAAAAAATAAATACGGTCCTTAAGAAGTATGCAAAACGTGGTAGAAGTGACTTTTTAACATGAGTAGTATAGTGTGTCATGCACGTTTCGGTGCCCGTTTGCAGGATCTCATGCAGTATCTCATGTGACGTCATAGTCACGAGACCCAGTGGCGGCATGCTTGGTTGTCATGGTAGCCCACGTGAGCGGCCATGTTGTGACGCCATCCCCACAGTGATACGCGGTGTAAGTGCTCATGCGCTGCGTGTGTTGTTAGGGTGATACGTGTTTCCGTCGTCCATTTTGTATACTGGAGGCCGCCATCTTGGTTTCTATGGTAGCACGTGGTTACCATGTTACCCAAAGGCCTACAACAAGACAGGGATATGTTCGGAGGGAGTGTTTGATTGAATAGGAGTAAATCTAATTACCACAAACAACCCGACACTCCCTCCAAATCACCAAAAACGACTTTATTTAGTACGGATTTCCTCCAGAATCCTATTTAAGGACCGCCATAACATCCCTCTTAGCCTCATTTCAGTATTTGAGGATATCTATGGCCTGGTATTGTATTATTTCAGGATACCTATCGAGGATACCTTTTGGAGAATCCCTTTTTAATCGTGTGAGGCCATGAGGGCTATGTGAAAAGCCCTCAATGAGGCCTCATTTACTATCCCTCATAGCCTCATTTCTTTTGAGGCCATGAGGGACATGAATAAATCACTCAGTGAGGTCTAATTTACTATCCCTCTTAGCCTCATCTCGGTATTTAACAGCCATGTCCCCAGGCACCCCAATTTCGGGACCCCCTTTTGGAAAACGTCTGGCCTTCGGCACCCCTTTTAGTCGTATGAGGCCATGAGGGCTATGTGAAAAGCCCTCAGTGAGGCCTCATTTACTATCCCTCATAGCCTCATTTCTTTTGAGGCCATAAGGGCCATGAAAAAAAATCCCCTCACGGAGGTCTAATTTACTATACCTTTTAGCCTCATCTCGGTATTTAACAGCCATATCCCCTGGCACCCCCAATTTCCGCACCCCTTTTTGGAAAACGTCTGACCTTCGGCACCCCTTTTTAGTCGTATGAGGCCATGAGGGCTATGTGAAAAGCCCTCAATGAGGCCTCATTTACTATCCCTCATAGCCTCATTTCTTTTGAAGCCATGAGGCCCATGAAAAATCCCTCAGTAGGGTCTAATTTACTACCCCTCTTAGCCTCATCTCGGTATTTAACAGCCATATCCCCAGGCACCTCAATTTCGACACCCCTTTTTGGAAAACACCTGGCCTTCGGCACCCCTTTTCTGTCGTATGAGGCCATGAGGGCTATGTGAAAAGCCCTCATTGAGGTCTAATGTAGTCTTACCAACGACTTCCATCTTATCTCCAAAGCTTCAGCGCCGCTACCTGTCTATGGCCTATCTGTCCTATCATTGGCTTCTACAGCAGTCACCCAATACTATAGACTTCTACCACTCTTCCTGCCTTGAAAAAGTACTATTGACTAAACTATCATTCATTAATATTGACTTGTAACACTACTTCCTAGCTATACCTTCGCTCAGGCCTTCAAAATATTCAATCAGATTGCTTCATTTGCCCTGTCTACATATATACAGGCTATTTAAGATATTCCGTAACTGAGATTCCTAGCCGATTCCGTAAAGTTGGATTCCGGAGATAAGATGGAAGCCGTTGGTAAGACTACATTAGACCTCGTTGAAGGCTTTTCATATAGCCCTCATGGCGTTATGCGACAGAAAATGGGTGCCGAAGGCCAGACGTT